>CM076851.1:13267725-13857725 GCA_039519185.1 Astragalus membranaceus
GCTAACATTGATGAAAATCAACATCAAGGTGAGCAAGGTGAGAGCTCTTCATCTAGCTCAGACACTGAACCAGAGGACAACAACAATGAGAATGATTACTTGCTTGCTAGAGACAGAACCAGAAGACAAATCAGACCACCTGTTAGATTTGTAGAAGAAGCTGATACTGCTTATGCACTCAATACTGCCATGGAATTTGTGAATGAAGAACCAACAAGCTATCAAGAAGCAATAACTTGCAGTGACAAGCTTCATTGGCACAATGCAATGAAGGAAGAAATGATTTCACTTCACACAAATCAAACTTGGGAATTGGTCAAGAAACCTGCTGGTGTGAAACTAGTAGGGTGTAAATGGATTTACAAGAAAAAGGAAGGTATGACTGACAAGGATCCACCTAGATACAAAGCTAGGTTAGTTGCCAAGGGATACACTCAAAGAGAAGGTATTGACTATTCTGAAATTTTCTCTCCTGTTGTAAAACACAGCTCCATTAGAGTACTCCTATCTCTAGTAGTTCACTACAACATGACACTTGAACAAATGGATGTGAAGACTGCCTTCTTACATGGAGTATTAGAGGAGAAAATTCATATGACTCAACCAAAGGGTTTTGAGGAGAAGGGCAAGGAGGATCAGGTCTGTTTACTAAAGAAATCCTTGTATGGATTGAAGCAATCACCTAGGCAGTGGTACAAAAGGTTTGACACTTACATGATAGACATAAAATTCAAAAGAAGCAACTATGACAGTTGTGTCTACTTCAAGGAGCTAAGTGACAAGAATTACATCTACCTGCTGCTCTATGTTGATGATATGCTCATAGCCAGTAGAAATGACTATGAGATACTGAAGTTGAAGAAGCTGCTTGCTAAGGAGTTTGACATGAAGGATTTGGGTAATGCAAACAAGATCCTTGGTATGGAAATCAGAAGGGAAAGGAAAGCACAAGTTCTAAGTATCACTCAAACTGGGTATGCTAAGAGAATCATAGAGAGATTTAGCATGACAGATGCTAAACCTGCAAACTTACCCTTAGGAGCACAAATCAAATTGTCTCGAAATGACTGTCCATCCACAGAAGGAGAGAAAGCTCAAATGCAGAAAATTCCTTATGCTAGTGCAGTTGGAAGTCTAATGTATACTATGGTATGCACTAGACCCGATCTGGCCTACTCTCTAAGCTTGATCAGTAGGTACCTTGCAAATCCAGGACAACAACATTGGGTTGCTGCCAAGAATGTTCTAAGATACTTAAAAGGAAGTATGAGCACAGGTCTGGTGTATAGTCAAGGAGGCAAGGATCAAGGTGGAGTTATAGGATATGTGGATTCAGACTTTGCAGGTGACCGTGACAAGAGAAGATCATTGACAGGCTATGTTTTTACATTGTTTGGCAACACAATCAGCTGGAAAGCATCTCTGCAACATGTTGTTGCTCTATCAACAACAGAAGCAGAATACATAGGTGTGACTGAAGCAGTAAAGGAAGCACTGTGGTTGAAGGGATTGATCAATGAACTAGGTGTGAAGCAGGATTGTGTAAGTGTGTATTGTGACAATCAAAGTGCAATACACTTGTGTAAGAATCAAGCATACCACGAAAGGACCAAGCATATAGACACTAGGCTTCATTGGATTAAAGATATCATAGCTCAAGGTGGAGTTAAGATTCAGAAGATTCACACAAGTCAGAATCCAGCAGATTTCATCACAAAGGTGGTCTCACTTGGCAAGTTCAAGCATTGCTTGAATTTGCTAAGTATTAGTTAAGTGTTGTGATGAGTTTGAACTAAATTTTCTACAAAGGTTCTTGCTGCAGCAAGTGGTTCAGATGTTGCCAAGGTGGAGATTGTGGTGATGTGGCAACAAATTCATTTCTGGCCCTATAAGCTTGTGCCACGTGTCATTGTGGCATTGGACAGTTTTAAAATTCGGTTGTAACGGCCAAATTGCAGCGTTCTTGGCGCGCGATTTTGGCTTTGCTATAAATCTTGTTTTAATGCTGTAAATTGCTATGTAACAGAACTCAATATAGATTCACTGGGTGTGTGCGAGTGCAAACACGGGAAATTAGGGTTCTGGGAAGTGAGGGGGTTCGCTCGAAGAGGGGAAATTCTTCATCTTGTACATTGAACATATATTGATTGAATGCAGCAAGAACTAAGTGATTACTTAGTTCCCCAGACGTAGGTATTGATTTGATACCGAACTGGGTGATCAAATTTGCGTGTCTCTGTTCTTAATTGTTTGATTTCCGTTTTTCCCAATTTCGCGATTCTAGGGTTCTTAATTTGGATTGTTCAATTTGTTGGTTCAATCGGTTAATTGAGTTCAGTGATTCGTGCGATTGGTATTTGTGATTGAGTCTCGAATCAATCTTGCAAAGTTCTTGGCAGAATCATCATTGTGTATCTCAACATAAAGCTACAACATGTGACATCCATGGATGACGAGAGTGGAGAGTGTTTGTCGGTGCCTAAAAGTTGGCACGACAAAGAACGGCTCCTGACAGCTTATAGGGAAGGGGTGCGTGAATGAACCGAATACGCACCAGAATGAAAGGGATCCCGAGGCTGTGCAGGTATGGGACTATACAGTTGAAGGAAGATTTAAAAGAATTGATTAGGACAACATATAACAACAAATGCATTATCTTTTTGGGAGCCCTGAACATAAGAACTTCATAGTTAAATGTGCTTGCCTTGGATTAGTATTAGGATGTGTGACCTTCTGGAAAGTTTCCTAGAAAGCATGCAAGTGAGGACAACACATGCTGAAAAGACTCGTGTTGGTTTGTGGGGACAGTCGGCAATCCTAAAAAGCAGTTTGGGATGTTACACAATACACGCCTTATCCTTTGTTCGTCACCAATTTCCCCAATGAAGCTCTATATTTCTTTTCAATACTATGTTTTTCCCTATTTACAATATTTATGTTTTCATATTTCGTTTATTGTTAATTTTTTTTGTTGAATTATCGAACCATATTATGTGTAGAGTTATGGTCCATGATCTTGATGAAATTTTGGGCCATGAATTTTTTATAGTGATTCTATTCTTATATCTTGATGTAATCACTCAAATAAATAACTAAATGTAATATAAATTTATGAAGTACCGAATAGAAGGGGTAGATTTTTTTATTGATATATGCAGTAAGAGTTAAGGATGGCAAAAAAATCCGGACCCGCGGGTAAAACCCGTCACGGGCCTGGGGCGGGTAGTCAAACGGGTACCCGCGGGCTAAATAAACGAAGTTGAAAGCTTACTTCCAACTGAAATCGAAGGTCGTCAAAGAAAGCTAACTTCCAATGTTTGGAATCATTTTAAAAAGCAAAAAATAGGTGAAAAGATGAGGGCCATTTGCAACTACTGTGGAGTAGATCTTTTAGGTGCATCAAGTCAAGGAACATCACACTTGCGCAAGCACTTTCTTAGTTGCACCTGTCGCACAACTAGAGATATTAGGCAAGCTTTTATCAAAACTGAGAATGTTGGAAATGAAACAGTAGTGGTTGGTTCTTATGCATTTAATCAAGATGCAGCAAGGCGTTCAGCGGCTAGAATGATTGTTCTTCACGAGTATCCTATGAAAATGGTTGACCATATTGGTTTTAAAGACTTTTGTGCTACTATGCAACCTTTCTTTAAGGTTGTTTCTCGCAACACTATCAAGAACGACATAATCAAACGTTTTCAAGAAGAGAAAGAGAGTACATTGAAGTTTTTGTCAAAGAATCAAAGCCGTGTTGCAATCACTACTGATATGTGGACAGCTAGCCACCAAAATAAAGGCTACATGACGGTCACAACTCATTTCATTGATGATTCATGGACCCTACAAAGTAGACTTGTAAGGTAAAATCACTAAACCTTCTTGACTTTGTTACAATTGTTATTTTCTTTACATCTTGTTCTTATTTAAATTTCAATCTAATTTTATATCATAGGTTTATTTATGTGCCTGCTCCTCATACTGCAAAAGTTCTAGCTAATGTTTTAGTTGGATGTTTGATGGACTGGAATTTAGATAGAAAGTTGTCTACATTGACTGTTGATAATTGCTCTACAAATGATGCTATGATTAATGAGATTTTTAATAAAATTCCACTTAGCTCACTTATTTTAAAGGTCAATTTTTTCACATGAGATGCTGTGCCCACATATTAAATTTGATTGTGAAAGATGGTTTGTTAATAATCTCCAAGACTATTGAGAATGTTAGAGAAAGTGTGGATTTTTGGAGAGCAACACCCAAAAGAGAGGAGAAATTCACAGAGACATGTGGACAACTGAGCATCTCATATAATAAAAAGCTTATTTCTGATTGTAAGACTAGGTGGAATTCTACCTTTTTAATGCTTAAGGTTGCCATAGAATACAAAGATGTGTTTAGTCGATTGGCACAGCGAGAAGCTCAATATAAAACTTTGCCCAGTGAAAGTGATTGGATGATGGCAAATGAAATTTGTGATAAGTTGGAAATATTTTATGAAGTCACACAACTATTTTCCGGTACTTTGTATCCGACTGCCAATGTTTATTTTCCAAAAGTCTGTGTAATTAAGTTGTCTTTGATTGAGTGGCTCCAATCTCCTAATTCTGTTATTTATACAATGGCTGCATCTATGAATGAGAAATTTGACAAGTATTGGGGTGTGATCAATGAGGTGATGGTTGTAGGCATTATGTTAGATCCCAGGTACAAACTTTACATGGTTGATATTTTTTTCCCTGGGATTTATGGAGAGAAAGCTGGTGAAAAAATTGCTGCGGTAAAATCTATTTGCCAAGATTTGGTAAATGAGTATGAGATGAAAATTAAGGGTAAGGAAAGTGTCTCTTCATCTTCAAGTTCAAATTCAAATGTAGATCTTAGTGTTGGTAAGAAAGATCCTTGGAAGTTGAAATTTGATGAATATGTTAGTACAGTACAAAATGTTTCAAGTGGTAAATCAGAGCTTGATCGATATTTGGAGGAGAAAGTATTGTCTGCCACAAATGAAGAGTTTGACATCTTAGGCTGGTGGAAGGCTAATGGGGCACAATATCCAATCTTGCAAATGATTGCCAGAGATTTTTTAGCAATTCCAATCTCAACCGTTGCTTCTGAATCTTCCTTTAGCACTGGTGGTCGAGTTCTTACTCCTCATCGGAGTAAACTGCGTCCAGATACTTTAGAGGCATTGGTGTGTCTCCAAGATTGGCTATAGACTGAAATGAAAGGTAAAAACATTAAATTTTATTGAAAATAGATTGATTATTTATTGCAAGTTTTTAATTAAATTGTTTGTTTGTAGGCTCTTCAAAATCAAAAATTGACAATATTGAATTTAACGGAGTTCTGGAAGATGCTGATGTTGATATTGTAAGTAATATTTCTACAATTTAATTTCAAAGCTCATAAATATGGTTGTTTGGGTTTTAATTTTAAATTGTTCAGGAAACAAGTGAACCAAGTGGTGCTACTTAGCTGAAAATTGTTGAAAATTCTGTTGTTGTTGTTGTTGTTGTTGTTGTTGTTGTTGTTGTTGTTGTTGTTGTTGTTGTTGTTGTTGTTGTTGTTGTTGTTGTTGTTGTTGTTGTTGTTGTTGTTGTTGTTGTTGTTGTTGTTGTTGTTGTTGTTGTTGTTGTTGTTGTTGTTGTTGTTGTTGTTGTTGTTGTTGTTGTTGTTGTTGTTGTTGTTGTTGTTGTTGTTGTTGTTGTTGTTGTTGTTGTTGTTGTTGTTGTTGTTGTTGTTGTTGTTGTTGTTGTTGTTGTTGTTGTTGTTGTTGTTGTTGTTGTTGTTGTTGTTGTTGTTGTTGTTGTTGTTGTTGTTGTTGTTGTTGTTGTTGTTGTTGTTGTTGTTGTTGTTGTTGTTGTTGTTGTTGTTGTTGTTGTTGTTGTTGTTGTTGTTGTTGTTGTTGTTGTTGTTGTTGTTGTTGTTGTTGTTGTTGTTGTTGTTGTTGTTGTTGTTGTTGTTGTTGTTGTTGTTGTTGTTGTTGTTGTTGTTGTTGTTGTTGTTGTTGTTGTTGTTGTTGTTGTTGTTGTTGTTGTTGTTGTTGTTGTTGTTGTTGTTGTTGTTGTTGTTGTTGTTGTTGTTGTTGTTGTTGTTGTTGTTGTTGTTGTTGTTGTTGTTGTTGTTGTTGTTGTTGTTGTTTAAGTGGATGTTTAAGTAGTTGTTATTTTTCAAGTTAGATGTGCGACTGTTTCTTCCTCCTATAAGGAATTAAGGATTATTGCTTAAAAGTACTGTCCAGGAAAAAAATTAAAGTCACATTTTGCAATAGTTTAAAGGTTCGGGAAAAAAATAATCCTATGTTGAATTTTTTTATATAAATGAATCAAAAAAATAGTGTTAAAAAAACTAATTTTTTATTTTTAAAAGTTTTTTTTATTAATTTATAAATACCCGTGGGTACCTGCGGGTACCCGTTTAAAACCCGTTAAGCGGGTACCCACGCGGGTCTGGGGCCTATTTATTATAAACGGGGTGGGTCCGGGTAGTGAGATACCCGTGCCCGCCCCTCCCCGTTGACATCCCTAGTAAGAGTAATGTTATTTGGCCAAAGTTTTTAAGCCAAAAATAGACAAAAACTCTACATGGGGTGTCGTGACCGGGATCCCGACGTAGACGGCTCAAGAATCGATTGTTTTAGGAGTCGCCACCCAATTTATTTAATAGGAAAAATTGAGAAAAACCTGACTAGAAGTTATTGGTCTGCGTATACCAGATTGAGTTCGGGAGTCGATTATGCATAGGGAAGGGCGGAAACTTAATCCCACTGCACCCCTAGTACATCTGTCATAAGACAGTTACCCTAAATTCGAATGTGCAAATACTAATAAATTACGAATTATTTGTTTACCCCAAAATTAAGTAAAAAGGATTATTTAGAAATAACTAAAATAGGGACCAATTTAAGAAAATTTAATTTTGACTTGACGGAGAAGCCCCGCTCCTAAGTATTTTCTAGTGCAATGAGGAACTCAAAAGTCACGTAGCTCTTCCTGAAAAAGTGCTGTACAACTCAGGCGTTTATAAACCAGGATTTCGAGGTTGACAAGATGTACATCTCAATCAAGCTCATTTTTTTAGTTCTTTGAAAAATAGGTGTTAAAGGAAAAAATTTGATTATTTATTGAAAAAAATTAATTTAGCTTGACGGGGAAGCCCCGCTCCTACGTATCTCTGTGTGCAGAGAATCAAAGGCTACGTAGTTCTTCCTGAAAATATTTGTTTGTTGATTTTCTTTTAATTTTTGAAAGGGGTTTAAGTTCAAGCCGTACAGCTAAAGCCTCTTAAACCGAGATTGACAAGATGTACATCTCAGCCAAACCCATTTTTTATAATGTTTATAGGTTTTTTGTAAAAGGAAATTATTTGGAGAGGAAATAATAAAGCAAAAGGAGGGTAAAATGGTAAAATAGCGGTACAATTAAGAAATTGGACAATAAAATAATAATGACAAATAGTAAGAACGACCGAGGACATCAATAAATAACAAAACTAATAGGGGAGGCGCGAAACAGAAACAAAAGGGGTGTAAAAGACAGTTTTCCTTTTAAAAAAACAAGGGGGGTTGTATTTTTAAAGAAAGGGGTGCGAACAGTGAGCCCAGCTTGTTTGTGTAAGCTGGGCTGCGTTTTTTTTAACGAAAAAAGAAATGGACCGTAAATGGGGGCGGGCGCGCTAAGTAAAATTTGGGGTGCGAATAGGAATCTGAATTAATAAAGGATGAAAGGACGAAATTGACCTTGAGTTCATACTATAAAAGCCTAACCCTAAATTGGAAACCCTAATACCCTTCTCTTTCTTTCCACGGCGCCTCCACCCCCAAAATCGCAAACCCTAATTTTCTATTCTCTCCTTTCACGTGGTGCCTCCGACCCACAAAACAACCTAAACCTAATTTTTTTTACTCTCCTTTCTTTTCTTCGCCGTCTCCCACTCTTTCTTCTCCAACCCCTGTTTCTTTCTCTCCCTTCTCAGCGCTGTTCTCCTTCTTCTCTACAACCCTAGTTTCAGTTTTTCAAAGAGAGCTAACGCCGCACGAAGGGAAGATGGTATTGATCCAAGGACAAACACTCTTTGTTTTGTATGATAACAAATTACAATCTGTCTACTAATGGTTCAAGTTGAATAAAGTACAGGACATGAATCAAAGACTAGGAAATATTAAAGTGGAGCAGCTTGGAGAAGAAGCCACCTTGGAAGTCAAGACCTAATTGTTTATCCGCTTTCATTAGGACACAGTGTAAGGTCCTATCACTTAAGGTCTATGACATTTAGTAACTGAGAGATGATTTTTCAAAACATGCTTGTTGCATCAAAATGAGCTTTGAAAAATATTTTATAAAATTGCATGCATGCATAGGGTGGCACCTAAACCTAAAAACAATTTTGTGGAAAGCTTGAAATCGATTCCTATCATTTTCTAAAGCATGAAATCGATTTCCTAATCTATTATAAAGCTTGAAATCGATTTCCTAATCTACTATGAAAGCAAAGAATCGATTTCCTATTGTTTTCACCAAGTACATAATCGATTCATGGCTTCCAAATTTAAAGCAAACAATCGATTTCCTTCCTTGTCTTTTAAAGCATAAAATCGATTTCCCACTTCCTTTCTCAAGCAATGAATCGATTTCAATACACATTGTTTTAAGCATAAAATCGATTCTCAACTTCCTTATTCTCAAGAAAAGAATCGATTATCATACTCCTTGTTTTAAGCAAACAATCGATTACTATACATTCTCTTTTTAAGCTAAGAATCGATTATGTCACTACTCAATACAGAGAACATAATCGAATCTGATCTTTAATTATTGTAGGCCAACAGTCATTTTTTTTACGATCTCTATAAATAGAGACCTTGGCTTCACAATCCAATACACCACTACACATCTCTTCTACGTACAATTTCAAATCACAAGAAAAGAGAAAAAGAACTTTCATTGTCAAATCTTTATTTCAAAGTTCTTCATTTCAAAATCAATCATCTCTCTCTACTATATTGTTATTCTGCTGAAGTGATTGGTTCATAGATTTCAATATTGTATTCATCTCTATTCGTGATGGCTGTGAAATCCTGGGAAGTATTCTTGGGTCGTTCAATCGGGGAGATTGACGTGGTTATTGTGAAATCCTGGGAAGTGTTCTTGGGTCATTCAATCGAGGAGATTGAAGTGGTTGTGAAATCCTGGGAAGCATTCTTGGGTCGTTCAATCGATAAGATTGAAGTGGTTGCGAAATCCTTAGCGGGGAGCTCGGGTTCTCAATTTGGGATAATTGAGATTAGCTATAGGGAAGTTGCTTGTTTGTAAAACATTGAAGAGGTTCTTCTCATATAGTGGTTGTTATAAAGTCCAAAGGTTGCAAAGCCGGAGGCCGAGGACGTAGGGCTTTTATCCCGAACCTCGTAAAATTCACGGTGTATCTCTTTCCCTACTCTTTTACTTTACCGTTTATATTTGCCTGTTATTATAGTTGACATCACTGCGCTACGTTCAATATTTCTTTATTTGATAAGCGTAAAATATCACTGTAATTGTATCTATCAAAGGCATAGCTTGCTTAGGTACTGCATATAGTTTAAATCTTATTTTCCGCATTTGATAAACTGGCATTGTTAAAGTTTTGAAAATCGAAAAAGAATTCAAGTTTAGCGTATAGCCTTATTCACCCCCCTCTAAGGTTATCATATAGTCCAACATATGGGAGAGGGAAAGAAAACGAAAGCTCACGGTGAGAGGGGGAGCTTGGGGTATGGTGGTGGGTGGTGCTATTTTCTTTCTTCTGTTTTTTTTCTTGGTTGTTCGGTGGTTGTGGAGGGAGGTGGCGGTGTAAGGTGGTGGCCGTTTGAGGTCACGGTGGCTATTTGGGGACGAACGGTTTTGGGTGATTTGGTGGTCGTTTGAGAAGGAGATTTGGGGGTGATGCGTGAGGAGGGCAAAGGTGACGGAGATGACCACCGTACGGTGGTCATTTGTTTCTGGTTCGAGTTTGAAGGCTAGTAAGGAGAAGATGACGGCGACGGCGCGTTTGGGGAAAACGGAGACGAAGGTTTGGCGGGGCCATGACGACGGTTCACGGCGTACGACCACCGTCTACGGTGGCCGGAGGTGAGTTCTACTATTTTTGCTTTTCTTTGCAACTGCGTAGTCTATCTTTTTTGGAGAAGAATGGGTGAAACAGATGAAGAGATGTAGATAGACACAAAATATAACAACACCGTAAAGAACCAAGATTCGAAAGAAGCTCTATAAATAGTGTGTCAGTTTGCAGAGAACTCCTAACCTAGTAAGGCTTTAGGCACCATGAGAGTGAGAATTTTCAGTCCTAACATACAGAGACGAGAACTCTACTGAGGAGTTTGTAAATGGAAAAGATGGTCGAGTTTAGGTTTTTTTTTCAATTTTAATTTTGAAAGATGAAATTTTCAGAGTTTAAAATATGGTGGGAAAAGTAAATGTGGGTGTTAAACCTTCAATTATTCATCGGTGACAGATAGCCTATGTTAGCCATAACACAAAAACGTGAAGCCAATAAACGAATGAACATGACGAACTAAGGAACTGAAACAAGAAATGAAGGGATAGGCCCAAGAACGAAGAACAGACGAGGCCGAGACTAAAACAAAGCAAATAAGAAACCACTACAAGATATACTCTTTTTTGCAGCCACGTTTATTGCTTAGAAATATATCAAGTCGTTGGGGAAGTTATTTTTCCCAAAGAAAAAATGTCGCTGCATGTTGCTGCGATAAGTTCTGTTGCAAAAAGTTTTGCAACAACATTTAATGTCGTTGTCATAAGTAATACTTTCGTAACAACAATTATCGTTACTATTATAATAATTTATCGTTGGTGTAAGTAACTTGTGGCAACCAATAAAGTTGTTGCCTTATCTAGTCGATCATTGCAACAAATGTCGATGTGATATGTTGTTTTAAATCAACCAAATGGTGGGTGACTTTTCAATTAAGATGATTTTTAGGGTCTTTTTTGATAATATTTTTAAGGTACTTTTGAACACGATTTTATGAATTTACATGGATGTTTTTGTTTAGTATTAATATATTTTAATTGAATTTGTTGGAATTGTGCATGTTAGAGTTCAAATCAACAAAATGGTGGGTGACTTTTCAATTAAGATGATTTTTAGGGTCTTTTTTGATAATATTTTTAAGGCCATTTTTGAGCACGATTTTATGAATTTACATGTATGTTTTTGTTTAGTACTAATATATTTTAATTGAATTTGTTGGAATTGTGCATGTTGTTAGAGTTCAATGGTCTTGTTGTAATGTCCTGCTGAGAATCAATTTGTTCCTCTAACTTATGCCAGAGTAAGTCTTGAATATCGTGGTAGGTTCTCCTCCCTAACAGGATAAAAAAGCAATAAGAATGAGAACAAGATATATAGTATAAAGGAATAGAACAAGCACAATGATATATATATATATATATAGATATATATATATATATATATATATATATATATATATATATATAATTATAAAGGGTCTCATACAAAAACAAAATTGATTCCAGTCAAAATTAGAAATAAAAACTAATTTGATTGAAAGGTTAAGAGGAAGAAAAAGTTGATGGTATTGATCATTCATTATTTGATTGAAAGGTTAATTATTTCACTTAAGTACATGGACATTAAGGAGGATATTAGTTGCTAACCAGAAAATAGAAAAGGAAACCATAAGAAGAAAACAAAAACTCCATCGCAACTCATAATTTGATAGCACGTAAAAACAATTGCCAAAAACTTGAAATCTTCGTCACTCTTAAATAGAAGAACAATTGGCAATATCTTTGTTTAATATGCAAAGAAGATTTCACTAAGCATAAGATTGTTACTCAAAAACCATCATCTAATTCAAGCCTCTTCACAAAGCAGATTTTACAATTGCCTATTTAATATTCCTTTATTCTCTGGAAGCAGAAGTTGCTTTTCCACTGCAATGTAGAAGGAGCCTTTTGTTGCAAATCTGTAAAATGTTCCACGTTTGTCTCATGAAGAAATGTGGAACATTGAGGAAAAAGTGGCTGCCAATAAAGTTGAGGGGTGAGTTAGATCTATTCAATTTAACACTTTTTTTCACTTTGCAGGCTGTATTAACAAAACACAGGGCTGCAAATAGTAAATGGCCCAGTTCAAATACACTATTGGATGGGTTTCACCCGTGCGGAACCCAACGGGTTCACACTATTGTTGCGCGCGGATCTTGTATGGGTCACGAACCGGATCACTATAAAAGGCTTCTCTGGAAAACCTAGCTCATTTTTCAAAGAAATTCTCTCTCTCTTTCTTGGACGATGCTCTGGTTCTCTCGTCGTCTCCACTGAAACCCAACTGGGTTTCTTGAATCTTGATGATTCTTTGCTGAAATCACGTCCAGAAATGCAGCGAAGCTTCGCTTCACTGCAACTGAAGGTATATCGCTTTCTTTCTCTTTGGTTTCTTCGATCTCCTTCACTGTTTTCTTGAAACCCTAATTTCAAGAGACTGACTCATTTGTTGTTCTTCTTTTCTGGTGAACTGCTTCTGGATCTGGACACAGCACACTTGAAGCTTCACAAAACAAGGTAGATCTCCTTTCTTAACCTTTGTTTTGTTTCTGTTTGCTGTTTGTTGATACACAGTGAACCCTAACACTGTGTCTTGATGTTTTGCTGCAGATCTTCGTAGATCTGTTGCCTGGATCTTCAACAAGAGGTAAAGAACACTCCTCTGATCTTTTTCTTGTTTACTGAGTTGTTGCTGTGCTGAACAGTATTAACCTTCTGAATCTTGTGTTTTGCATGTAATGGATCTTCACGCCTTGAAGATCATCAACGGTTTGATTCTCACACTGAGAAACAAAGGTAATTTCTCACCCTCACTCTCTCTTTGTTTTCTTTTCTGAGATTTTTCAGTCACTGAAAATCTATACTAACCACTGTGTTCTTTTTCTTTGTATGTGAGACTGAGATCAACCACTTGCTGAAGGAAGAAAGATAGCTCACACACATTGAACAGAAGATGATTATGCAGAAGAAGAAAATGGGAGCAACAGAACTTAAGGTATAGAAACTTTGAATAAAATGCTTGTAAAATTTATTTCATAAGACTATGTATATATATACAGGGTGTATGGATATAGCTGTTAGGCTTTTGGTTGTTTAGAAACAACCAACTCAGTTTGTTATAATAACAAACTGTTTAGTTAGTTATTTTTTCAAAACCAACTTAACAGTTTTTTTGAGAAAGAAACTGTAACAAACTGTTAACAGTTTATTTTTTTAGTAACAAAACTGGATAGGCTTTAATTAACATAGGTGAAATTGATTACCAATCTCAGTACCCTACCTTAATCAAGGAACCTTTTAGGATTAACATCCCTACCTTAAACTAGCTAGGTCTAAGCTAAGAGATCAGACAGTAGGCAACATAAAACACAGGACAACCCCCTGGTAGGTGATCTTAGAGAGTTGGTCTAGGACAAGCCCCTAGACAGTGACTTAGGTTATTTCCTTCTTAGAGACTTAGAAAGAAATAACATTGAGTTGCCTTCTTAGCTTAGAGAACACTTCTCCCTTTAAGGCTTTTGTAAAAATGTCAGCAACCTGGTCCTTTGTAGAGCAGAAGTCTAGTACCAAGCAGCCTTTAGCAACCTGTTCCCTTAGGTAGTGGAACTTAGTTTCAATGTGTTTAGTCCTGCCATGAGAAATAGGGTTTTTAGCAAGACATATAGCTGATTTATTGTCCATAAACAGTTTAACAGGATTAGTTGTTGACACAAATTTCTTTGAGTAGAGTCTCAAGCCAAGCTGCTTGGGTAGCAGCATGGCAAGCAGAAATATATTCTGCTTCACATGAGGACAGTGCCACAGTGGCCTGTTTCTTAGAACTCCAAGAGATAGCAGCCCCTTGAAATAGGACGACATATCCACTAGTGCTTCTCCTGTCCAACTTGTCTCCACACCAATCTGAGTCACAATAGCCAACCATGTTGTTCTTCCCTTTTGCCCTGTCATTAGGAAAAAATAGACCATAGTTAGTAGTGCCTTTAATATATCTTAGGATACGTTTGGAAGCATTCAAATGAATCTGCATAGGGCAGTTCATGAATCTGCATAGGGCAGTTCATGAATCTGCATAGGGAAGTTCATGAATCTGCTGGTCACACCAGTAGCATACAATATGTCAGGTCTGCTATGACATAAATATCTTAGAGACCCAACAATTTGTCTAAAGTAGGTAGCATCTACTTTAGTGCCCTCTTCTTATTCCTTTTTAGTTAAGTTACCCTCAGCTGGGTTGATTGCAGAATTGCAATTGTCCAGCTCAAACCTTTTCAGAATTTCTTTTGCATACTTTTGCTGATGCAAAATAATTCCTTCTTTGACCCTTAGGAATTCTAACCCTAGGAAGTAGGTTAGTTTTCCAAGATCAGTCATCTCAAATTCATCTTTCATAGACTGTTTGAAATTAACAATTTCTTTAGGACAGCTACCAGTCACAAGTAGGTCGTCCACATATAAACATACAATCAGCAAATATGAGTTTATGTCACCTTTGACATAAACTCCATATTCAGTAGTGCATCTAGAGAAACCCTTCTGAACAAAGAAGGCATCAATCCTTTTGTTCCAGGCCCTAGGTGCCTGTTTAAGACCATACAAGGCCTTATGCAGGTATAGAACATGATCTTCCTTTCCTTTTTCAATAAAACCAGGAGGTTGGTTTAAGTAAACCACTTCCTCCAAAGTTCCATTTAGGAAGGCAGATTTCACATCCATATGATACATGTTCCATCCCTTACTACAGGCTAGTGCAGTCATTAGTCTTATAGTCTCATGCCTTGCAACTAGGGCAAAGACTTCAGTGAAGTCAATCCCTTGTTTTTGTTGGAAACCTCTTGCCACTAATCTAGCCTTGTACTTAACTACATTACCCTTAGGATCAAGCTTTAGTTTAAATACCCATTTAACACTAATAGCTCTCTTTCCTTTAGGTAACTTAGTCAAGGTCCAAGTTCCATTTTTCTCAATAGAGGCAAGTTCCTCTTCCATAGCTTTCTTCCAATCTTTAGACTTTAAGGCTTGCTCATAGTCTAAAGGTTCCATATCTGCCACCATTGCAAAATGGATCAAGTCACCATCATTAGTAACCTGATTGTCCATAGCCATATCAAAATCCAGCATCCTCCTAGGTGTTCTCCTCTCTCTTTGAGGCCTAAGAGGAGCCTGCACAGCTTGCTCAGGTTCCTGTTCAGCCTCCCCATTTACCTTTTCATGTGAACCTTGGGTTGAACAGAACCTTCCTCATCATAACTCGCATCATTAGGTTGAACAGAACCTTCCTCATCATAACTCGCATCATTAGGATCTGGTTCAGTGTCAAAGGCATCATCAATAGCTACAGAGTCCACTGAACCCACTTGTTCAGCCTTGACCCAATCCCATTGCTTGTCCTCAATCACAACCACATCCCTAGATACCTCAGTTTTACTAGTCTTAGGATCTAGTAACCTGTAACCTCCTGTAGGATGATATCCCACAAGAATTAGAGGCTTACTCTTATCCTCAAGCTTAGTTCTCTTACTATTAGGCATATGACTGTAATTAGCCATAGAGCCAAATACCTTCAAGTGAGAAATGGATGGTATTTGTTGCGCCCGAAAAAGTCCCCGAGGGAGAACCTTCCTCGTTCACAACTTTTCCTAAGACAATGAAGCCGCCACCAATATTTATTAAGGAAAATATTAGGAAAACCTTTTTTGGAAAGCGATTGGTCTTGCGAAACTAGAGAATAGGGTTCGGGGGTCGGTTACGCGCAGGGAAGGTGTTAGCACCCCACACGTCCTCTCTACTGAGAGGGAACCTTTAATTAAATGTGTGGTTTTAGTGTGCTGACTTGAAAATACTTAATTTTGCCTCTCTACTTCTTATTGAAAAATTCTTAATGAAAATCTTTATTTATTATGAAAAAGGGGGAAAAATGGTTTTTTTAGAAAAAGCGCTTGACGGGACGAGGCCCGCTCCTACGTATCTCCCGGTGCGATGGAGAACTCAAAGCTACGTAGTTCTTCTTTGTCCTGAAAAAGGTTTTTGTCTTTTATCTTTTTAGTGAGTTTTCGAAATAGGACGAGCATTTAGCGAATGATTAAACTAACCAAGGTTATGGGTAATCACTGCTAAGTACTCTTGAAAATGAGAGTCACTACCACCAATCAGACGAACAAAGGCTCTGATTGACTATTAGTAGCGACTCGTTTTTATTTGTTCTTTAGAAAGGGGTTTTCGAAAGAGATTGATTGGCACGAATGATCAAACTAACAACAGTTATGGGTGATCATCTCTTGTTGTTCTTTTGGGGAAAAGACATCGCCACCAATGGCTAGACGAACAAAGGTTCTGATTAGCCACTAGCGACGATGGGTTGAAAACGTTTTTAGAATGGAAAAGGTTCTCGTTCTGAAAATAATCTTGGTTTGCAAAAGTGATTCTTTTTTTTGTTATGAAAATAACTCTTTTCTTTTTGTTATGTAAATGCTAAACTTTTTATGATTGCGCTTGACGAGAATGCGACTCGCTCCTACGTATCCCGAATGGGAATCAAAGCGACGTAGTTCTAAGGAGCCTTGAAAGTGAAAGTCTTTTTGCTTTGGTTTTGAAAAGTGAGGGGCGCTCATGATGATCAAACTAACAAAGGTTATGGGTGATCATCACTAACACTTGCTATGACTTTTGATGCTTAGGAAAATATCTTTTGAAATTGAAAGCATTCATGATAATCAAGCTAACGAAGGTTATGGGTGATTATCACTAGTAGCTTATGCATATGAAAACATCCCTTTTTTGAAATTTAGGCTCTTAGGACAACCAAACTAACAAAGGTTATGGGTGGTTGTCACTAGTCACCATTTTCATGCTAGGCCATTTAGAAAAGAAAGCAATGAATGCAAATCGAATCCTTAGGCAAACAACAATCTCATTTGAATTCTTGAGCAAATATTAGCCTAGACTACACATGTTAGACCACAACACATAAATAGGCAAAGAAGGAACTTGAATTGGGCATTAAGCAAAAATACAAGAGTGGGCAAGATTGAACCTAAATGCACATCTAGTGGAAGATGCTAGGCGAGAACCATACTCAAATATTTCTACAAAATGCAAGGGAATCTAAATGCGCATCTAGTGGAAGATGCAATGTGAGGAATGGGCCTATCTAAGTATTAATGATTCCACATGGGAGTAGACAAGGAAGTGGTAGGCACAAATGAATTCAAAAGAGTAGCCTCAAGCATGATCATTGGCAAACCCTAAACAAGCAAGTCATCTTAACAATCAAAACACCAAAGCATGTTGAATCACTTTGGTCAATCCTCAACACTTAAATTAGTGTGCGCAAGTGCACAAGTGTGAATCTTCTTGCCAATCATCAACTTAAACAACACATAAACTAAAAGGGTTGAATCATATAGAACAATCCTCATCACTTTAAGCAAGGTGCACTAGGCACAAGTGAGAATCATATTGCCTATCATCAACTTGAGACAATAAGCAAACATATAAAAACTCTATTTATTCTTCATGACTTGCGAAACCAATACATAGTAAAACCATAAATTTATTCATCAAACTCCCAAAATCAAGCAAGCAAAAGATACTAACTAGATTTAGGAACAATTAATCACATAATTTAAACACTAAAACCTCAAATCAACATTTATTCTCAAACTCTTTACTTTTTGCGAAATCTATGTGAGAAAAGAAACTTGCAAACCTAAACAAAGTATCTAAGCATGAAAACACTAAAATCAAATATCTACAACATGATTAAGCCCCATCAAGCAAAGAGAAACAACAAAATCAAATTAAAGCTAACTTTAATAGGATATGCGAACCAAACAACACATGAAACAACAATTTTATTTCACAACAAATGCAAAAAATCAACACAAAACAACATGACTCAATTTATTCAAGAGTGAGAGGCACCTTAAACACCCAAGCCTCCCTAAGTGCTTGTCAATAGTGTTTAAGGCTCCTCTCACCAACAACAACAAGCTACATTTTAAACAAAATGATGATGATATGTGAAATGCAAAGTGAAGAGGAAAATGGGTTTTAATGCAAAAAGGTTGAAGATGATGCAAGGGTTTGAAAGTTTTTACCTCAAATCCAAGCTAGAAAATGCAATGAGATGAAGAAAATAGAAACCAAATCAACAAGAACCTCCAAGGAACTTCAACTCCAACCCAAAAAGCTTGATGAAAACCTTCCTTGATGATGATGTTTGATCTTGAATGGAAAATGGAGAAGATATGTGAAAGAGGGATGAGAATGAAGTGAGATGGTGGTGTTTGGGTGAAGAGGAAATCAAAAATGGATGAGGGAAGGGAGTAGGGAGGCCACGGTTTTGGGAGAGAAAAGGGGAGGTTTTTGGTGTGTTAGGGTGTCCAAAATGAGAGGCCAAAGATCTAATGGGTTTTAAGGTTGTGAGAAGGAAGTAAAGAAATTAGTGTGTATTTAGTGGTGTAGAGAGAAGGAAGGCAAAAAATATGTTGTGTATTGAATGTTATTGGACTCAAAGGTGTGCTTGTCAAGGAAATGATGAAAGGCTTTTTGTGATGTGCACTTGATGGGGGCTGATTTGATGAGTGGTGTGGAGCATGAGGATGGAGTGAGGGAGGTGGTTTGCTTGTAAAATTAGTGCTAACTTTAGCCAAAAATGGATAAAAGCAAAAAGCACCTAAAAAGGAATTAGCCCTAATTCTAAAAATACAATAAGCATCCAATATTATTTTGTTATTCATTTTTTTATTTTGACTTCAGATTTCTATTTTTAATTATGCATATTTTTTGGGCCTTTTTTAAAAAAACCGTTATAATTGACCAAAATACCCTTTTTGACTCTAAAACCCTAATTTGCCCTAAAAATGATTTCAAGAACCTTGGAATGCCTTCTAGGATCCGAAATGCAGTGCATAAGGCTCTTCGCTCTTCAATTTATTTATTTTTTGTGGAAAATTAGGGTTTTGACCTAAGTCGGACAAAATTGGGGTATGACAGCTGCCCCTCTTTATTTGGATTTTACCAAGAAATATGAATTGCGCGAGACATATTTCGAAGGTAAAATAGAAATAAAGAATTCAGAAATTATACCAATTTTGTCCATTTGGAGAAACCCGAATTTCCCCCTTTTTTTTGTTTTTGGAAAGATAGACACTTTCGTGTTGATGCGAAAACAGTAAATGAACACTGACGTGCAGACAGAAAAGGTAAAATGGGCACTTGCGTGCAGGCAGAAAAGTAAAATGGGCACTTGGCGTGCAGACAGAAAAGGTAAAATGGGCACTTGGCGTGCAGACAGAAAAGGTAAAATGGGCACTTGGCGTGCAAAAAGCGGTAAATTGCCCAGGCTGCCTAAAACCTGTAATCCTTAAACAAACTCTTGACGAATCCGAGTTTGCACGTGGCTTTGAGGAGCACGCTCTTCCTGTTGGTCTTTCGAGCGACCGGGGGGATCGTTATCAGCTCCGGAACTGATATACAGATCAATGCACGGCGTCCACTGTATCTTAGGCTCGATACAACTATTCCGTTGCGCCTCGCATGGGGCTGCGGTCCATCGCGTTGCTCGTACACGATGTGAGACCTGGGCAGAAGGGAGCGATGATCTCTCTGGGCTCCAATCCGCAATGCGCGCCTGAGCGCTCTCTTTTCTTTCCTTTCTTTCTTTTCTTTTCTGTTTCCTTTTCTTTCTCTTCTTTTCTTTTCTGTTTCTCTCTTTTCTTTCTCTCTCTCTCTTTCTGTTTCTCTCTTTTCTCTTTTCTTTTCTTTTTGTTTCTCTCTTCCTTTTTCCTTTCTTTTCTTTTCTTTTCTGTTTCTTTTTTTTCTTCTGAACTCTCTCAACTTGGGGGAGCATTTTCTGGAATATGGGGGGCGAGGGCTAACACCGAAGTGCTCATCCTCTCCTTGTACCTGCAGCTGAAAATGAACAAATGCATGCAATGCAAATGCCATGATTGCTGTTTTCTTTTTTCTTATGATGAATGTAAATGTAATGAGTTTCTTTTTTTCTTTTGTCTACGTCGGATGAATGCATGATTTTCTACTGTTCTTATATGCTTGATGAATGCAATGATTTTCCTTTTCTTCTCTTGTCTGTACGTAATGCATGATTTTCTTTTTCTTTTGCTTATGTCTGACGAATGCATGATTTTCTCCTGTTCTTATATGTCTTTTTCTCTTTCTCTAGCTTCTCTTCTTTCTTTTTCTTTCCTTTCTTTTCTTTTTGTTGCTCTCTTGGCTCTTTTCTTTTCTCTCTTTTGGCTTCTCTTTTTTGCTCTTTTAAGATTCATGGGTATGCGAATGCAAAGCTTTGGTGTTTGATGACATGGAATGCTCATGTATTTTAATGGAATGACATGCAAAGGAAAACTTTCTCTTCTTTGTTTTTTTTTTCTTTTTTATGAAATGGGAATATTGCTATAAAATGATGAATAACATGACATAATGAATGACATGGGATGTTCTAGCTTTCTTTTCTTCTATGAGATGCAAGTATTGATGTGATGCAACTGTATTGCTTGGATGTTTGATGGGATGATGAATTTTGGTTCTTTTTGTTTTATGGAATGCAAACATTACTATGATGTAGACGACACTGAATGTTTTTGTTTGTTTTCTTTTTTTGGCATAGGGACCTTAGGATTCTTGAGTGATCAATTCAAGTGTCCTATCGTGATGACTATTTCGAATGTACATTCGACCTAGTCTCCTATTTATTGAAAATGATTTTGTATTTTGAAACTTGATTCGATGTCTGATGCAATGATGATGAATGCTTGGTTTGCTAGAAAGAAAGCAGTAAATGAACACTTGGCGTGCTGATGAGAAAACAGTAAATGAGGATGAACACTTAGCGTGCTTTTAATGGACCACTTGAGACCCGAGGGTATTTGAACTCCGAACGGAAGGAGTGAATGGGAATGAGATTTTGAGACTGACAAGTCCAGGATGACTGACTTGAGAATTAGATTGAAGATTGACACTTGAAGTGCTGATTCTTAGAACTAAGCATGAGGATTAACATCTTGTGTTCATCCGCATTTTGCTTAGCAATGCAATGAATGACACATGTAATGCAGACGTATGCCATGATTGATGTCTTGAATATTATGGAATGCTTTTGTTCTTTTGTATCTGCTTCTTCTTTGTAGTTTATGAAATGCAAACATAATGCTTTGATGTTTGAATGCAAGTGTATGCGGTGATTGATGCTTTGATGAATGGAATGCTCCTGTTCTAACTTCTGTTTGTTTCTTTTTGCTTCTCCTATGAAATGCAAACATTAATATGATGTAATGCTCTGATGTCTGATGCAATGATTTTTGTTCTTTTTCTTTTATGGAAATGCTAACGTTAATATGATGCAAATGCACCGCTTTAATGTTTGAGGATTGAATGACAAAGGAATGTTTATGAAATGATGAATGATATGGAATGCTGGATGACTGTGAATGTTTTTGTTCTTTTTGTTGTTTGTTTGGAGTTTGCAAATGAGAGTCAACACTAGATGTGCTAATGAAAAAGCAATGAATGAGAAGACATGAAATGAGGATCGCCTGGGATCAAGGGAGTAGCTTTGAATTATGGACACAAAGGTCTGGTTTATGGGTCAACATATGTCTGTATTGATCTAATGGTCTGAAGAATTTTGATGATGCAATGGCGCATGCAATGATTAGCATCTTGTGGAATGGTGAATGACATGGAATGCTTTTGTGTTGCTTTTGTGGTTTCTTTTCTTTGTTTTCTTTTTGCTTTCTTTGCTTTTTCTATGGAATATCTGATGCAAAATGTAATGCTCTAGTGATGAATGACATGCAATGATTTTGTTCTTTTCCTTTTTATGAAGCGCGGACATTAATATGATGCCAATGCAATGAAAAGATTTCTGCTTTTTCTTCTTTACTATTTCCCTCTATGAAATGCAAGTATTAATATGGTGCAACTGACGTGGAACGTTTTTTTCTTTTTGCTATGTGATGAATGCACAAAACGTGAAGATGCAAATGTAATGCTTTGATGCATATGCTATAATGAATAGATTGAAATGCCTAGATGCATGAGGTAAACATTTTTGTGATGATGAGATGCGAGACTTTGAATGCAAGGAATTGAGATGACTATTGCCCATTCTGTTGAAAAATTGAATTTGATTCAAACTCCGGTGTTCTCAAGGTTTTTATTTACAAACAACCTCACTTGTTTTCTCTTTCTTTCCATGATGACTGAATTTTAGATATCACGTAATCAACTGGTGTTCTCTCTTTTGAAGCATTGTCTAGTAAGCATGCATAGGAGTGCAAATGTGAATGAGTCAGTTAACTTGGAATTGGTTTAGGGCATGGACTTTTATGGCAAATGAAGGAATGACCGACATGGCTATTGGCGAAGCTTGTGAGGGATCAAGAGATACAAGATTGCCCCAATTCAGGTCTTTGATGAGTGAATAACTTGCCCCTGTCTGGTGGTGACAACAACTAGGGGTGTAGAAGATGATGAATTGGGAATGCTTCGGCTTTTGAGATGAAAGGTGGAGCAAAAGAGATTTTGTCTCAACCCATAAAGTTTGATGTTGCCCCAGTCATAACAAGGACAAAGCTGCCCCAATTAGAATGACAAGGCCTTGTTTAGGATAGTGAGTTGAGAGATTGCCCCGGCGAGGTTTTGTAGGAATGAATGAGGTGAAGGAATGGGAACGCGCTTGCCCCACTTTCGAATGACATTTCAAATGGTTTCTTTGAGTGTGGTTGTGAAAGGCGACAGATTTATGGTGATGGTTATGAACTGAGGGTGATATATGAATGGGGTGGGCAATGAACAAACCTCCCCAAAGTTGAGTGGAGTGAGAGGTGAAGGGAATGCCCCCTAGTACACACTTTTGGTTTTCTTTAAGAACAACTCAAATGCAATGAAAGTTTTGACTTTTTAGTATGATGAGAGGCTCCACTTGGTGACCACTAGACCTTGTTTTAATGCAACACGAATGCATCTTGGAGTGCAAGTCCTTCTTCTTTTTTACCAACTTTTCTTTTTTGATTGTTTGTTTTTTTTTTCTTTTTGAGCAACTTTCTTTTTTATGCTTGTTTGTTTTTTTCCTTTTGAGCAAACACGTCGCAAATAGATAAACTTATTTGTCCTAAAATTAAAACTTGAGAAAACGAAGTCAATTAGTCATTGATCGGAATGGACTTTTTAGGGCTGTGATGTGGAGAAGGGGATGATTGAGCTTAATGAAGTGTTTGGGGTTGACGGGGAGGATGGGTCTTATTCGGTGTTGGCCGATGGTCAATGATTTGTGAGGGAAATTAAGTTTGATGAGGTGTTTGAAGGTTTTAAGAAAGAAGAGATGGCTAAACCCAATGAATTGAGGGCATTTTTTTTGAAAGGAGGAATGACTGAACCCAATGAATTGATGGCCTTTTTGGAAGGGGAAGTGATTAAACCCATTGAATCTGAGGGCCTCTTTGAAGGGGAAGTGATTGAACCCATTGAATCTGAGGGCCTCTTTGAAGGGGAGCTCTTATGCTTCATGACAAAATGTATTGACTCTTAATTTATACTCCCTTTGTCTTTCTTTCTTTGTTTTGGGATTCTCCTCTTTAAACTTTGTTATTCCCCTCCCCTTGTGAATTCCTTTCCTTTTGACTTGGAAATGATATACCATTTTTGACGTGGAATTAACCCTCGCCCAGAGTGATGGGGGATATCTTGGGCTTTTCTCGGCTTAAGATGGGTAACAAAAGGTGTTTTTGTGATTTTGAATCTTTGGCTTAAGAGGGGTAGGGAACGGGCCTTCTGGGATTTTAGGTTCTTGAGGGTATGGAGAGAAGGCCAAATTTCATTTCAAATCCTGATTGCTTATTTCTGTAAGACTTAACTTTAGGACAATAATTTATCTATCTTCATGTGTTTGCTCTTTTATTTTCCCCCTTTTTGTGCCCTAATTTTTGCCTGGACCGCTCTTTGCGAGTTTTCAATCCACCGGGCGCTCTTTTTTGCCTAGGCTGCCCTTTGCGGGTTTTCAACCTAGCGAGCGTATTTTATCTTTTTTTATTTATTATATATTTTTTAGAAAGACTTGCACTAAAGGAATATGATACTGATAAGGAAAATTAGTGATCACAGAATTGCCCCCGCATGGAGGACTTAAAGTGTTAGTGAGAATGAACTAAAAGGTCAAGTATGCACTGATAGGAGAGAATATGCGTTTTATGGGTGGACGGGGTGGGGCTAGACTTGGATGGGGAATGATGATAAATGAAGGAAATTGACTGACTCGAACAAGAGAAATTGCACCTGGCATGCGTGCTTACTAGAAGAACGCTTCACAGAGAGTTAACATTGGTTAAAACATAATATAAAAACTTTTTTGATGAACTGTTTCAGTCTTTTATCATGGAATGAATGAGATGTAATGTCTTTTTTTGAAGGAAATACAAATGAGCTATTGATGTGAAAAAACGGAGTGCCTTGGAACACCTTGAGTTTGCAGATGAGTGAGGGTAAACTTTTCTAAAAAGGAAAGATTACTTTGCAAGAACATCTCGTCTCTCATCACAACATTTTTGTTGTACGCAATGCATGGATGAAAACATTATGATGTATACATGATGAAAATGAAATGCATAGAGAGAAAAAATATTAAAAACACTCTAAAGAAAACAGTAGAGCAGAGTAGTTTTTGCCCTGGATCGTTTATTGCTCTGAATATACCATATTCAATTTAACACTTTTTTTCACTTTGCAGGCTGTATTAACAAAACACAGGGTTGCAAATAGTAAATGGCCCAGTTCAAATACACTATTGGATGGGTTTCACCCGTACGGAACCCAACGGGTTCACACTGTTGCTGCGCGCGGATCTTGTATGGGTCACGAACCAGATCACTATAAAAGGCTTCTCTGGAAAACCTAGCTCACTTTTCAAAGAAATTCTCTCTCTCTTTCTTGGACGATGCTCTGGTTCTCTCGTCGTCTCCACTGAAACCCAACTGGGTTTCTTGAATCTTGATGATTCTTTGCTGAAATCACGTCCAGAAATGCAGCGAAGCTTCGCTTCACTGCAACTGAAGGTATATCGCTTTATTTCTCTTTGGTTTCTTCGATCTCCTTCACTGTTTTCTTGAAACCCTAATTTCAAGAGACTGACTCAGTTGTTGTTCTTCTTTTCTGGTGAACTGCTTCTGGATCTGGACACAGCACACTTGAAGCTTCACAAAACAAGGTAGATCTCCTTTCTTAACCTTTGTTTTGTTTCTGTTTGCTGTTTGTTGATACACAGTGAACCCTAACACCGTGTCTTGATGTTTTGCTGCAGATCTTCGTAGATCTGTTGCCCGGATCTTCAACAAGAGGTAAGGAACACTCCTCTGATCTTTTTCTTGTTTATTGAGTTGTTGCTGTGCTGAACAGTATTAACCTTCTGAATCTTGTGTTTTGCATGTACTGGATCTTCACGCCTTGAAGATCATCAACGGTTTGATTCTCACACTGAGAAACAAAGGTAATTTCTCACCATCACTCTCTCTTTGTTTTCTTTTCTGAGATTTTTCAGTCACTGAAAATCTATACTAACCACTGTGTTCTTTTTCTTTGTATGTGAGACTGAGATCAACCACTTGCTGAAGGAAGAAAGATAGCTCACACACACTGAACAGAAGATGATTATGCAGAAGAAGAAAATGGGAGCAACAGAACTTTGGGTATAGAAACTTTGAATAAAATGCTTGTAAAATTTATTTCATAAGACTGTGTATATATATATACAGGGTGTATGGATATAGCTGTTAGGCTTTTGGTTGTTTAGAAACAACCAACTCAGTTTGTTATAATAACAAACTGTTTAGTTAGTTATTTTTTCAAAACCAACTTAACAGTTTTTTTGAGAAACAAACTGTTAACAGTTTATTTTTTTAGTAACAAAACTGGATAGGCTTTAATTAACATAGGTGAAATTGATTACCAATCTCAATACCCTACCTTAATCAAGGAACCTTTTAGGATTAACATCCCTACCTTAAACTAAGCTAGGTCTAAGCTAAGAGATCAGACAGTAGGCAACATAAAACACAGGACAACCCCCTGGTAGGTGATCTTAGAGAGTTGGTCTAGGACAAGCCCCTAGACAGTGACTTAGGTTATTTCCTTCTTAGAGACTTAGAAAGAAATAACATTGAGTTGCCTTCTTAGCTTAGAGAACACTTCTCCCTTTAAGGCTTTTGTAAAAATGTCAGCAACCTGGTCCTTTGTAGAGCAGAAGTCTAGTACCAAGCAGCCTTTAGCAACCTGTTCCCTTAGGTAGTGGAACTTAGTTTCAATGTGTTTAGTCCTGCCATGAGAAATAGGGTTTTTAACAAGACATATAGCTGATTTATTGTCCATAAACAGTTTAACAGGATTAGTTAAGTTACACAAATTTCTTTGAGTAGAGTCTCAAGCCAAGCTGCTTGGGTAGCAGCATGGCAAGCAGAAATATATTCTGCTTCACATGAGGACAGTGCCACAGTGGCCTGTTTCTTAGAACTCCAAGAGATAGCAGCCCCTTGAAATAGGACGACATATCCACTAGTGCTTCTCCTGTCCAACTTGTCTCCACACCAATCTGAGTCACAATAGCCAACCAAGTTGTTCTTCCCTTTAGCCCTGTCATTAGGAAAAAATAGACCATAGTTAGTAGTGCCTTTAATATATCTTAGGATACGTTTGGCAGCATTCAAATGAATCTGCATAGGGCAGTTCATGAATCTGCTGGTCACACCAGTAGCATACAATATGTCAGGTTTGCTATGACATAAATATCTTAGAGACCCAACAATTTGTCTAAAGTAGGTAGCATCTACTTTAGTGCCCTCTTCTTATTCCTTTTTAGTTAAGTTACCCTCAGCTAGGTTGATTGCAGAATTGCAATTGTCCAGCTCAAACCTTTTCAGAATTTCTTTTGCATACTTTTGCTGATGCAAAATAATTCCTTCTTTGACCCTTAGGAATTCGAACCCTAGGAAGTAGGTTAGTTTTCCAAGATCAGTCATCTCAAATTCATCTTTCATAGACTGTTTGAAATTAACAATTTCTTTAGGACAGCTACAAGTCACAAGTAGGTCGTCCACATATAAACATACAATCAGCAAATATGAGTTTATGTCACCTTTGACATAAACTCCATATTCAGTAGTGCATCTAGAGAAACCCTTCTGAACAAAGAAGGCATCAATCCTTTTGTTCCAGGCCCTAGGTGCCTGTTTAAGACCATACAAGGCCTTATGCAGGTATAGAACATGATCTTCCTTTCCTTTTTCAATAAAACCAGGAGGTTGGTTTAAGTAAACCACTTCCTCCAAAGTTCCATTTAGGAAGGCAGATTTCACATCCATATGATACATGTTCCATCCCTTACTACATGCTAGTGCAGTCACTAGTCTTATAGTCTCATGCCTTGCAACTGGGGCAAAGACTTCAGTGAAGTCAATCCCCTGTTTCTGTTGGAAACCTCTTGCCACTAATCTAGCCTTGTACTTAACTACATTACCCTTAGGATCAAGCTTTAGTTTAAATACCCATTTAACACTAATAACTCTCTTTCCTTTAGGTAACTTAGTCAATGTCCAAGTTCCATTTTTCTCAATAGAGGCAAGTTCCTCTTCCATAGCTTTCTTCCAATCTTTAGACTTTAAGGCTTGCTCATAGTCTAAAGGTTCCATATCTGCCACCATTGCAAAATGGATCAAGTCACCATCATTAGTAACCTGATTGTCCATAGCCATATCAAAATCCAGCATCCTCCTAGGTGTTCTCCTCTCTCTTTGAGGCCTAAGAGGAGCCTGCACAGCTTGCTCAGGTTCCTGTTCAGCCTCCCCATTTACCTCTTCATGTGAACCTTGGTCCTCATTAGGTAAAATAGGGTCATCATTAGGTTGATTAGAACCTTCCTCATCATAACTCGCATCATTAGGATCTGGTTCAGTGTCAAGGGCATCATCAATAGCTACAGAGTCCACTGAACCCACTTGTTCAGCCTTGACCCAATCCCATTGCTTGTCCTCAATCACAACCACATCCCTAGATACCTCAGTTTTACTAGTCTTAGGATCTAGTAACCTGTAACCTCCTGTAGGATGATATCCCACAAGAATTAGAGGCTTACTCTTATCCTCAAGCTTAGTTCTCTTACTATTAGGTATATGACTGTAATTAGCCATAGAGCCAAATACCTTCAAGTGAGAAATGGATGGTATTTCACCACTCCAAACAGTTTCAGGCACCTTTGCCTCCAAACCTCTTGTAGGACACCTATTCAAGATATAGACTGCAGTCACTATGCTTCTGCCCATAGCTGTTTAGGTAGTCCCTTTGTTTTTGTCATACTTCTGGCCATCTCTAGGATTGTCCTATTCCTTCTTTCAGCTACCCTATTGTGTTGTGGGGTATATGGTGGAGTCACCTCATGAACAACACCACTGGTGGTGCATTATTCTTCAAACTCTTTTGAAGTATACTCACCACTAGGGGTGTTCGCAGTGCGGTTTGGTTCGATTTTGAGATAAAAAGTGAACCGAACCGCAAGGTAAAACTACATGCGGTTTGGTTTGGTTCGGTTGGCTTTCTAAAATAAAACCGAACCAAACCAAACCAAACTAATGCGGTTTGGATTGGTTCGGTTGGTTCGGTTTTTTCCAAGACAAAACATAATTTAAAATGAAGTTAAAATTAACTAACATAAAAAATGGCTAACATAAATCTTTAAGAAAAAAATCTACTCAAATATATGCAGTATATAAATTACGCTCTTTTAAGATAGTTAAGACAATGTTTAAAAGAATTTGAATTAAATATTTTATTGTGATTTTTAAATATAGCATAACAATATAGATTGTTTGTAAGTGAGTCAAAGAACTAATTGTATTTGGGATAGTAAATGAGTGAGAGTTGGGTTTTAGTTGCTTGGGCTAGTAAGTTAGTAAGGAAGGTTGTAAGTCAATAATTCTTAGTGTTACTTGCGGTTTGGTTTGGTTTGGTTTGGTTCGGTTTCTATAATTAAAACCGCGAACCGAACCAAACCGCGCGGTGCAATGAAAAAAAAGAACCGAACTAAACCAATAAGAAGCGTTTTTTTGCGGTTTTCGGTTTGGTTTGGTTCGATTTGCGGTTTTCTATTGGTTTGGTTCAGTTTTGAACACCCCTACCCACCACCACCATCAGTCCTTAGCACTTTCAGCCTTTTACCACTTTGAGTCTCAACCATAGCCTTAAACTTCTTAAACACACTGAAAGTATCACTTTTGGCCTTAAGTAGATATACCCATTTCTTTGAGTATTCATCTACAAAAGTAGCAAAGTACTTGTTCCCTCCCATAGATATAGTATCCATAGGACCACACAAGTCACAATACACAACTTCCAATAAGTCCTTAGATCTGTGTTCAATCTGTTTCTTAAAGTTCTTCCTAGGTTGTTTACTCATTAAGCATGTAGTACACTTATCTTTAGTGTCAACTATCTTAGGTAACCCTTTTACAAGTTTGTTTGTACTTAGGTTATCTAGGGCCTTGTAATGAAGATGACCAAACCTTTTATGCCATAGCTTAGTATCACTGTCAGCAGTAGCACTTAAACATAGTGCATCAGTTTTACTTATGCTGGCCTTAAAAGTCCTATTACTTGCTAGTTGAGTAGTTAAAACTAGGTGATCATTCTTATCAAACAGTTTCAACTTAGCATTTTTCATAAGAATTGAAAAACCTTTTTCAACAAGCTGTCCTAGGCTTATTATATTACAATTAATTTCAGGCACATACAACACATCATAGACTATAACCTTTTTCCCATCAACCCTTGTTAATTCTAAGTTTCCCCTACTCTTAGAAACTATAGTTTTTCCATCAGCACACCTAATAGAAGTTCTAACCGTGGGATCAAAGTTAATAAGACAACTTTTATTACTAGTCATATGATTAGAACATGCTGAGTCTAAATACCAGATCTCAGTGACGGTTTTACCATCACTTCCAGTTACTACTAAAACAACATATTCCTTAGCCTTTTTCAAAGTAGTTTTAATCTTCCTATGTTTAGCTAATTTAGGTTCCTTACACAGCATACTATAGGCAACTTTATCTGATTCATCTGAGTCAGATTCAGAATCCTTCTTGGCCACATTGGCTTCAGAAACTGAACCTTTAGGATTAGTACCTTTTCTGGTGGGACATTCAGTGGCATAATGCCCCATTTTGTCACACCTATAACACTGAACCTTGGACTTATCCTTTTTCTTAGGTGCAGTGCTACTTTCAGATGATTCAGATTTAGACTTAGGTTTAGGCTTACCTGCCTTTCCCTGAGACCCCTTGGTCTGTTTGCTGTTACCTCCTTTTCTGCCTTTCTTGTGCTTGGAGTTAGTTGCATACATGGCTTGATCTTCCTCTTCAGAGTCTTCATTAAGGATCTCCATTCTGATTTCCTTGGCCTCTAGTTTTCCCTGAAGTTCTTCTAACTTCAGGTCTTCACTCTTTGTAGTTTCCTCAATAGTGTTAGTTACCACATACCACTTCTTAGGCATTGACCTTAGTATCTTCTTGCATAGGGCAGTTTCTTCAAGCTTTTCTCCTTGAAGGGCCATTTAATTTTTGATCTTCTTCACTCTGTTGAAGAAGTCAGTGACTTTTTCTTCCTTTTTCATCTTGAGGCTTTCATACTGAGCTCTCAAAGCTTGGAGTTTTTCTTCCTTAATTGGAGCATTCTCAGTATAGTAAGTTGCTAGAGCGTCCCAAGCAGCCTTAGATGATTCACAGCCCCTTACTCTTTCAAAATCAGCCTCTCCACAGGCTCTATGAATGAGGGACAGACCTTTAAAGTCTTTTATCTCATTCTCCATATATTCTTTCCTTTGAGCAGCATTTTAAGTTCCTGTTAGAGGTGTAAGGCCATGTCTTACCACATGCAGACAACCTTGAGCACCAAGAACAGGTCTCATCTGTATAGACTCATAGTCTTTCCCATTGAGTTTGGGAACATAGCTGTCCTGTCCTCCTGTATTAGTCATCCTGTAAAACACTTAGAACACAAACTGAAAGATTAGTAAACACACACTTACACAATTTCTCACTGTGTAAGTGTTTTAGAGAGAAAAAATATTAAAGAACACTCTAAAGAAAACAGTAGAGTAGAGTAGTTTTTGCCCTGGATCGTTTATTGCTCTGAATATACCATATTCAATTTAACACTTTTTTTCACTTTGCAGGCTGTATTAACAAAACACAGGGTTGCAAATAGTAAATGGCCCAGTTCAAATACACTATTGGATGGGTTTCACCCGTACGGAACACAATGGGTTCACACGGTTGCTGCGCGCGGATCTTGTATGGGTCACGAACCGGATCACTATAAAAGGCTTCTCTGGAAAACCTAGCTCATTTTTCAAAGAAATTCTCTCTCTCTCTCTCTCTCTCTCTTTCTTGGACGATGCTCTGGTTCTCTCGTCGTCTCCACTGAAACCCAACTGGGTTTCTTGAATCTTGATGATTCTTTGCTGAAATCACGTCCAGAAATGCAGCGAAGCTTCGCTTCACTACAACTGAAGGTATATCGCTTTCTTTCTCTTTGGTTTCTTCGATCTCCTTCACTGTTTTCTTGAAACCCTAATTTCAAGAGACTGACTCAGTTGTTGTTCTTCTTTTCTGGTGAACTGCTTCTGGATCTGGACACAGCACACTTGAAGCTTCACAAAACAAGGTAGATCTCCTTTCTTAACCTTTGTTTTGTTTCTGTTTGGTGTTTGTTGATACACAGTGAACCCTAACACTGTGTCTTGATGTTTTGCTGCAGATCTTCGTAGATCTGTTGCCCGGATCTTCAACAAGAGGCAAGGAACACTCCTCTGATCTTTTTCTTGTTTATTGAGTTGTTGCTGTGCTGAACAGTATTAACCTTCTGAATCTTGTGTTTTGCATGTACTGGATCTTCACGCCTTGAAGATCATCAACGGTTTGATTCTCACACTGAGAAACAAAGGTAATTTCTCACCATCACTCTCTCTTTGTTTTCTTTTCTGAGACTTTTCAGTCACTGAAAATCTATACTAACCACTGTGTTCTTTTTCTTTGTATGTGAGACTGAGATCAACCACTTGCTGAAGGAAGAAAGATAGCTCACACACACTGAACAGAAGATGATTATGCAGAATAAGAAAATGGGAGCAACAGAACTTAGGGTATAGAAACTTTGAATAAAATGCTTGTAAAATTTATTTCATAAGACTGTGTATATATATACAGGGTGTATGGATATAGCTGTTAGGCTTTTGGTTGTTTAGAAACAACCAACTCAGTTTGTTATAATAACAAACTGTTTAGTTAGTTATTTTTTCAAAACCAACTTAACAGTTTTTTTGAGAAACAAACTGTTAACAGTTTATTTTTTTAGTAACAAAACTGAATAGGCTTTAATTAACATAGGTGAAATTGATTACCAATCTCAATACCCTACCTTAATCAAGGAACCTTTTACGATTAACATCCCCACCTTAAACTAAGCTAGGTCTAAGCTAAGAGATCAGACAGTAGGCAACATAAAACACAGGACAACCCCCTGGTAGGTGATCTTAGAGAGTTGGTCTAGGACAAGCCCCTAGACAGTGACTTAGGTTATTTCCTTCATAGAGACTTAGAAAGAAATAACATTGAGTTGCCTTCTTCGCTTAGAGAACACTTCTCCCTTTAAGGCTTTTGTAAAAATGTCAGCAACCTGGTCCTTTGTAGAGCAGAAGTCTAGTACCAAGCAGCCTTTAGCAACCTGTTCCCTTAGGTAGTGGAACTTAGTTTCAATGTGTTTAGTCCTGCCATGAGAAATAGGGTTTTTAACAAGACATATAGCTGATTTATTGTCCATAAACAGTTTAACAGGATTAGTTAAGTTGACACAAATTTCTTTGAGTAGAGTCTCAAGCCAAGCTGCTTGGGTAGCAGCATGGCAAGCAGAAATATATTCTGCTTCACATGAGGACAGTGCCACAGTGGCCTGTTTCTTAGAACTCCAAGAGATAGCAGCCCCTTGAAATAGGACGACATATCCACTAGTGCTTCTCCTGTCCAACTTGTCTCCACACCAATCTGAGTCACAATAGCCAACCAAGTTGTTCTTCCCTTTAGCCCTGTCATTAGGAAAAAATAGACTATAGTTAGTAGTGCCTTTAATATATCTTAGGATACGTTTGGTAGCATTCAAATGAATCTGCATAGGGCAGTTCATGAATCTGCTGGTCACACGAGTAGCATACAATATGTCAGGTCTGCTATGACATAAATATCTTAGAAACCCAACAATTTGTCTAAAGTAGGTAGCATCTACTTTAGTGCCCTCTTCTTCTTCCTTTTTAGTTAAGTTGCCCTCAGCTGGGTTGATTGCAGAATTGCAATTGTCCAGCTCAAACCTTTTCAGAATTTCTTTTGCATACTTTTGCTGATGCAAAATAATTCCTTCTTTGACCCTTAGGAATTCTAACCCTAGGAAGTAGGTTAGTTTTCCAAGATCAGTCATCTCAAATTCATCTTTCATAGACTGTTTGAAATTAACAATTTCTTTAGGACAGCTACAAGTCACAAGTAGGTCGTCCACATATAAACATACAATCAGCAAATATGAGTTTATGTCACCTTTGACATAAACTCCATATTCAGTAGTGCATCTAGAGAAACCCTTCTGAACAAAGAAGGCATCAATCCTTTTGTTCCAGGCCCTGGGTGCCTGTTTAAGACCATACAAGGCCTTATGGAGGTATAGAACATGATCTTCCTTTCCTTTTTCAATAAAACCATGAGGTTGGTTTAAGTAAACCACTTCCTCCAAAGTTCCATTTAGGAAGGCAGATTTCACATCCATATGATACATGTTCCTCATGCCCCCTTTTTACCCTAAATCTCCAAAATACCCCTAAGTTTTCGTTAAAAAAAATATTTTTTAAAAATTCCTGGAAATACCTCAAAAAGCCGTATTTCCGGAAGCCAAGGTGTTTCTGGAAAGTTTGAAAAAATGGTTACCAGATTTATCTCTCACACATGTACTTCCGGAATGGTTATTATTGAGGGATTTCCGGAAATACTTCATTTTACTGTATTTTCGGAACACATTTTACATTCCGGAAATACAGTAAAATGCGGTATTTCCGGAAGTCCAAAAAATTTGATTTCCGAATTTATCCCACTTTGACGTATTTCTGGAAAGTTATTGGATTTCAGGGGTAATTTCGTCCGTTTGGTCAATTTGGAGAGTATGGGGTACAACCGTACAATGGGGGGGTAAAAAAAAACTGTCTTACTTCACCACAAGAGATAATTGGGAGTTCGAACGCAATTGTCAAATATGAGACTTGATCTATCATGCTCTATTAGATCAATCTCTTAAATACTAAATCTTGTACCGGAAGGAGCACTAATCACTTAATATTTATTGCACAAGCAGTGGCGGACCTGGCATGTATCCAGGGGGTTCAGCTGAACCCCCTGGAATTTTTTTTTTGCACTAAATACCCTATATAAATAGCCTAAATCTCCTGAAATTTTAATTTTGACACCCCTGAAAATTTGAAATTGTACTAATAGACCAAGTTTTGCACCCATTTGATACCGGCCTTAAAAAATTTGACACCCCTAACCCCGGGGTCCTGGGTCCGCCAGTGTGCACAAGTGTCTTGTATAGTCAAACAATTTTTTGTTGATGAGTGTAAATATTTATAACTGTCTGTACAAAACGACATAACAAAATCACATAGGACTTTCTCATTTATGGATTGAATCATATCATATGTCGGGTAAGTGCGCCCAAATGGAAGGTAGTACGATATGAAAAATTATATATGCTGCAACTTTCTATGCATGAGGAAATGGACTTGACTGAATTTTAATCCCAACATGTTGTTTTTTGGAAGCTCCAACTGTTGCTACTGAAATATATATGTTCTGTTTTGGACCACATTCAGAAGTTCTCTTTGAGCCAGCTCACATGACTTACCAATTTAACATAAAGCACTATATAGCTAGGTTTGATGTATAGAGAAAATAATGCTTCAAGAGTTAAGAAAATTGTCTTCAAGTGTTTTGCTTTTTTTGCTAGGAAAGGAGAATGTTGTATATATTACAAGGAAATAAAATGACATGAGAAGTTACTGTACCGATGAAACACTTACCAACGAACTTGTTTTTTTAACTGGTATTTTACCCGTGCATACGCACGTGTGATACTGTATGGTCGGTGTATTGCCATGAAGTCATAATAGTAATTTGGAAGATAATTATAAGTTGTGAACAATGTCCAAAATGTATGATTTGAAATTCAAAGTGGAAAGAGATAGTTATTATGTCATATAAGATACAAATGAAAATTATATTGAGTCGAAGAAATTAAAGGAGATTGACAATCAGAATTACATTGATCCATAATAATGTATTTAGATATTAGAGGTAAAATATGTATCCCCGTTGACACTCCTATTTGCATCCTCGTTGGCCCTCCCGTTGGCACTCCCGTTGACGCTCTCGTTACCTCTCTGGTTGCCACTCTCGTTGCAGCTACCATTGTCAGTCTCTCGTTGTCGCTCCCATTGCCACATGTTAACTCATATTTTTCTATATGATTTAATAATAATTAAATCATATTCGTTTAATTATAAGTAAGTTATTTTGTAAAGTTTGGTAGTGGCTAAAGTTGTATTTATATAATAATTCTTAGTGGTTAAATTGATTGATTTGAATAGTTTTAATAGAGAGATTATAGTAAATAATAAATTTTAGATAGAGTAAAAATGAAGAAAAAAGAAAATATGATTTTTTAAAATATGCACCCACGTTGGCGCTCTCCTTGTCTTTCTCGTTCCCACTCCTGTTCCCGTTGTCGATTCCATTGCCAGTTTCGCATTGCCGCTCTCGTTGTGTTGCAAATTTTGTCTTTTAGTCGGTATCTTCTTATAATATTAATAATGGAGTAAAAGGTAAAATATGCAGCCCCGTCGCTCTCGTTCCCTCTCTTGTTGGCGCTCTCGTTCCCTCTCTTGTTGGCACTCCCATTGGCTCTCGTTGTCAGTCTCTAGTTGCTGCTCTCGTTGCCACATGTTTCTCCTTTTTTTCTATATGATTTAATATTACAATTGTTAGTGGTTAAATTGATTTTATTTATTACATGAAAAATTTGATTGATTTTAGTACTTATAATAGAGATTATAATAAATAGTAAATTTTAAATTATTTTATTATTGAGTGTAATATTAATTTAATAATTTATTTTTTTGGAATAAATAATTTTGAAACTATTGTTAGAGGTATGATTTTTTTTTTAAAATTGGTAGTAGTTAAATTGATTAATTTTAGTAGTTTGAGTAAATTATAGAAATAGTTAAAAAATATTATGTTTTTAGTAAAAAAACTCGCAAAAAATGATTATTTCATGGATAGAAAAACTGGAAAAAAAGTTGTTTTTAAAATTCTGCTGTTATTTGTCTTTTTGCTGCGTCTGTTGCAGCTTTTGATTGCAGTTTTCAATCAGTTTTTTGTCCCTCACTTTGTTTTCCCTCTATCGTTGCCGCTCCCGTTGGCGCTTTCGTTGCCACTCCCATTGACACTCTCATTGGCACTCCCGTTGGCACTCTCGATGGCATTCCCGTTGGCACTCCCGTTGGCACTCCTGTTGGCATTTTACTCCTTTTTAGTAATTATAAAATAGTTATTTGGTAATTTTTGCTAGTGGTTAAATTGATTGATTTTAACAAAAGTTGTTAAATTGATTAGTTTTAGTAGTTATTTTGTAATTTTTGGTATCAGGTTAAATTTTTTTACATGAGAAGTTACTGTACCGATGAAACACTTACCAACGAACTTGTTTTTTTTTTAATTGGCACCTGTGACTGTGACCAACTCATAGTGATATATGCTGTCAAGAAAATTAAACAGACGGTGACATAGATATACGGGACGACTGAAATTTAGCCTAACAATCAATCGATCAATTAATTAATTTACTAATTCATAGATATCCGTTAGCTCATCCGCTATCCGCTATACGGTAGCTTATCCGCTATTTGCTATTTTTTTACCAAACAGAGCTTAAATCTATTCATGTCATGAAAAAGAAAACGATTCCACCACTAATTTATTTTGAATTTTTTGAAGAGGAATTTTAATAAATATGTAGGATACTAGTTAAATTTTAAACTTTAATTGAGAACTATAATCCTATAATCTATTAATGCATTCAATATTATATATTTTTTGTGAACAAAAAATATTACTATAATTTTGAATGAAAAGTGTTTACAATTACTATTTTATAAGATCGCATCTCATAATTTGCTTTAAGCCTAATAAAATGTCGAGCTTTTCTGTACCAACACGTATGTGTACTTTTCACCTTCTCTATACATATACTCTAAATTGTCTTGAGCGTTAAAATGTCTTTGCATGTACTTTATCGTTGGTAAGCCAAAGTCACTTACCCATATTTAAAGAGAGGACAGATCCTCCATTACATGAAATAAGTTGTTGGGAAATGTCTACATGTATGGATGTGGATCCTCCTCATCCCACCCTATCCCTAGCTCCCTCCATCTCTCTCTATTTTCTTTTTCTCTTTTTCTAATTTCTTTAATGTTTCTCTTATTTTTTGATCATTTTCTCTATCTTTATTATTTTTTGTGATGGTGAGAAATAAGAGGAGAGAATCTATTTTGGTGCAATGTATACCATAGAGGTATGATATGTCTATTAGGCTATTTTTAATATATTTTTGTAAGTGTTTGGTATAACTAGTTTATAACATTTTTTCACTAAACCAACATCGTTGGCCTAGTGGCTTAATCTACCCTGGGACACGGGGGTCGACCCGGTGCTCCCGGGTTTGATTCCCGCAGTGAACAAACTCGGTGTTGAGCAGTGCGAAATTTGATCCTAAGCATGAGCGGCGATTAGTCTTCCATTGAAAGCGTTGGAACACTCCGTGGGTAGCCAACGATAGTCCAAACCAATAAAATAACATTTTTTTCACTAGTTTATATCTTTTTCCATATTCTACTTGAAGTAGTTTTTGAACTAATAGCTTATAGGGTTTAGGGTGAACTAATAGCTAATAGCCCGCACTCGGACAACGAAATCAATAAACAACACGAAACAATGTGCTAACAACTTATTTAGATAAAAATGAAAAAGAGATGACGAACAAAACAAACGCTGCACTCAGACAACGAAATCAAGAAACAACACGAAACAAAAATTAAATCTATGTGGTAACTGTTGTAAATTTTGTGATATTTCAAAATTTCTAAGTGAATTTTGTGAAACAATAATATTTCGACAAAGACAAATATTTCGACACAAATATTTCAACACACAATAATATTTCGACACAGACTAAGCTGAATGGTTTTTTAACAGCTATTTTAATTTAATCCGAATATGCCCAGTTTTAGTCGAAATGGTTTGCAAAATAACTTTATAACGGATAATTCATTTCGTAACTGCAAACTGAGTTTAATTTTCGTACAACGGCTATTTTTATTCAAACCGAATTATTTCGTAACTGCAAAATTAAACCAACCTTATTACAATTTATTTTGTAACATTTTTTTGACTAGCTATTAAATGGATGCTGGAGCTATGGTTCAAACGGCCAATTCAGAAGCCTATATAAACGTGCTCCAGTAGCACTTGATAGCAGATAGAACAATTTCTTTTTCACTGTTCTAAACTGCACTGTCCTGGGTTCATCTCCTGTCACTTAAACACTTCCATTCTTGCCAGTTCGGAGTCCTCCTTCGCTACTGCGATTGAGACGAGACCGATTGTACCTCGGGGAATTTGCGCTGTAGAGGCGAATAAATTCTTCAGGGCAGTCGCTAGACGCCTCCGGTTGTCTAACGTTTGTTTTGTTCGCAGATTTTTTCGCAGCATTTCGACCACAGCAGTCCTTGCAATTCGACTGCTTCAGTCTTTGCAATTCGACTACAACTGTCTTTGCAATTCAACCACAGCAGTCCTTGCAATTCGACTGCATCAGTCTTTGCAATTTCGACTACAGTTGTCCTTGCAATTTCGACTGCTTCTGTCTCAGCAGGTTAGATTTCGACAGCATCTGTTCCAGCATATTTCGACAGCATCTCTGTCCCAGCAGATTTCGACAACATCTATGTCCCAGCAGATTTTGACAGCATCTGTCTAAGCAAATTCGACAACAGTAACAACTTATTTAGATAAAAATGAAAAAGAAAGTGATGTAGAGGGGGTGATTACAGGCCAAAAAAACGACCCAAAATCACCCCTCTCCCGAAAATAGGCAAAGAGAAGGAGAAGAGTGCAGAGAAACTTGGAGGAGACGGGTATGGTTAGCTCTTAAATTACTTCACTTTCCTCATTAAACATTTTGTCGTCATTAAATAATTTAATCATTAATTAGATATTTTTTTATGTCATTTTACATTTATCAGCTATTTTAACCGCTAGTTTTACCAAACACATATTTCTCTATCGACTAGCTTATCCGCTATTCACTCATCCGCTCGGGGAGCCGACCATGAGCATGCCTTGCTCAGGGCGCTTGTTCCCAATGTTCCCACTAAGTTTTCTCCAATTCTCCCAAGCGACCAAGCAAGTGGAAACATAGTGCAAGCACTAGTGCAAAAAAGGGATTTAAAGTCAGGCGAAAAGGGGATTTAAAGTCAGGCGCAAGCTTGACTTTTATTAAGTCGACTTTGTATGTCAGGCGTTTTAAAGTCAAGCGATAGCCTGACTTCGTAAGTCTGTTTTAAAGTCAAGCATATATGGCCTGACTTCGTAAGTCTGTTTTAAAGTCAAGCCTGAGCCTGAGCCTGACTTCGTAAGTCTGTTTTAAAGTCAAGCATATATGGCCTGACTTCGTAAGTCTGTTTTAAAGTCAAGCATTTATGGCCTGACTTCGTAAGTATGTTTTAAAGTCAAGCCTGAGCCTGAGCCTGACTTCGTAAGTCTGTTTTAAAGTCATGCATTATTGCGCCTGACTTTAAATGTCCTTTTTTAAGTCAGGCTTACGCCTGACTTTAAAAGTTTTTTTTTCTAATTTAAGTCAGGCTTAAATACGCCTGACTTTAAAAGTATTTTTTTTTTTTCAAATTTTGGTTTTATACGCCTACATAGACCCTGGTTATATGAATTTTGGTCATTCTTCCTGCATATATACCAGCAAAACCAGCATTCTACACTTAAATTACAACAAACATAATTCTACACTTAAATTCATCATATACAACAAACAGAACAACACCAGGTAGAGAACAACACCAGACAGAGGACAATAGATAATGGCTATACGAATTATGTTCTCTTGATAATATTATTAGGAGAATATTTGAAGCACAATAGATAATGGCTCAAGGATAAAAAATAGATAATATATGGTTCAATTTAATTATAAAAAATACAAAAGAGAGATAATAGTTCATTAATGTAAAATTTCTAATATTATTCTAGAATAACCGTAACCCATTAAGGTTTTCAAAAACCGTAATGTGTTGAGTTGTGTATGAAGACATATATTATTCTAATAAAATTTCTAATACACATCAAAGAGCAAAACAACTCCTCAAAAAATACACCAGCAAAAAATACACCAGCAACACAAGAGCAGGGTTCATTTTCATATTAAAATCTCTCTGTTTTTCCACTTGGATGAAGAACAACTCACCCAAGAATGTAAATATCACTTGGATCTTCAGAACAAAGCCAATCATGAATCTCAAGATCCTCATTTGGAATTTTTCCAGCAACATTCCAAGTGCCAATTATGACCCTGAAGAATAACCAAATTTAAGATATATTTCATTAATAAATACCATTAAATTAGTAACTCTAATGACATGCTGCATAATCAGGTTATTGTCATATTCATACCTCACTTCCTTAGTATCTATGTAATGGCTCTTCTCTTTTTTCTTTGCAGCAGCAAGCCTTGCATTCCTTGCAGCAGCTTCTTGAGCAGCAGCTCATGCAGCGGCATCCATTTCTTTACTAGATTTCTTCTTCTTCGAAGAAACAACTCTCTTAAGACGCTCCATATACTTCAACACCTTTGTTATCCTGAGGTGCGCCAAGCAAACATAAAAGAAATCACTACACATTTATATTGCTGAGCAAAAAAAAGGCTGATTTAGATGATGCATGCAAGTAGCTTATGCAGTAAAAAGAACAAACATGTTTTCAAATGTAAAAGTTCATGTTCTAGTTAAAGATTAAAGAATTATGCTAAAGAGTAAGTTAAGCATTAGTATAAAGCCAATTTGTTAAAGGAGTGTAAAGGACAAAAGAACCAATCCAAGTCACAACATAGGTAATTAGCTATGAAAGTAAACTAAATAGCATCTTCCTGTCCAGTGACTGAACATTCTTATGATTACTTTTAAAGATAACATGGTTAAAAAAATAACATATAATTGACAGTTAGCTAATTTATCTAACATGATATAAATATATCTGACTAACCTGTTCACTGTGACCTTGTGGAAAGTAGACCACACGGCTTCCAACAGCTGGCAAAGAAACAAGAGGACCAGCAAAAGCATGCCAAAGTTCTGAATCTAGAACTCGCTTTTCTCCTACAGGAAATCCATCTTAATGTCATGAATATAGAACAAAAAGTTCATATATAACCGTCACCTAAATGCCTCAAAGGAAAAAATTATTTTGGCATATTCTTAGTAAATATTTTTTCTTTTTTTACAAGAAAGTTCATATAGGAGTACAGTTTAATCTAATAATAACAGGCCTGAAATGTAGAATTTTTCAAAAATTAACCATTGTGAACTTTTTACAAATTCTGAACATTCAAATGAAATCAAACATAATGACACTTAATTTGTAACAAAAGACACATATAGGAACACAAATCAAACAGTTCATACTTTAAATTTTCATATATTGATGCCATGTATGCTGACTTTAGGAGCTTCCTTAAGATGATATGAAATTATGAATTGCATCAGCATATGCATTTATGTTGTCTCCTTTGTTAGTTTGCGATTGTACCTGAAAAAACAAAAATTGTGAGAAGATGAAATGTGGAGTTCAAAGAAAAGGTGGAAACGAAATGGAGAGGGAAAAGACAAACCTTTTCTTATTACAAAGTATGTATATAGATAGCTTAGGGGATTTACATACTTCTATGAACATTTTCGAGATGTTTGTCACTCAAAAGAAATAAATGATAAGAACAACTCCACTAATGATAAATGAGAGATATAAGATGATTAAAAAATGCAACATATAAAATGAAGCAGTTACTCTGCTTCATAGAGAAACATAGTGAGTTAGTTATTCACATTCAAAGTTATTGGATTTTGATAACACGAAAGGTATCATCCATCTACTTAAATGATGTTCTTATGCTTTCTGAACTAAACTTACATTTGAGGCAGTTCTCAGAGTAGACAGCATCCCATATCCTTCTTGCAGATGGACCCGTGTAACCGGTGTATCTCTCAGGATTTAGTTGAAGATTCACATACGTCATCTCATCTGCAAATGCAAACATGCTTTCCATTTAGTCATTTATTTCTTTAGAAAGAAGTTGACAATATTATAAATAATTAAATTTGATATGTTAACAGTGTAAAAGTAAGAAGTATTTTACATTGCAAGTGAATCTCATGGTGCTGCCTAGTTAAAACTTAAAAAAAGTTAAAAGCTTTTACCAGAAGTGAAAAATGTTATTACTATGATACTTTTCCATCTTGCTTTTTGATAATGAAAAAGATCACAGAAAAGGGATCAAATAGAAATTCAATCATAACAACATCTTATTTTATACAAAAACTATTCACCACTAATTTGTTTCAATTTCACATTTCTACTGTTATAACACTGATCAACCCAGGTTTTCCTGGTGAGATTTCAGGGAACTCCATAATCAATTAATATTGCTTAGTATTTGTCTATCAGAAATGAATGCAAGTATTTGACTACATCAATCAAGCAATGGTGTCTAAGTTGATTGAGCATACAAAATTCAAGAGAATATTATCAAGCCTGATCCCACACTACTGGGAGACAAACAGTAGTGATACCTTGCAGCTTCAATCTGAAATCTGAAATTGCATTTGTCTTTCAAACTAAAGATCTAATAAGTGTAGAATCTCAAAAAAAAAAAAGATCTAATAAGTGTAACTATCTGATATACATTGTGGGTACGTAGGTGCGGATTGGGCAAGTTCTCCTAGGGATAGAAAATCAACTTCTAGGTATTGTGAGAAATGCAATGCATTTGCAAGATCAAATACAAAAGCAGAGTTTCAAGTGTTCTAAAGAGTTCATGAAAAACAAGTACATGCCTGACATTCTGGCTGCCCTAACCTTTCTGGAAACTCGCCTTTCATCCGTGCAGTAGCAATAGCCTGATAGAATTCAAAGTAAAACTTATCTGGTATCTGTAGATTTAATTATGTCCAATCAAATTAAAAATTACAATTAGTCTTAAAGCACTGCAAAATTTCATACCAGTTTCCTAAGGATGATTAAATCGACATGTTGCTCCAAATCTACACAGGCCAGTTCTGATATAATGTGAACAATCTGGTTCTTCTGGATGTTCAGGATAAGGTCCTGATTCCATTGTTTCACTTGACCTCAAATTCATTTGCCACATTGCATCTGAAATTGAAATACCATGATTTGTACAAGTAAATAAATTTTCCCATTCTGTATATGTATAATGTATCTGACAAAATGGAAGTATCTAACAAACAGTAACAACGAAGAAAGAAAACACAAGATAAGCTGAGTTCTTAGCTTTGTGATTGATCTTTTAGCTCGCATCTACAAGAATCATCACCCGAAAGATAGAAATCATCAAGATCAGTGTTGATTTTTAAGAACCCTAGCAGAGAAACAAACGAAGAAATGAAGAGAAACAAAGAAGAAGAAACTGGTATAAATGGATAGATCATAGTGTATATCCAATTCAAATCACACAGAAACAGAAACTGGTATAAATGGATAGATAAATGTGTATACCTTCAAGGAGGTACAGAAGGTCCACACACTTATAACATCGAAATCAAGGAATGTAGCAAAACAATATAAAAGAATAGAACTTAAGAGCACCAACCATATCCTACAATGAAAGATATCAAAACAATGGAAACAATAATAAAATAGCATAATCAAGAATTAAAATGTGCAGAGTATGTTTGCAAAGTATTTTTCAATGAGGAAGACAAATCTTATTTAGTTCTTTCACTTTTGTATCCAACCATCCATTTGGAGGTAACATATATTTATACCACCAAAGCTAACATTAATAGGTGAAAGGGGCTACCAAATTGATTGATGAAAGATCTCCAACCCCATATAGAAGAAAATCCGCAAAGTAGGCTCACTCTTGAATTTCATTGAACCATCTATATGTTTGGGAAAAGGCTCAAAAACTATAAACATGTATATATAAGAATACATATCAAGTACCATAAGCTCTTCCTACGTTTTGACATTGCCTTTTATAGTTGCTGGCACCTCAATTCGCTTTTCCTGAGAAAAATTCATTTCAATGGTAAGCTGGGATTCTCTAGTACACAATTATAAACATAATAGATGAGTAGAAATATTGTAAATGAAGTTAAATCTTCAAAGGTGTTATGAATTGAACTTGGATAGTTTAGAAATATTGCAAAGCAAATATTACAGAATACCATATTAAAATCTCAGCTAAGTTGTATAGCATTTTCCTAGAAGGCAATTAATGCCATAGTCTATATAAACTGCACGATATAGCATTAGAAGATTGCAGAGTAAAAACGGAAACTTGAAAGGTTGAAATAAACTGCAAAACAAATTGCAAAAACCTGATCCAAGCAAACCTCAAAGACTAACTTAGGAGATAACATTCCTAGTTGACAAATTGACTTCTAAATAAACTTTTTCTCTTGACACCAAACAATGTTAATAACTCAGTTTCATTATCTAAGCTCATCACAATCAAGCAATGCTCACCATATAATGTTAATAACTCAGATTCAGGAGCAATTTAATGCTCTTACGTTCCATAACTTGTTGAAGCAAATAAGACATACAATGACATTATGACACGAAGATCTTTTTGGCAAAGTGAGTCACTCTATACAATAGGTTCTTTTTGGCAATATATATGCAGAGGAAGATTTCCTAGAAGATCTTATTCAGAAGTCTGGTTCTAAAGCAAAAATGGTCACCATTTCAAAATATCTGCAACAGTGGACCATAGGTAGATTCCAAGCATTGTGGTGATGAGAATGTGACAAAGAAAGGTCACAAAATTGTATTCAGCAAACTCAAATAGAAGCCATATATATTATTGACATTTATTAACCACCCAAAATAAAAAGAAACAATTCAGTTAGCTAAAACTAAAATAGTTATCCAAAGAGTAGATTACAATTTCAGAAAGGAGAGTGAAACAAAAACTAAAATAGTAATCAATGTCAAACAAATTAATGACATAAATTTATACATCAAGTAAGCACAATGTTTACACAAACCTGTTGCTTGAGGTATACAATCAGCTCCTCTGTCTTTCATATCAGCAGGTTCTGCAGTTCTGAAGCATAGAACAAAAATGACAAACAATAGAGACCGACGAAGTTTATTGGTTCAAGACTATCACCTCAACTCAAAATATGTCTTATCAATCATGGAAAACCCATTGGTTCTATTATGCTTTATATAAATCTAGATATACAGGACCAATAAAAACAACAGCAGAAGGAAAGACCAAAATTATGTTACCAGACTTGATTTTTTTTAGATGTCAAATTGCTATAGAATCCATTGATCCTTTGAAAACCAACACTCTTATGACAAATTATCTCCAATAATCTAATAACTAACTAACAACCCATTGTTAGGTTTTTTTAGTTCCAGCAATCTAGTTACTCATTACTAATTATATAATACTAAGGAAGATTATAATTGAAAAAAATGAAAGTAAACATATTAAAAAATTCTTTCCATTTTCATACCAGCTTCTTTACTAATGTTTTTCTGCAAGTTTTCAGTTTCCAACCATATTATAAATCTCTTATGTCCAAATCCAAAACTCATAGTCTGTCATAAAAGTAAGGAATAAAATGAAGAGAGATGAGAAATGGGGAAAAACAAATAAAAAGAATCCATGTTAGGGGTGAGTAAATAATGAAACATATGTAGATGGAAGATATGAGAGCTGGGAAATGGTGGAGAAACAAACCTTTAGCTTGAAGTGAAGAGGAGGTTGGTATTTCTATTTATTCACTGATAAATTGGCCATTTCATTACTAAGAGTCTACCTTGGCATCCATGACAACCACATAGTAGTATTACTCTTTAGCCTTCCATGAATCACGTTTCTACAATTGCTTGTTTTTATCCTCATGAAAACTTCAAATCTAGCACACTGCATGCCTGTATTATGCGCCATACTTGTACTGTAGCTACTGTAATGTAATCATTAGGCAAAGCATTTGATATCATCATTTGTTTGAAGATGCAGTGCATAAATAGTTACAGCAAAAGATCATTTCTTCTTCCCACAAATCTAAAAAGTTCTTGGTAAAGCATCATATCATTCTGTGAGAGGAAAAGAAAAGAGTTACAGCAAAGCAAGAATTTCAATCGTACCATATTAGCTTTGCCTTCAATATTATGTGGCGTCCTCCTTGACAAGAATCTCGGCTTTTCGTACCTACAAACAAGAAAGTAACAACAACACTGCCAAAATAACTCCAACTAATATTCAAGAACCATAATATATAACAAGATCCTTAACATAAACCACTCAGATCAAAGTAAAGATTTAAAACATCCAAAATTGATCAGATCATTATGACCATGAAACTAACAAGGTGCAACCGTCTTCGATGATTACTGAACTGAAGATTCAAATACTCACATTCCAGTAAATGCCTTCTTTGCGCCACTAGAAGATCCAGCAGGGATCACTTTCAAGACATTGAACCTCACTGTCTTTGAAAGTGGCCGATGCATTGGCCAATAGTAACATGATCTCCTTCTTTGACTCGGAAACAAGGGGATACATGTGCAGGAATATTTGAATGAGGCTTCTCATACCTAAACAGAACAAGTAAACACAATGCAGATGGTTATTTGTTGCATATAAGTACAATGAGAACTGCTCATCACAGATAAGAAATGGAAATACCTCTGATACTTCTTAATAAAATGAAGATAGTTCCTCCTGACAATAATGGTCCGATTCATCTTAGCACTATGGCAAGTACCAGCTATGATACGACCTCTAATGGATACATTGCCGGTGAAAGGGCACTTCTTGTCAATATAGGTTCCTGTATTTAATATAGAACCATATATAAGTACACTGAAATTGAAAAAAAGACTCCAATCAAAATAAAAAAATTCCATTAGATTCAAAGGAAAGCTGAGTTTCAAAGAGATACTAAGGACTACCATCTTGTTGCTCATCACAGTTTGGATTTCAAGAGAATTAAGTATCCTACTCTGTGTACCAGGCAACTAACGAGTAACCAAAAACACTTAAATAAAACAAGATAGACACAAATAATATTTTCCATAAACTCAAAATCAACGAAAAAGATTCAACCTTTAAACAAAACTTCAACAAAAAAATCAAAATCAATACCAAAATTAAACAAAACTTACACAAAACAACAAAAAGAAGAAAACCCTAAAATCGTACTCTGAGAGAAAGAGAGAACCTGTGAGAGGAAGAAAACCCTTGTACTTTTGCATCTATTGCTCAATATCTTCAGAGATCAAGATTTCCCCTACAGATAACCAAAAGCAAGAAGAAACGAAGGCTATATTAGAGAGAAGACCGAATGGTAGGTTTACTACTAAAAGAAATTGAGAAGGAGAGATCGAACCTGAGAGCAATTGGGATTCCATGAGAGAACGAGAATGAAGGAGGGATTGAAATGAGCGAAGGAGGGTTCCATGAGAGAATCAGAGCGAAGGTCGGTGGCGAGAGAGAAACGCGAGGAGGAAAGATCGAGGGAGACAGAGTTTGAGAGTGAGAGTAGGGTTCGAGAGAAATGAGATCTAATTTTTAATTTTATTCCAAAATACTTTTGAAGTCAGGCCATATAGGAGCTTGTCTTTAAATGTTAAAACTTCTCACTTTTGAAGTCAAGCATAATTACGCATGACTTCAAAACATGCGCGTCAAATAAAGATTTTCATCTTAATTACAAGTTTGCCACCGCGTCAACGTTTAAAGTCAGGCATCTGAGCGCCTGACTTTAAATGTCTAATTCTTTTCTTGATTTTGCACTAGTGAAGTTTTTACCCCCGCTTTTGCTTTTTTTTTTCGACTACCCGCTACTTTTTAGCATAAAAAACCTTATTGAAAATAGAACTATCATTATAAATATTATCTCAAATTCTAAAACTGGAACATATTACTCAACAAGATCAATTATTAGGTAGTGATTTCATGTAACACGTGCTTGAAATGCATGTGGTTTCTATTTGAAAGACGCGAGAAAGATATTTTAAAACACGGCCCAATCCTTAATAGTTTTTGCAGATGGAGAAAATTTAGGGTTTGGGGTTGAGGAAGAGAAATTTCTGAGTTTGTGGCTGAAGATGAACAGTTTCTGAATTTGGGGTTGAAGATGAGTTTGGGGTTGAAGATGAACAATTTCTGGGTTTGGGGTTGAAGATAGGTTTGAGGTTGAAGATGAAGATGTCGGGTAGGCTCCGTTATGAACACGTCAGCTTCGTTAATACCAACTGACCTTGTTTGAAATGAAAAATGGGGCTAATGATGTAAATGTTATGTAACTTAACGGAGCTAATTGAGATAAACAATCTTAAAAGACCAAATCATCACAAATATTAACTTAAAGAATCTGGTGCTTTGTCAAATAAAAAAGACAACTATTTCGCAAGTTTGCATTAATGGCACTTTGATCTCTCTACTTGTGGTTGTGGCCAATACTATGAGTTCATTTCTTTTAAATTTTGCTAGAATTGATTTTTTTTATAAAATTTTTTTTAGGGTGAGGGGATGACGCCGAGTCCAAGACTGGGAAGACGCCTCTTTGAACACTTACGAAGGTAATTATATTACCTCACCCCAAACAGACTAGTGAGGATTTGAACCCAAAATCTCTCGGATACAGCTAGAATTCATTTTGAAGAATTTAATTATAATTAAACACATAAACAGTAATTTTAATTATATTCATCTTATTTTGATTCCATATCTTAAAACAAAGACTTATTTTGATTGCATTCTACCATAGGTGTATAGTAAATTAGTAACCACTCATAATACAGATTGCATTCTACCATATTTGGATTCAAAGACCCGAAATTCTAATCAATTTCATTTAATACAAATGCATGACATAACATCATTCCTATTTAACACAAACGTTTTTCATGGGTATGGGATCCAAACGTTTTTCATTTAATACAAACGTTTTCCCAATTTGAATCTTCAGATTTGTTCCTTGCACAACACCAATCCAATAAGTTGTACTACAAAAATCCATGAATTACAAGATAGAATTAGAATTAGAATTGATTTTGTGATTCGATATTTGCTAATTATTTAATATACCATCCAAAGTTTACTATTTCATCCTCACCTGAATCAATCAATTAATATAGGATAGCCTAAGGTCTCAACCATATTTACCTGTATAAAGCGGCCACATCTCACTCACCACCACCATTTTCAAGTGCCCACACTATTGTTTTTTACTGAAATTTTCCTGCACCCGCACTATTATTTTTGAATACCAAAATACATCTTTTTCTCCCTATTTCATATTGCAATTACTGACTAATGATTTATTATTTGCAGGGTCTGAAGTTGATTGAAAGCACCATTTGAGTGGGACAAACAAGAAAATATATTGAATATTAACTATTAAGATGTGGCATTCATGGTGGCACACAGTGAGGAGTAAAAGATGAGAACGTTACGTAAGTAATTAAATGTTCTCTTATATTTGCGAAACAATAACAAAGGCCGCAGCTGATGCCATGTAAATGTCAGTCTTCCTCTCCATCTTATGAGCCTTCTACATGACCCAAAATTGCATAATTACGGCCCGCTCAACTATTCCAACCACATTCCCTAGCAACTAAAATGATAAAGTTACAAATAATCTAAAAACTGCTTCATATGAAAAGCTGTTTTGAGTACCTTCTCATAAAAATCAGTTTTTTAAGAACTATTTTTTTTTAAAATAAGTGATTTTCAGTATGTTACACAACTACAATACAACTTCTCATTTTTTTAAAAATCTCTAAAAATTAATCTCTAAATTATTTAACAACAAAATCACTTATTAATCCGTAACAAACGGGAGTGATTTTGTTACGGATTAATAAGTGATTTTGTTGTAAAAGTGAGGGACCAAATAGACATAGAGAATTTGAGGGACTAAATTGAATAAAATATAGAAATGTCATGGACTAATTAGTAATACTATTAACTTCAGGGATTAAATTGAACTTTTTTAAAATTTGAGGGATCAAATCTACTATAGATTTATACAAATTCACCACATATGATTTACCAATACCCCTATTCTATCTAAAAGACACCTCAAATTTTTTAGGGTAAAAATGTCATTACACTCTATTTCTTCTTTTTTTCTCTTTATTCTTACACTCTCTTTCTTACTTTTCACTTTTCTCTTACACTCTCTTTCTTACTTTTTTCTCTTTCTTCTTACTCTCTCTTTCCTCATTTTCACTTCTCTTTTACACTCTCTTTCTTCTTTTTTTCCTTTTTACTTTACTTTTCCCATAAATAATTATTCTCTTTCTCTTATCACTTCACTTTAATTCTTTTAACTAAATTTCTAAATTTATACAAACATTACTTTAATTAAAAAATTTGAAGACTGCTACTATAAACTTACTATCTAAAAAACAAGAAGACTTAATGACTATTTAAATTAGTAATTAATATTTAAAACAAATATCCCTTATTGATTATCTAATCTACTATAGATTTATACAAATTCACCACATATGATTTTACCAATACCCCCATTCTATCTAAAAGACACCTCAAATTTTTAAGGGTAAAAATGTCATTACACTCTATTTCTTCTTTTTTTTCTCTTTATTCTTACACTCTCTTTCTTACTTTTCACTTTTCTCTTACACTCTCTTTCTTACTTTTTTCTCTTTCTTCTTACTCTCCCTTTCCTCATTTTCACTTTTCTTTTACACTCTCTTTCTTCCTTTTTTTCCTTTTTACTTTACTTTTCCCATAAATAATTATTCTCTTTCTCTTATCCCTCCACTTTAATTCTTTTAACTAAATTTCTAAATTTATACAAACACTACTTTAATTAAAAAATTTGAAGACTGCTACTATAAACTTACTATCTAAAAAACAAGAAGACTTAATGACTATTTAAATTAGTAATTAATATTTAAAACAAATATCTCTTATTGATTATCTAATATCTAACTTTTATTATCTACTATAATCTACTAATCAACTAAAATAATCAATTGAAACTACGAGATAACTGCACAGATAAATAAAAAACACGGGATAACTGCAGTGATTGCTAATTAATATTTAAAACAATTATTTCTTATTGATAATCTACTATCTAACAAATTTACTATCTACTATAATCAACTATCAACTGAAATAATCAATTGAAAATACCAGATAACTGCACGGATATATAAAAAACACGGGGATAACTGCAGTGATATATAAAAAAAACACGAGATTAATATTTGCCATTGATAATTATAGTTTTTGAAAACTACTATCTAGAAAAACAAGAAGGCTTAATGACTATTTAAAATGATTAATATTTAAAACACGCGCGACAAATATTTGTCACTAATACCTAAAAAAGGACAAATAATTGTTACTGATATATAAAAAACACGAGATAATATCTACTATAGATTTATACAAATTCACCACATATGATTTTACCAATACCCCCATTCTATCTAAAAGACACCTCAAATTTTTAAGGGTAAAAATGTCATTACACTCTATTTCTTCTTTTTTTTCTCTTTATTCTTACACTCTCTTTCTTACTTTTCACTTTTCTCTTACACTCTCTTTCTTACTTTTTTCTCTTTCTTCTTACTCTCTCTTTCCTCATTTTCACTTTTCTTTTACACTCTCTTTCTTCCTTTTTTCCTTTTTACTTTACTTTTCCCATAAATAATTATTCTCTTTCTCTTATCCCTCCACTTTAATTCTTTTAACTAAATTTCTAAATTTATACAAACACTACTTTAATTAAAAAATTTGAAGACTGCTACTATAAACTTACTATCTAAAAAATAAGAAGACTTAATGACTATTTAAATTAGTAATTAATATTTAAAACAAATATCTCTTATTGATTATCTAATATCTAACTTTTATTATCTACTATAATCTACTAATCAACTAAAATAATCAATTGAAACTACGAGATAACTGCACAGATAAATAAAAAACACGGGATAACTGCAGTGATTACTAATTAATATTTAAAACAATTATTTCTTATTGATAATCTACTGTCTAACAAATTTACTATCTACTATAATCAACTATCAACTGAAATAATCAATTGAAACTACCAGATAACTGCACGGATATATAAAAAACACGGGGATAACTGCAGTGATATATAAAAAAACACGAGATTAATATTTGTCATTGATAATTATAGTTTTTGAAAACTACTATCTAGAAAAACAAGAAGGCTTAATGACTATTTAAAATGATTAATATTTAAAACACGCGCGACAAATATTTGTCACTAATACCTAAAAAAGGACAAATAATTGTTACTGATATATAAAAAACACGGGATAATATTTGTTATTGATAATCTACTATCTATCTTTCACTATCTACAATAATCTACTAATCAACTCAAATAATCAATTGAAACTATGAGATAACTGCACTGATACATAAAAAAACACTGGACAACTGCACTGATATATAAAAAATACGGGGATAATTGCAATGATATATATAAAAACACGGGATAGTTGCACTGATATATAAAAAAACATGGGATAACAACACTGATATATAAAAAAACACTGCACTGATATATAAAAATACACGGGATAAATGCACATATTGTTTTTAAAAGATACTTTTACATTTTTAGTTTTAATATTTATCAATTTTTTATTTGAAACTCCTTTTTTATCTACTTTAAATTTTTCTTTATTTTCACTGGGTAATGTTCAGACTATTTAAATATTGTCTAAATTCATTCCTAAAAAGAACACGACAGCACATGTCTGTATGCAAGTCATCATCTATATTTTACAATTGATTTTAGATTAATGAGATTTCAAACTAACGTTTCTATTTGAGGTAATCGTATGACGTAACGCGATCGGCCCGTGCGGATGCACGGGTTAAGTACTAGTTGACTATTAACTCAATAATCTACGTAAAAAAACTCAATAATAAATCATGTAATTTTTTTTTTTGAAAAAAATCATGTACTTATTTTTTTGTTACAAAAATCATCTACTTATTTCTAAACACTTTGCGATTTTTTTTACAAACAGTAAACACTTCTTTCTTTTTTTTTTGACAAAAAAATCCTTCTTAGCACCACAGAAAACCGATGAACAAATTCTAGCATCCATTTCCGACCATTGAAGCTACCGTTACAGGAAGTTGCGGATTGACGGTTCGGCGGTTTGATGGGTGGGTTTCTTCGGTTAGCAGCTTCTTAGCACCACTACAGCAAAAGTTGTTGTGTTCTGTAAAAAATATCGTGAGTGTGAAGCCATAGCCACTGCAAGATTGAGTTTCTTGTTTAAAATGAAAAGGTTGAAGATGACAAGAGTTTTTCTCTCTCTCATCTTGAAGTTGGTACTTGGTGCTGTAGAAAAAAGAAAGTTAATATGATAAGAAATAGTTAAAATTATAAATTCAACTTGCTTTATGTAAGGCTGTAGCTGTCCCTGCCATTGTCTTTTCAGTAGTAGCAGGCCTATTTATCTGGTTTTGGTGATTTACAATTTGTATATTCTCTCTTTCATCTCATGTGTAATTCTGTATGCGGTATTTGAGTAAAAAACAATTCTGTACGCAAACCAAAAGTAAATATTATAACAGTTGTTCTGGACTGGGTCGGAGCCCAACATTGTCACAGGGCCGACCGCGAGCGGCCCAATTACCAAAGCAGAGAAGCTTGACATAGATCGAAGGTCCAACGGTCTAGATCAGGCCAAACGTGATCCGACGGTCGCCCGCAGAGCCCCTGGCGCTATATATAGAGGCCCGATCTCAGCTGACAGGTACACTTTTTACACATAACGTCACTCTGCTCAAATATTACCCCACTGACTTGGGCGTCGGAGTGTCATCGCAGGTACACCCCGCCGGAGCTCTGAACGCGACCAGCCATCATTCAGCTTGACCGCACCACCGCCTTCAATCGAGTGGCAAGCAACCTCTACGAGCCAGTGACGTAATCAAGCAAACCAAACCAGATTGACCGCCCCATTGGGGCCCGGATCAACAGTGTTGTGACATGTGGGCGGGTTCGGTTATCGATGGATTCAATTATGGGCAACCGATCCCGACCAAATGAAGCCACATTTAACCGTTTTTGCAGATTTGGAACCCGACACCCATAGGAATCCGACCGTTGCACCTTATAATCCTTCGGATAATCAGTTTATCGGTCGGTTAATGAATTTTGTCCACCCCTAGTCATACGCATTAGTCTTAACCTAAATAGGACTAGTATAGAGTTGCCATTTTTTTTGACAGACAATGTTCTGAATTCCGTTAATATTATTTCCAATTTCGATGAAAAATTACAGTGGTATCTTCGTGTACCGTTATACATGCATCGGATACTTTCTCTGCACATGTCATTTTGTCCCATTCCCACCCTCATAATATAAAATATTCATTGAATCATGGAAAGAGTTTTTTGTTTTTATATTTACATACGTACGTACCGTTTCACACAATTGTTCACCATTACTTGGAGGCGGACCCACCTATAGCTGAGTGGGTTTGGTTGAACCCTCTGAAAAAAATTGCACATTTCACTTTATATAAATTTTTTTTGAACCCTCTGAAAATTTTAAATTGTACTAGTAGACCAAGTTTTGCACCCATTTGCACCAAAGACCGAACACTCACTTACCCCCCCCTCTCTCTCTATCTCTCTCTCACGTGTTTCATTCTGAGAAACAGAAACTCAGCGAACCATTTTGAAAGCTGACGGCACCACCCACCAACGCGACGACCACCACCACGGACGACCCCTATTCTCTCTTCTTCTGCGAGTCTCAACCAGCAACCCAACAAATTTCATTTCATCTTCTCCTCTTCTCTTTGGTAAGCCTTAAACGGTAATCCCTAATTTATGTGAAAACTAAAAACCCTAATTTTTGTTAAATCCCCAATTGATTTGTTATTAGTATTAGAAATTGCAATTGATTTGATATATGTGAAATCCTAAATTGATTTGGTATATGTGAAATCCCCAATGTGTATCCCAGAGCAACTGTAGAAAGAGCTTTCTCTGCTATGAATATTGTGAAGAATAAGTTGCGTAACCGGATGGGGGATACATGGATGAACGACTGTCTGGTGACATACATTGAGAGTGATGTATTCAATAAAATTGACTCTGAGCTTATTATTCAACGATTTCAAAATATGAAATCACATAGAGGAGAATTGGGAAATGTAAAATTTATTTATTTAAATATATTATAAATGTTTTTAATTATATTTTTAGCAAATTGTGTATTTAAAAAGTTTGACACCCCGGGGTGGGTCCGCCACTGCCATTAGTGTTCCCACATAGACAGTCTCGTGTGTAATGGCTTATTTTGTTCAATAAAAAAATAGTGAATAACAAGTAATTTAGGTTATAATAAATGAGCTGTAGTTAATAACGAATAAGTTGGCAAGTTATTTTTTAAATGTTTTGATAAAATTAACAGTTGAACTAGTTTATAAATATAAATGACATAAATGTTGGATTATTTGTTGGGCTAGCATGGTCAGGTAAATTTTGTCAATACTTAGATTAAAAAGAGGTATCAATATTGGAATATATTGTTATTACTAGTATTTTACCTGTGAATCCGCACGGGTTACACCATATCTGTTATAATTTTCTATGAACATATAAATAGTTTGAAAATTGTAGGAGGTGAGTGAGGAACGATTCAATTCACGCAGAAAGCTTAATTGGTCACGATTGTATTGTAAACACCCTAGCCTCTAATCTTTGGTCACGATTATGATAACCCCAATTACAATAGCTAACCCACAACGAAGTACCCTTCAACTTACCATAAACTGATTCCTTGCTTTTTTTTTGACAATAGATTCCTTGTTTTTTATTGCTCTTTCTTTATTCTTTGACGCGAAGATACATAGAAAAAGCTTGACAAGCTCAATATTAAAATATATCAAGATGAATGGGTTAACAAGAGAAAATTGCTGAAATTTTTTCTGGGTTAATCAACATGAATTTAGATGAAGATGAAGATGAACACGAACCCAAATTAATTTTTTATATTTTATTTTATTAAAAACTTTAATAAAAAATTTGAAAAGTCTATTTGGATTTGCCACTTCTACAACTCTATAGACACATCAGCATTATAACAGTCACATCACCGACGTTATTGCCATGTCACCATTTTTGAAACACAAAATGAAAAAAGGATTAAATGTGTACACATTACATAATGTAAATGACCTAGGTGGAACAAATAAAACTTAAAGAGCCAATTTATATAATTAAATAATTTAAAATATATTTTTGCCTTTTTCTTTATTTGGCTGAAATATTAATATATGGGCATGACTGTTATAATACTGATGTGTCTATAAAGTTGCAGATGTGGCAAATCCAAATAGACTTTTCAAATTTTTTATTAAATTTTTTAATAAATAAAATATAAGTAACCAAAAAAATATATGGGCAAAAGCCCCCCCGAAAAGCATGTCATATTGTGTTATGTTGGATTTCTGCACATTACTATGTTTTGGTAGGAAATAAAGACATCCAACTAGGTGCATTGAAAATGAATAACTAACCTTTATGACTTACTTTCGGTCCAGGTGTATAATCACTATTTATGGTTATATGTTACTGTTTTGTTTTAAAAATAATCAATTTTTCTCCTAAAAAATCAATTTTTTTTAAAGCTTTTGATTCGTTTATTACGGTTTTTTTAAATGAGAATCTAAAAATATTGAAAAGGCTTTTTAAATGATAAGTTGTTTTGAACCCTTCTTATAAAAATCCTTTTTTATATAATGAATTTTTTTAAAAGCATTTTTCACTATGTTATACAAACACAAAAATAATTTCTACTTTACTAAAATTTCTAGATATAATCCCTAAACTATTTAACATTAAAATCACTTATATTTTTAGGCATTCCAGACAAAAAACAAATAGAGGGGGAACTAGATGAAATTAGTTTTAACAATAATTAGCTGGTCAAAAGATAAATTTCTATAATATGAAGTACTTATTGTAGTTTCTCTCACTTTTATTGCAAAGTCCCCTATTATATTAGAATAACACCAAAATGTAAAGATCTTTGTTTATTTAGAAAGGACCTGTATCCAATCTCAAGAAAAAATAAAGGACTTGCATCAACTGAGTATGCGATTCTGAGTTTGTTTCTTTGAAAAAATACTCGAGAGACTAATCCCCCATTTACCAAGAGAATTAGGCAACAAAACGAGAAGGTTCGGGTCTCTTCCACCTTAATCAAAGGTTTGGGGTTTGAATCTAGCCTTGGGAATGCAGCAGTGTTAATACTCTTGAGAGTAAGTTTTGCCGTCCATTGTGGTCTTATTTGACTCGAGGAATTAATCTTTGAAGTTGCTTGCGGAGGATACCCGATTTTTATATTTTAAAAAAAACTTAGGCAAGAGGATGTACTCTACAAAATAGAATAAGAATCTCATCAAATTAAGAATATTTAAAGTCATTTTTGGGTACACTAATAACGCGTTTTACCAGCATACAATTTTTGGCTATTAGGGCCCGCCAGTAGCATTTTTGGCAATTTTACCGGCGGAATCTATTTGTTTGTTTTTACATTACCGGCGGCCAAAAACCGCGATTTTGATTTTTTTTACTTTACCGGCACTGGTAATGATTCCAACGGTTTTTGGCGTTTTACCGGCAATTTAATGTGTATTTATCGTAAAAATGTAACTTTTGCCTTTATTTATTCTTAGAGTCTCTTATGTTTTCTACCAACAATGGTTGGTCCGAGTAGCAACTGGGCTCATATCCCACTCTAAGATCTCGGATTCAAATATTGGGTATAACAAAAACTCTATTAGGAGGAGAGAACTACACCGACAAAACAAGTCTATTATGTTTTCTATGAGTTATTATGAGATAGTGATAATTTTTTTTTTTACAATAATGAGATAGTGATAATAAAATGCTTAATATGGATATATATATATATATATATATATATATGACCAGAGGCGGATTCAGGGGGTGTTCCCCATGTTCCCGGGAGCACCCCAAATATCCTGTCTTTGTGGTAATACACCCCAAATATCCTACTTTGGTAGTAATACATCCTGCCTTAGTGTCATTGAAAGAACACCCTATTTACTCCTGAAAAAAAAAAGAATACCCTATTCTAAAATCCTGGATCCGCCCCTGTATAGAACCCCATTTAATAATTATAGTAGTAAATATATTCCTCAGTTTTGATGTTTGTTGATTTTTTTTCTCATAAAACAGACTGGAGTTTTAATTTTTTCATTTTGCACAAACTTTTATAATAGAATAATAGAATGTCGTCAAAAGAAAACAAATCGTCTCCTAAAATATTGATTTTCACCCCATAACTATTTTTTAAATCGGGTATCCTTTGCACACAACTGCATAGACTAATTTCTCGAGCCGGGTAGGATCACAATGGGAGGCAAAGCTTTCCGTCAATAGATTGCGCAACTGCAGAGACTAATCCCTCGAGCCGGGTGGGACCACAGTGAGCGACAAAGCTCTCCCTCAAAAGATTTAACAATGTTGCATTCCCAAGACTGGATTCAAACCTAGGACATTGGTTAAGCTGGAAAAAACTCTTACCATATCATCCAAGTGCTCTTGGGTTTTCACCCCATAACTCTATCTTAGTCAAAAAGAATTTCTATCCAAACTTGGTAAAAATTAAATAATGTGACAATATCGTGACATAATATTTCTTTTTTTAGATCTCATTTATATTAGTAATTACTATATTTTTTTGGTGTGATATTAGTAATTAGTAATTGGTAACAAATACGGTTGGTTCAATGGCTTAATTTACCTAGGATAGGAGGTCAAATCGGTGCTCCCGAGTTCAATTTCCACAGTGGACAAGCTCGTATTGACCGATGCGAAATTTGATTCTAAGCATGAGTGGGGATTAGTATTTTATTGAAAGCGTTGCGACACTCTGTGGATAGCCAGCCAACAATGGCCTGAACAGAAAAAAAGTAATTAGTAATTGGCAACCGATTTAATTTATGTCATTTGGGAACTTTGAATGAGGTCATGATTTTTGTTTATCATTTATCAAATTTTGTTTATCATGTTATTGGTGCGTAGTATCTATCGAAAAGTCAATGACTAATCTATGGAGATCCTAACTGACCACGTGTATATCGATTTTTCCGGTCCGTGTAATTCTCTCATCTCAACAGAGTTTTTGCTTAGGAAAAAAGGACCACCATGTAGCCAAAAAAGCACGAGGAAAAAGTACGAATTATAAAACAAACAAAAACATGGAAATCAACGGAACGGGTTTCATTGGCCCCATCCAAATTCAAAATCTGCAAACAACCCAATTATTATTTTCTTTTTAGACGAATAAATAAATAAGCAGTCTAAAATATTTGAGGACCCCTTTTTTTTTTTTTTTTTTATGAAGAAAATAACAGTTCCTATGTTTGCAATTGCATGCTATTTTGCTTAGGAAATGAATACACCGCTTTATTGGCAGTGTGTCCTCTGTATCCAGAATTGCGTCTGACTCTGTCTGCACCAAGTAACGGATCTTACAATCCCCCCATACCCCCCCACCACTCTCTCTCTCTCTCTCTCTCTCTCTCTCTCTCTCTCAACCCCTGTTTCTCTCTCTAACTAGCCATGGATATTGACTAGCACAGCAGTGACAGCACCACTCACTTCACTACTATCGCTTTCTTTCCAAAGAACTCCTCTCGTGAAGTGCATGTGAAGCTTGTTTCTTTCAGAGATCTGCTGCTTAATTATCCAAACGGGTCACTAACCTTTCTTTTCCACCTCATTCAGGTGATTCAACTCTTTTCCTTCTACCTTTTTTAATTTCTCTCTCTCACGCACATCATGTTCTTTTTGCCTCTGCTTCATTAACTAACTCCCTCTCATTTTGTCAAACAGTGTAGCACTACTTCCATTGAGATAATTAATGGGGTCTTCGTTTCTTCTCTTCTCATTGCTTCCCTAGCCTCAAAATTGAACCTTTCTTGTGGGGTACCACCACTCTAGCTTGGTCCACAAAGTTCGTTTCTTTTGGACTTTTTGTTGGTCCAATGGGTTTAGCTAACTTTTGGGTTTGGTTTACTGAGTGTCTGGTTGCAAGTTTTGCTGTTTCTTCTTGAAGGGTATTTTATTGTTGGGTGGTGATTTTCACTCAGTGATGGGATAATTGACCATGAGAGTCGCTATTCCCCTTTTGGTGAGTTTTGAATTTTTAGCCTTTTCTTTTTTGGCGTTTATGAGTAATTAATGGCTGTTCTGGATTCAGCATTTTCTTTTCTGCCTTTTTTATTTTTGTTGCCATAATTGTGAAAATAAATTGGCACAGTTACTGGCACAAAATGAGATACTTTCTGATTTGTTTCCTTAATTTAGAAGATATTCTGCTGTTGCAGTCAAAACAAGGGTTGGTTTTCTGATCATGACTAGGGCTATTAGAAATAGGGTACTTAAGGATGCAAATGGTGTTGATATTACTGATCATTTACGCAACCACATCCATTTAACTAATTGTATTCACTTGAAAAACCATATGCACAAGAATAGCCCCATAATGGCTGATAGGTCCATTATGAGGGACCTTGTTGTTCTTCAGAGATCACGTTCTCTCAGGGACCCTTCTGCTAGTCCTCCTTCATGGCACTCACCTTCTGTAGTTGATTTGCTTTTCAAAAGAGCTGAAAATGATATCATGTCTCAAGGGGGAAGAAGGTCTGTATGTGTTGACCGGAGGAAGGAAGGTAGGAGATTGTCTGGAACCTCACCTGTGAGTAAAGGTACATCAGGAGTTACTCCAGGTCAGGCCAGTAGGGGTAATGATGGGGTGCCGGTAGCGGTGGCTAGTGAACGAAGTAGTAGGAGCGGTGTCGGGGATGGGAGGAGAGTTGGGAGAGAAGAATCTGGTAGGAAGAGTAATAGGCCTGATTATTTGGAAGTTAGTCAAGAGCAAGCTTTCAATGAGACTGGCAAAAGTTTGGCTGAAGATGTTATATCAAGACATTCTGAATCTAAAGAGAAAAGGAGTAGCAAAACGAGGGGGAAGAATGTTCGCAATGTTCAAGTTAAGACTCTTTCTGATCAGCTGAATGATGTTCCTTTGGACAGTGATGATTTAGCTTCGTCGAACATTCATTTTCGTGGGAGGTTTCCAAGACAGGCGAAGATTATTGAGGAGGCAGAAGCCAGCGTGCGCGGCCATGGAAATGGAATGAATAGGGGGAAAAGGCGTAAATTTCGAAGTGCAAGAAGAACTCGGGTTGCTACGGCATCAAGAGATATTGGAGCTGAGAATGAATTATCTGTGGCTTCCAACTCATTTGCTCAGGGTTCTGCTCACCAGAAGTATCACTCGGAGGAGGTTGATGAGTATGTTGATGACAATGTTACCAGGGCTCCAAAAAATGGGTGTGGCATTCCTTTTAATTGGTCCAGAATTCATCATAGCGGTAAAACAATCCTTGACATGGCTGGAAGAAGTTTGTCCTGTGGTTTATCTGACTCAAAGTTAAGGAAAGGGACATTTACTGTCAATGGAAGGCATATTTCCGAGATGCCTGTGGCATCTGACCACTCCAGCTCATGTACTAAATCTGATGCAGAAGCACTGCCTTTGCTAGTTGATGCGTCTGGATCTCATGGAAGCACTGAAAACGCTTGTTGGGGCCATGACTATTCTGGCGAATTAGGTATTTATGGTGATCATTTGTTCAAGCAAGATATCGATTCTGATCTGGCTTCTGAAGCTAGATCTGGTGACCAACATAGGTTGAGAGGGAATCATCATAGTAGACACCAAAGCTTAACACAGAAATATATGCCGCGGACCTTCAGAGATATGGTTGGACAGAATTTAGTGGCACAAGCTCTTTCAAATGCAGTACTGAGACGGAAAGTTGGATTGTTGTATGTGTTTTACGGTCCACATGGCACCGGAAAAACTTCGTGTGCTCGCATATTTGCCAGAGCTTTAAATTGCAATTCTTCAGAACACCCAAAACCTTGTGGCTTTTGCAATTACTGCATAGCACATGATATGGGAAAGAGTAGAAATATAAGGGAAGTTGGTCCAGTCAGTAATTTTGACTTCGAGAGCATCATGGACCTACTCGAAAATATGATTGTTTCCCAGCTTCCATCACAGTACAAAGTGTTTATTTTTGATGATTGTGATACTCTTTCGGCTGATTGTTGGAATGCTATATCAAAGGTCATTGATCGAGCACCTAAACGTGTGGTTTTTATCCTTGTCAGTACTAGTCTTGATGCCATACCTCATATAATAATATCCAGGTGTCAAAAATTCTTTTTCCCAAAGCTAAAGGATGCAGATATTGTACATACCCTACAGTGGATTGCTAACAAAGAAGGTCTAGAAATTGATAAGGATGCCCTGAAACTCATTGCATCAAGATCAGATGGATCATTGAGGGATTCTGAGATGACCCTTGAACAACTTAGTTTGCTTGGGCAGAAAATATCTGTTCCTCTTGTTCAGGAGCTGGTAAGTTGTTTATTTATTATTAGTCTGCTTCTTTTGTCAGTGTTTGATGCACTAGATTCTATTGTAAACTGCTGTTAATATTGCTAAATAATTTATTCAGGTAGGGCTTATCTCTGATGAGAAATTGGTGGATCTGCTTGATTTGGCATTATCTGCAGACACAGTTAACACAGTGAAGAATTTGAGAATGATCATGGAAACAGGTGTTGAACCATTAGCTTTAATGTCACAACTTGCTACAGTAATTACTGATATACTTGCTGGGACCTATGATTTCGAAAAAGAAAGACGAAGAAGGAAATTCTTCCGGAGACATCCATGTGAGTAAAAACTCTCCTTTTTATGGATAGTTTATTAAGTTATCAATTACTTGCAAACTGAGGTGACACTGATCATGTTAGTTCATGTGTGTGCATATACACGTATGCGCGCGCGCATATGCGACTTTGAGAGCCTTAATTTGGTATCATATTGATGATTTCACAAACTGGAGACTTGATTTGGTATCAATTGATGAATGCATTTTTCATTAATTCCTTTAACAAATTGATGATACTGATTTCTGTTTCAGTGTCAAAAGAAGACATGGAAAAGCTTCGTCAAGCTCTGAAAACTTTATCTGAGGCTGACAAGCAGTTGAGGGTGTCCAATGACAAGCTAACGTGGTTGACAGCTGCATTGCTTCAACTTGCTCCTGACCAGCAATATGTGTTGCCTACTTCATCTGATAATAGTTTCAACCATAGTCCCATGACACTAAAAAATGGAGGAATGAAAGAAGCTACTAGGTTCTCTGGCAATCCTGTTGAAATTTCTAACAAAACCGGCCGAATGTCAATGGATGCTAGAAGAGATAATTTTCATGCTGGGAGCTCAGCAGATGGTCTCACAAAGGGTCTTAGTTCAGAGAAAAGAAGATATTCCGTGTCTGGTTTTACTCCTCAACATACTTTTTCACATGCCACCGATAAGATTAGGACAAATGAAAGGCAAACTTCGGGTAAAAACCGTAAAGAAATTGAAGAGATATGGTTAGAGATGCTGGAGAGGATCCATGTTCCTGGTCTCAAAGAGTTTTTGCATAGAGAAGGAAAGCTAATCTTTATTAGCTTTGGGGCAGGTCAACATCAAATCTTAAATACTTCTATTTAACAATGAACTAATGATATCTTGTAGGGATTTAATTAAATGTTCCCCCTTATTGAGCGACTACAACCCATATTGACACCTCTAATCATACGCATACACATGTATAACAAAGTATGAAGTTTAAGTTTTAATCACTGATTTTCCAATCTGTGGTTCTAATATAACTGCTCACTTTTTTCTCTAATGTTAATCCTTTACTTTGAGTCAAATCTGTCATTGTCAGTCTCTAATATACTGTAATATGTATGTGCTATTATGGCGCATTGAAAATGCTGTTCTTCTAGCATTTTTTATTGTTTTTAGCATTCTTCGTTAAGAGTGGTTATCAATCTTGTGATGCTATGCTGTTCATAATGCCGTTATCAGTGTTAATTAAATATGGGGTAGTTATGAATTCCAGATTGGGAAGAATAAAAGGATAAATGCTCTATAGATGTGATTGCACTAATTATATTATCAACTTATAGGCCTCATGTTATTACTATAGTGGGGGTAGCATGGTTCAAGGATTTTAGAGACATCATGAAGTTAAGAGAGCTTAGTCCACTCCATGGCATAAATTACTGTACTCAATAATTATGGGCTTTCTATTTTGAGTTCTCTGAGTTTATTCCTTTCACATGAATCTTTGATGATTTATCTTGTTCCATTTAATTGGTCAATCTTTTTTCTGAAACTTGTTTCTTGTTTAATTTATTGTTATTGTTGCTTCTGTCTCTCTCCAACATTTTCTTTGTTCATTGACATTTCACGGTTTATCTAATGGTAGTGTGATTCTCTATTGTGCAGCTCCAACTGTGCAGCTAATGTTTAACTCTCAACTTTCCAAATCTACGGCTGAGAAGTTCACTGGCCACATCTTACAAGCATTCGAATCTGTACTTGGATTTTCTGTAACCATAGAAATTAGATGTGAGTCAAATAAAGATGCAAGCTCAGCTCTAGTATTGCCTGCCATCAATGGTAGTTCACCTCAGATTAGGGACTTAAATGATGTTGGCACTGAAGCTCGTCCTTCAATAACCGGTTCTGTTGAAAAGAAAATGGGTGAAATTGTAGAAGAAGAAGCTTCTCATGTGGAACCCAAGAATAATGAGCAGAAGGTTGATGCTCGGGCAACATATAGAAGTTTAGAAGGTACAAATATAGGACAAGCATTAGCTTCCCATAAAACCCCGATTGTTATATCGCATTTAGACCGAAGAAAGCTTAGGGAGCAAGGTCAAAGTCAAAGTCTTGTAAGAAGTAAGGTATCTCTTGCTCATGTAATCCAGCAGGCAGAAGGTCAACGAAGTGGGTGGTCTAAACGCAAAGCAGTTTCCATTGCTGAAAAGCTTGAACAAGAGAATCTGTATGTTGCTTTTCCATCCTCTTTTTTTCTAACCTTGTACTAAAGAGTGTTTTTATAAAGGAAATGTGACATAATTTATAAATAAACATAATAATTATGCTAGACGACCGGATAGCATATTTCACGTGCAGAATTGAGTAATTAAGACGATTGAATTGTAGTTTCCTGAAACTAATGGCTAGGTTAAGACCATCCTTCATTTTCAATTGTGAGTCAGTATGGGATAGGGATCATTAATGTGAATATTTTTGAGTGCGGAGCTTTTGAATTTGGGTGTTATCCCGTATCGGTAATACACTAATGTCTATGATATGACTGCTAATGGATTCTAAAATTATGTACCATGTAGGAGACTGGAGCCAAGATCAAGGAGTTTACTGTGCTGGAAAGCATCAAGAGCAACTCGTCGGAAGGTAATTTATGTTTTTGTGATTCTAAAATTAGCTAAAGATCTGGTTTCTGTTTTCAATAAGTTATAGATTTTTAGTTCATTCTTTTTCCTAATATTCATGAGTTGAATGCACCATATTAACATTATACTTCACTGAGCCAGTATTAAAGATTACGTTTGATTCAAATTAAAATATCTTGTGGCAATCTATCAGAACTGTGCTTTTGCTAGATCATTATATCAATTCTTATTACTTTGTAAGCTAAGCCAGCATTTTGAAGCTTGATGTCTCAATGCCTTCAAAATTCTCCTAAATTCTTGATGTTAAATATGATGTTGGAGTTTTTTATTTTTGCAATTTTGTTTTGCATTATTATTTATGAGGACACAACTGACGTATTTAATTGCATTGACAGCTGTCACGCTTGAAAATCCGAACCCGAAAACCACGAGCATTGCTGAACCTTGTCTCATGTGGGAAATGTCTCAGCACAAAATCTCCGAGGTAGTTTTGGGAATCTTTCAAGGGTTGGATTCAGTCAATAGCCATTTTGTATTGCCTGTATTTAGGCTTTTTCCTGATGTGTTACTGAGCCAAATTAACAGGGTTAAGCCTTTTTTTCCATTTGATTAAATAAAAGCATGTAGTTATATATCAGTTGAAGAAAATGTTAGAAAGTAGAGTAGTGAATTCCATTTTAGTGATAAGATATTTTGTATATTTTTCCTTCCTAGCAAAAATTTGATGATAAATTCAGTTGAAAATTTTAATTACTTATTGCTTTATGGCCAGTTTCTTTCATTTTGATCTGTATAGCTAAATCACTTGTCTCAGACTCTGAGATACTGGCATACTGCCAAAGTGCCAATGCAATAAAATAGATTAAGGCCCTGTTTAGAAGAGCTTATTTTTGAGCTTATGAAAAACAACTAAAATATAAGCTCTTCCAAACAGTGCCTAAGTTCCCTGTAAAGTGCACAATGCACTTCAAGAGATTGATTGTTCAAGTTAGTAGCATTTACCGTGACTTTCTCATTTACATATTATCAAAATCTAAGTAACCGTTGACTTTCTCATACCGTGAATCCGTGATCCAATGCCATGCTGCATCTGGAACATGTACCTGCTTGGTGGGTAACTGGGTATTGGTTCCATGCATTATTTGCAGCGATCTTTTGTAACCACTCTCTACACTTTTCTTCTCTCAGTACCAACTACCAAGTGCAAATTCAACACCTCACCTTATCCTTCTATAATAAACTTTCCAAATTATCTCCAGCTGCTCTTTTGAGTCCAATAAGTCCCCTTGGGCCCTATCAAATCCCATGCTTTAATTTAAATTCAACCAAATATATATATATATATATATATATATATATATATATATATATATATATAAAACCTCCAATATAATTTATAGAACACACTTCCCTGTGTTTTTTTATGCACACACTTCATAGTTAATAATTATGAGTATTAAACATTTATTACTTTATTTAACGAACACTGTTGGCATAGTGGCTTAATCTACCCTAGGACACCGGAGGTCGACCCGGTGCTCCCGGGTTCGATTCCCGCAGTGGACAAACTCGGTGTTGGCCAGTGCGAAATTTGATCCTAAGCACGAGTGGAGATTAGTCTTTCGTTGAAAGTGTTGGGACACTCTATGGGTAGCCAGTGATGGTCCGAAAAACAAATTATTACTTTATTTCAAACCATGAAAAAAGAACATGAATTTACTTTAACACCTATTAATTCACTACAAAAATCTAACTGCCGGTTACTAATTATTACTATATTATTTTATCAAACAAAGTTACTAACTATATTGCCTGTTATTCAATAGTGACTAGTCATAAATGTGATGTGATCAAAGTTAACACCACAAGAAGGCTTCTTATGTTCGGTGGTAGATGGAGTGGAGTGGCAAGTGCTACCTGAAACTCACATAAATACATGTGAGGTCTCGGCTTCGAACTCAGAACATAATATCCAATCTAATAATTTTGACATTTGCTAATTAAATTAGGCCTTACGATACAAAAAAATGCTTAATTATGAAACAAATATCTTGACTAAAATAGGTATTTTCCAATCACATGAGTACTGCAGTTCTCTTTATATATGAGTCCTTGTAATAAACTCTTCCTGTTTGTCTGTATTATAAACAAAACAAAAGAATAATTTAATTGTGCTGAGGAATTAAACGGGACTGAATAATTGAAATGGTGAGTGATAAACAATATATGAATAGCAGCATATTCTTTTCTGAGTCTACTTAGAAGAAAAAAAAACATGTAATGCAGCAATCAATCAAATTTAGATTGGCACAACGGAAGAAAGTCCAAAATCCAATGAAAAATAAAAACGATAAAAAAGTAGTGTTTTATCACAATTTACAAGCAATTACAATACAACTGGCCTAAATTATTTTTTTCATTGATTTGATTTCACATCTGTCAACTTACCTGAATGAAAAAGGAGTGCTTCCTTATCTGTATCAGCTCATAACCAAACTTCTCATTCATCAGTCCCTTCATTTCTAAGCAAAAGTTAGTGGCTACACTACACTAGTACCCAACTCCTATTTTCACTCACCTCTATTTCTATGATGTAGCACCTGAATCTCCATCAAGTAAGATAAGATATACCCTCATACTATTTGATTATGTTCATATATCAAACCTAGTACCTAACTATCACTCACTTAGGCCTTAGAATCTATATAAAATCACCCTGCTTCATTACACCACTCACACAGAAAACAAACACTCACACATAGCAATAACAATAAGATGAAGCAAGCTATCTTCTTCTCTCTCCTTCTAGTACTCTTTTTTACTACCATTTCAGCTCAATCACCTGCTGCAGCACCTAAACCCCCTGCAAAACCTTCCCATATCTCACCAGCTGCAGCACCAGCAAAACCATTAGTCCCTTCATTACCCCAATCACCTACAAGCTCAGCTGATTCTTCTTCAAGCCAAGACATCATCAAAATTCTAAGGAAAGCTAAATCATTCAATACATTAATCCGTTTACTGAAAACCACACAAATCATCAACCAAATCAACGCACAGCTAGTGACTACAAAATCTGGAGGGTTAACTATTCTTGCACCAGATGATGGTGCCTTTTCAAAACTCAAAGCTGGATACTTTAACTCTTTAAATGGTCGTCAACAGAAAGAACTTATACAGTTTCATGTTCTTCCTGTTTATGTTTCAAGCTCAAATTTTGATTCTTTGAGTAACCCTGTGTTGACATTGGCTAGTGATAGTCCAATTGGGTATCAAATAAATGTGACAGCTTATGGGAATAGTGTGAATATTTCAACTGGGGTGGTTAATGCCACACTCACTGGAATTGTTTACTCGGATAAGACACTTGCTATATATCATGTGGATAAAGTGCTTATTCCTTTGGATTTTTCTAAGCCTAGGACTTTAGCTCCTGCACCTTCTTTGGCTAAGGCACCTAAAGCTGATAATTCATCTGCAGAAGATGATGATCAGGGAGGGACGACTAAGGCTACTTCTAGTGCTGTTAATTTAGTTGGTCTTCAAGGAACAATGTTGGTGTCTATTTTTGTTGCTTTACTTGCAACAGTAATGATCTGCAGTTGAGGAAAACGGACTCATTTGGAGGATGTTATATATTTTTTTTGTTTCTAATTTCTCTTTCTGATGTTTATTTTTTTCTTGGTTTTATTTTCATGGGAGCTCTGTGAGTGTGAACCATTACTTGGTTTTCTTCAAATGAAAAAAGAGATGTTTTGTTGTAACTTGTAAGAAATCTGAATTAATTTAATACTTGATTTTCTAGTCTAGTGTTATGCATTTATATTGTAAACATCTTATCTATGCGTAGGGTAGATTACTTGCTGTCTTGTTAATTGGCACGAAGCATTCTTAGTCTTCATATATAGATGGTACTAGACTACACCCCATTCAATGTAGAGGTTAGTTAGTTTGTGTTGCATGTGAATAATAAATATATAATAATATTATTCAAAATAAAAAGGAACACGTAAAAGATCAATTAAAGGAATTCTTACATCAAAGAGATGTTAAAAAGTTAAAGGAGTAAGGAAAGATAATAATGTCAATAACAATCTAAATACGATGTCCATTAATTAAACGCATCATCATCATCATCATCATCATCATCATCATCATCATCATCATCATCATCATCATCATCATCATCATCATCATCATCATCATCATCATCATCATCATCATCATCATCATCATCATCATCATCATCATCATCATCATCATCATCATCATCATCATCATCTAGAGCTCCATATGTAGAGACATCAGTTTTGTCATTCTCAACAACACCTTTAACTCTACATAAACCAGAAGTTATGCGACAAGATTAAAAAGTGCAATAATGAATGTTCATTGTTAGTAGGGGTGGACAACATCGCCCGACCCGCCCGAAACCGGCAAAAACCGAGACAAAAATTGATGTTTCGGACTAGTCAATGGAAACCGAACTCGCAGAAGAGAGGTAATACGGATTCCTATGGTTTCAAACGGGCGGGCTCGGATTTCAATATTAAAACCATTAGTAACCGAACCCGCCCGCACATACTAGAATTGAAAACTGAGTTGATAAAATAAAGCAGTACTATAATAATAGTGTTCTGTACCGTATCTCTGGATCTGTACCCGATCTTAGACACAAGGTCCGATCCGAGATAGTTGGTAGGGGTTGGTCTTGATCAACCGAGCTCCGCTTCCGATCCGGGGCAGGTGGTACCTGCGAAGACACTCCGATGCTCAAGTCAGCTAGAGAGCTAATTAGAGGTAAAGAGTAGGAAAGAGTGTACATTCAAAGTGACTTGTCAAAGTGTGTCTACATTCACGAGAGCTGTTGTGACTATATTTCTTATTATTCAAACATGGTTACATAAGCGTAGTGTTTATACTGCTTAATAGTGCGATACAATTACATCAATAATCTTGTACCATACGGCATGAGGCTTCACAACCATATGAGTCATAGATAACAAATCTCCCCTGATCTTGGGGTATAACGAAAGGATAGTTTGTGGGTGCATCTTGAGAGTATGGTATTGGTAGGTCTCACATTGGATTCTTAATTAGCTCCTCACTCCTTATTACCATCTGTGTCAGACAATTCCTCTTAGCCAGTTAATAATTTGATTATTTCCATTTCTTCCATAGATAATATCGATTGCAAAACTGACCAATTTCCTTCCCCTTTATCAACCACATTTACATATCACACACCAACTCGATTGTTAAACCAAACAAAATAGTTCCATTCCAATATTCCATCCATGCACATTTCAGTTATCATTGACAACTCTCCTATCTCACCACAATTAATTAATCGAACATGATCCCCTACCTTTCTTATGCCCATGACAGGTAGTTTGCTATCTATCAATTTAGTATAAGAAAGTTGAAACTTTCCTTTTCTTTCTAACTAAAACCCCCCAATAAAAGCCAACCCCCTTCTCCTTCATTCCTCACATTAAAGTGTCCTACACTACAGACTTTGAACAATATACTAAAATGAATACACAACAATCTCTCTTCTCTGCCTCAATCCTGCTACTAGTTACTCTCTTCTACTCCACAACCACCACCTCAGCACAAGTCTCACCAGTTCACCCCCCAATTTCATCACCACCATCCCCAACTTCTGCACAAACACCAGGATTCAACACAATTCCTCTTGTCCCTGTCTCCCCCACTACATCCCCTTCACCCATTATCCCCAAAACACCCTCCACCGACATACTTCAAATCCTCACAAAAGCCAAGAAATTCTCCATTCTCATTCGCCTTCTTAAAACCACACAATTAATCAACCAACTCAACTCACAGCTCATAACATCATCCTCATCATCAACCTCTAACGGGTTAACCCTTTTCGCACCAGAAGACAGTTCCTTCATAAAACTCAAAGCAGGTTTCCTCAACTCGCTAAGCGACAAAAACAAAGTTGAATTGTTACAATTCCACACACTTTCTTCCTTCATCTCAATCACAAACTTCGATACTCTTACTAACCCAGTTCAGACGCAAGCTGGTGACGGTAAAAGACTGCAACTTAACGTCACCACTTACGGCGGCAGCCATGTCAGCTTGACAACCGGTGCCGTTAATGCTACCGTTACTGGAACCGTTTATGCTGATAACAAGTTGGCTGTATATGAGGTTGACAAGGTGCTTCTTCCTCTTGATCTTGTTCTTCCTAGTAAGGCTCTTGCACCTGCACCGGTTTCTAAAGGAGGGTCAGTTAAGCCTAAGCATGATGATGATGATGATGATAAAAGCAAGTCTTCAACCTCTGATGATGGTGATGATGATGGTGGTAGCAAGGACTTGCCCTCGGAAGCTTCTGCTGCTGCTGATAAGGGAATGTGGCAGTTGGCTTTTGTTGTTGGGGTGGCTTTGCTGGGTGAAGCCATCATATTGAGTTGATGATTTCTTTGTTGTGCACTGCGTTGTGATCTTTTGGGTTCTGGTTTGTTTGCAAATATGTAGCATAAGCTTAAAACATGTATCCCGTGGATTTCTTTTTTGTTTTGTCGGGTCTTTTCTTTCTTTCGTGTTTTTTTAATGCTCGTAAAATTTATAAAAGAAATGTTATTACTTATTTTTCTAAACCGTGTGGATGAAATGATTTGATTCTCTTCCAACTTAACAAGAAGTTTGGCTTCGAATCCAACTTCGAGAATGCACTAGCGGTGTTAAAATTATTCAGGGTGAGCTTTACCGCCTATTATAGTCATATTGAGCTCGAGAGATTAGTCTTTACAATTGCGCACAGAGAATATCCGATTTAAAAAAAAACCGCATCTAACTTTTGAAACGTAGCCATCTATCCGATTAGTCGATCTTTATTATTTTTGAATTTTTGTTTTTAAGGCCCAATAGTCCACTACTCTTGGGCGAATACTTCCTTTTTAAGTCCAGCCCAATTATAATATATTGTTTATCTTTGTATAAGACTTCTATTAGATTTTGAATGAAAGACAAATGACTTGTATTAGATTGGTTGATAATGCCACTACGTTAATCAATAGTGCAAAAAAGACATTTAGCGTCGGTTATTTTGGACATTTAGCGTCGGTTATCGCCCGATGCTAAATGTCGCGATGCTAAAAGTGTGACATTTAGCGTCGGTTATTTACCCGACGCTAAATGTCACTTTTAGCATCGGATTTTCAAAAAACACCCGATGTGATTGTCTAAACATCCGATGCTAAATGTCTAAAGCAAATACATTTAGCATCGGGTGTTGAAACACCCGACGCTAAAAGTAGGCGCGAAATATGAAATCTTCCATTTAATTCCAAAAATGTCACCGGTTCAACATTTAGCATCGGCTGTTCAAACAACCGATGCTAAATGATGCGTAATAATGTCTTTTTTCCACTAGTTAATCATGTATGACGACATCAGAGATCCAGCCGACTACCTCGATTACTTTGAGTTAATACTTCAGTACCGAGGCGCAAGGGATGCGGTCAAATGCAAGATCTTCCCACTCTATCTAAGGCGGCACTCACATGGTTCCAAAGTTCGAGGCTAAACTCAGTGTCGTCTTGGAACCAACTAGCTAAACTCTTCTCGGCGCATTTCACGACCTCGACATTGAAACCAATGTCGGAAAACGTGATAAAGACCATTCAACAAGGAGAAGGAGACGGAAAAGAAGATAAGGGAGAAGGAGGTGGTTGTGGTCGTGGTAGTGGTGAGAGAGGAGGAGGTAGTGGTGGTGGTGAGAGGGAGAAGGAGGAGGAGGTGGTCAGAGTGAGGGTGAAGAGGAAGAAAAGTAAGAGGAGTTGAGGGAAATTTTTTAGAGTTGAGGGGTATTTTTGTCTTTTCATTATTTTAGTGTGTGTGTGGGATGGGAAAAGAACGAGTCATGTTGTATTTATCCTTCGGCCCAAGCTTTTCCCAACCCCTTCTACTCACCACACACCACGAAACCTAAAATATTCCAAAATTACCCTCACGTGAAACACGCATGGAAACCCCCTCACACTGTATTTGGAATGGTACGCCACATCAGTGCCAAACTGGTACGGTACCAAAGTACCGGACTGGTTCGATACTGTACCGAACGTGAGCTTGCTAACTGGTACGGTGAAGAATGATGATATTGGTTTAATATCTTCTTAGAAGCGAGCACTGAAACAGCAGAACCAAACTCTTCGATTTCCTTCATGACTCTCCACCAATTCTTCTGACCAGCTTCGTCGTCAGCATCCTTGAAATCTTGCACTTTCTTCCTCCTCTGCATAAACTTTCTTGGTGCCAACATACCCTTACACACCACCTTCAATCTCACATTTATCTTCACCTTCACAACTCCATACCAATGTCGGTTTTTTAGGGGCCCAAAAAAATTAGTTGAGTTGGTATATATACAGAATATTCGAAATTTGTATAACAAAATCACTGTAGCTCGCGCGGTAAAGCTTTCACGTTCTGAATCAAGGGGCGCATGTTTGAACCTCCGTTGAGACCTTTTAACATTTTTAATCAGATTTTAATAATTGAATTAAGGCTTAAATATGTTTTAGGCCCCATGCAAATATAGGGTGTTTTGGTTTAAGCCCCTGCAAAATTTTTTTTTTGTTAAAAGCCCTTGCAAAATGACATATTTTGTTATAATCCCTTCTATGACTAAAATGTTAGCCTTAACATGGAATGCTATGATTGCTGGATATGTTGAGAAGAGGTTATAACAAAATATTTCATTTTGCAAGGGCTTTTAACAAAAAAAACTTTTTGCAGGGGCTTAAACCAAAACACCCTATATTTGCAAGGGCCTAAAACATATTTAAGCCTTGAATTAAATTTTCGGCAAAATGCAAAAGTAAAGAGTCGAACCCAGCACATCTATCTATCTATCTATCTACAATATAATAAAACACAATACCACCAAAAAGACATTTTTGGACATTCTACTAGGCTGCCACGTGTCCAATTTTTTGGACATTTCACACTGAAAAACAGATAAAGTTGCCAAATGTCAGGAAAAAAAAAGAAATCTAATACAACATAATAAAACACAATACCACCAAAAAGACAGATCTACTACAATATAATAAAACACAATACCACCAAAAATACATTTTTAGACATTCTACTAGGCTGCCACGTGTCCAATTTTTTGGACATTTCACACTGAAAAACAGATAAAGTTGCCAAATGTCAGAAAAAAAGAAATCTACTACAATATAATAAAACACAATACCACCAAAAAGACATTTTTAGACATTCTACTAGGCTGCCACGTGTCCAATTTTTTTGACATTTCACACTGAAAAACAGATAAAGTTGCCAAATGTCAGAAAAAAAGAAAAAAAAACAGATAAAGCTGCAAAAGCAGTGTAAAAAGCAAAAAAAAAATGGAAAAACATAAAAGGCCGTGTAAATGGCAGCCAAATCTCAGAGCAAAAAAAAAAAATAAAAAACAGCAAAAACAGAAAAAGCTGCAAAAGCAGCGTAAAAGGAAAAAAAAAACAAGAGTGACAACGAGAGCGGGAGTGCGAACGGGACTGCCAACATGAGTGGCAACAAGAGCGCCAACGGGAGTGCCAACGGGAGAGGTAACGAGAGCGCCAACGGGAGTGTCAACGGAGTGCGAACGGGGATGCAAATGGGAGGGTCAACGGAGATGCATATTTTACCTCTAATGTCCAAATATATTATTATGGATCCATATAATTCTGATTGTCAATCTTCTTTAATTTCTTTGACTCAATATAATTTTCATTTGTATGTTATATGACATAATACCTATCTCTTTCCACTTTGAATTTCAAATCATACATTTTGAACATTGTTCACAACTTATGATTATCTTCCAAATTACTATTATGACTTCATGGCAATACACCAACCATACAGTATCACCCGTGCATACACCAACTATACAGTGAAAAACTAGTTCTACATACAATGCAATGCTCAATCCCATTAAACCACCGATGCTCTCCTAAGATAATTACAAAATTTTATTACTCATTATTTCAATATAAAACAAATCGTTGCCCAATTGTTTTTTTGGAGGATAGCATTCTGCCAATTTTTGGTACCCTTCATAGTCATTATTTTTTTTGGCTAAATAGCACTTTTGGTCCTTTATCTTTGCTCCAGATTTCACTTTGGTCCTCTATCTTTTTTTTGGTCCGTTTTGGTCCTTTATCTTTCATTTTTGTTTCACTTTGGTCCTTTATCTTTTTTTGAGTCCATTTTGGTCCTTTATCTTTCATTTTCGTTTCATTTTGGTCCCTCACGTTATTATTTAATTCAATTAAAACATTAAAACAATTAAAACAATTAATTAAATTAAAACAATTAAATAAATAAAACATAAACCCCCCCACCATCCACCATCACCACCCACCACCACCACCTCCCACCACCACCCACCATTCTGTAAAACAATTAATTCAATTAAAGTAAAGAAAGAAAGAATTAAAGGAATTAAGAAAGAAAGGAAAGGGGAGAAACAGAGAGAGAGACCCGTGAGGGAAGAAAGAAAAGAAGAAAAATGGAAGAGAAAAGGAAGAATGGGTTTGGGTGAAGAAGAGGGAAAATGAGCATCCAAGGCTCATCAAATCATCATCCATCCAACATGAAAGTTGATCACCATTTTATCCTCTTCAATTTGATACCAACATCATCTCCAACAATTCACTCTCTCATATTTTGCCATTTTCGAACCTTGAGCTTTCTTCTTCCTTCATGAACAAATCGTTTTCAGATCTGTTACATAAATTCAGTTTCGTTTCTCTCTCTCACCCAGCGACAGATTCTAATTATGGGTGGTGGTTGTTGGTGGCTCACGGTGAGGGGGAGGGGTTCACGTTGGGGGGGGGGGGGGGAGGGGTTCACGGTGGGGGACCAAAATATTGTTTTAATTGTTTTAAAATAATTTTGTTTTAATTGTTTTAATTGTTTTAATGTTTTAATTGAATTAAATAATAACGTGAGGGACCAAAATGAAACGAAAATGAAACATAAAGGACGAAAACGGACAAAAAAAAGATAAAGGGCCAAAGTGAAACGAAAATGAAAGATAAAGGACCAAAACGGACCAAAAAAAAGATAAATGACCAAAGTGAAATCTGGAGCAAAGATAAAGGACTAAAAGTGCTATTTAGCCTATTTTTTTTTATATAAAAGTATACTCTTTATATTATAAAGAGAAACTCAATACATTAGTTTTTATAAAGAGATACTCAATCCCCCTATCCATTCATCGTTTGAAAATTAGTATACCAAACTTAAAGTTGTATTGATATATTATTTAAAATTAAAATAAAGTACTTTGAGGTTTTGGTTTTAGGGGCCCAATTTTTGAAGTTTGAACAGGGCCTTCAAATTGTTTGGGACGGCCCTGAGAACCGTACAGGTTCGGTGACATACTGGCGAACCTGTCAAACCATGGGGTGTGTCAATATTTATCAGCCTCAGCAGCATTCCACCGTACGTGTTCGGTTACCAGGTGCCGAACCTTACGATTACAGTAAAAAAAAAGGACGTGTTAGGAACATTTTTATTCATTAAGGGTATTTTTGAGATTTTGCAGGTTTGGGGTGTGTGGAGAGTAGGAAGGGGAGTTGGGATAAGCAGGCCTTATCCTTTTAAGTTATTTTGCTGATTCGGATCCTTTTGGGCTTTAGTTATTTTTTAGCCTGGCCTGCTCAACATTTATTCAATTCAGAAAGGGGTTTTTTTTTTTGTACCCCCACCACCTCCCTCTCTACCCCCATCGACCCTGCAAAAAGACGCAATTGCCCTTCACAAAAATTAAAAATCCCGAACGTATCCTGATTTCAATTTTTTTTTTAAATCCGATTTCCACTAAAAAATTTAAAAAATTTAAATCGGATTTAGGTAAATCCGATTTCCACTAAAAAATTTAAAAAAATAAAATCGGATTTATTTAAGATGGGGTAGATCCGCTTTGAAAAATAACAAATCGGATTTACCTTAATTGGGGGTAAATCCGATTTGTTATTTTTAAAAGCGGATCTACCCCCATATAAGGTAAATCCGCTTTTAAAAATAACCAAAGCGGATTTACCTTATGTGGGGGTAAATCCGCTTTGTTAACCTAATTAATAAATAACTTAGTTAAAATTTTAGATACAAATTTCGACCATCTTTTGGTTCTGTTTAGTGTGTGGTTCGTTAACACGTGACGATATTGTACGTCGGGAGAATAATTTAGGCTAAAAAATCAGTTTTCGGGCAACCTACTCAAATTGTAATGAAACCACATTCTTTAAATCGGAAAAATATCAAGGATCAATACTCCTAAAGAAGAAACTTCTTTCAGGACTGGGGACCTCAAAATCCCAAATTCCATCGTTTACTATTTTATATTAATTTTTTTAATTTTTCATAATCTCCAAAAAATCTGAAAAAATTTGCATAACCTTATTTTGGTTTTATTAGATTTTTAGTGGTGTTTTTATAATTTTTGGATTAGTTTTGGCTGTTTAACAGATTTTTAGTAGCATTTTATAACCTTTTTCAAAAAATTAAATAAAAAACAATTTTTTTTAATAACAAAATCGGATTTACCTTAGGTGGGATAAATCCGATTTTCTTTTTTTAGGGAAATCGGATTTACCTTAGGTGGGATAAATCCGATTTTCTCTTTTTTTAGGGAAATCGGATTTATGTGCCCACCAGGTAAATCCGATTTCCAAAATAACAAAGCGGATTTACCTTCAGCTAAGGTAAATCCGCTTTGTTATTTTTGAAATCGGATTTACCCCCATCTGAGGTAAATCCGACTTTAAAAATAACAAAGCGGATTTACCTTAGATGAAGGTAAATCCGAGCGAATTGTAAGTTGGGCAGGGGTATTTTCGGGTTTTAGCAATTTGATGGGGGTAGATGGAAGTTGATGGGGGTAAAAAAAAAAGGCCTTCAGAAAGAAGGGATGGAGTTGATCAAAAACAAAAGAAAGGGAGGACCAATATTCTATTTTTGCTTGAAAGGGGTGGACCAATATTATACCAACCAATCCGTAGAAAAACGTATTAAAGCAGCCCATTATTAAGATAAAAAAATGTTAAATTTAATTGGATCAGTGATTTCAATATATAATTCGAATTTATATATTTTTACTGTAAGTCATGCCAACTTTAGTACCTTTTTGATGACTTTAGAGTTTAGACCGATATATAATATACACTAAATAGTATTTTTGGTCACTTATCTTTGTTCTAGGTTTTATTTTGGTCATTTTTCTTTTTTTGGGTCCATTTTGGTTCCTCATCTTTTATTTTCGTTTCATTTTGGTCCCTACCGTTAGTTTTTGTTAACAGACGCCACGTTGACAGTTAACTGCTGACGACACGTGGCGTCTTAAGTATCACTGTTGACTTGGAATTCTTTAAATGATGTGGCATATAAGGGGCCAAAATAAAACTTAAATAAAACATGAGGGACCAAATTGACAAAATTAACAAATCTGGAAAAACACCCCAATCTTCATCTTCATCTTCTCCGGTGAGCCACCACCACCTTCGACGAGCCACCACCACCACCACAAACAGTGACATCGTTTGTTTTGGTCCCTTATATATATGCCACATCATTTAAAGAATTCCAAGTCAGCAATGACACTTAAGATGCCACGTCAGCAGTTAACTGCCAACGTGACGTCTGTTAACAAAAACTAACGGCAGAGACCAAAATGAAACAAAAATGAAAGATGAGAGACCAAAACGGACCAAAAAAAGATAAATGACAAAAATGAAACCTAGAGCAAAGATAAAGAACCAAAAGTGCTATTTAGCCTATAATATAAGACTAATAATTAAATTTTAGTTACTTCCCTAAGTTCATGAACAAATTAAGAATTTCTACATAGGTTATTTCTTGTGATTAAAATGTATTATTGATTGTACAATATGTACTTCAGTTCAATTTGTAAAAAAATGTACTTCAACACATTACCTAGGTACAAATTTCATATCTAAATTTGTTTGGATACAACCGATAGAATAGAAACACCAAATTGAATAGTTTAAACATGCAATTAATATGCCTTTTCTTTGCCACAAAACTAACCCCAAGAATTGGCAACCTCGACCAAAATTTTGAAGAAAAAAATTATAATTAGGTCCCCAAACCTGTCAATATTTATAATGGCATCCCTATATGTTAAGACTTTTAAGAAATTTTTAATTAAGCCCCTGAACATTAAATAATTTATAATTAGATCTTTGCATTAAAAGACTCAATTACAAACTATTTTAAAGTTTTAGTGACCTAATTAAAAATTAAAAGTCAAGGACCCAATTAAAATACATGTAGATCTAAACAAAATTTGTTTAGACATTCACATATGCAATTACAATTTTTTTAGTCAAATATCTCTTTATAAATTCTCAAATAATTCAAGTACCTAACGAGTAATTAGACCTTGAGTAAAAAAAGAGAGTAATAAAACCTAAATTTAAAGTTATGTATAAAATTTAAATTTTTATTTTGGATTACTTTGTTTTGAACTTGTCTTTAGCATGTTTTGATAAATTAGTTTTCATTTATTTACTTTTTTACAAACAAATACCAACTAAATTAATCCATTCAAATAAAATATCAAGATACAGTTGGGAATAAAGTTAAAAATCTTTTATATATATATATATGATGTATTATGATGAAATTTAGTTTTTATATTTATAATTGATGATTCTATATATTAATTTTTTAAAATAAAAGTCTTATTTTATTTTTTGACAACAAAATAAAGGTCTTATTTAAAGATAAAAAATATGCCCTAAACAATAGTCAAAAGTCTCTCCTTAGAAATAGAGTAATGTTAGCTGATGATATTGTATTTATTCTTATAGACCTTGTTATACTTCTTCGAAATTCTTTAGCTCGTGAACGAGCCGCCTATTTGGGACGTCGCTCTTGTTGTTTAATTTATGTAGAACCAGACGTATTGACTTTCATACATTGTACGGTGTACACTTCTTCCTCTAGAAATTACTAAGTTGAAAAAAAAAAAAAGATGTTAATGCTACGCTTTTTCTTTAGCTTTTAATGCCGCTTCCATCAATCGGTTCATTTCGTAAATGTCCATCAATCGGTTCTAGTTTGACTGTTAAACGTTCACTTTTAAGAGAACAAAAAGACTGTTGTAGTTTTAGCCATAGAAAAGGCAACGTTAATTAATTTAAGCCATTAACAACTTTGAATTCTTTCTGTGGTGCACATGAGTGACATGACCATTCTCTTTATTTAATTAATGATATTACTAACTGTGTACATAGCCTACGGCCACACTATTAAGTTGTTAGACTTTGGCCTGCCTTCGTTCATAGGTAAACAAAGAAATTGTGTTCATACCATAAACAAACTGAAATCCTCGTTGGGTGGCCGGTCATTTTTGTTTGTTTGCCACCAAAACTCTGAGAGGTGAAGAATGAATCACTTGTGCCTTTGTTGAAAGGGCATACACACATTTCATTAATTTTTTTTGGCAGAGGCGGTCGTCCAACATTTGGCACTAGGTTAAATTTTATGAGTCTGATTTGTGTTTAGTATTTGTTACTAAATAGGTAGAAAGGTAATTTCCCTACTAATTATTAAAACGGCTAATAATCCGTGCAATTCAATTTCCTCTTCATCCCCTTCCGTAAAACCCAGCGTAACGGTAACCACCCAGAACCACCGGCGACTTCAACTTCCTCTTCATCCCCTTCCGGCGCGACTTCATCTTCCTCTTCATCCCCTTCCACCGCGAGCACCTCTTGCTCTTCATTCTCCTCTGTTCGTGCGTTCTAAACCTAAAACAAAAAAACCCATTTCGAAGAAACCATTTCAATCTTCAATCAAACACAAACCGATTTCTACAAGTTATTGCTGTAATCAGAGGAATTGAAGGCGTAATCTGAGAAATGAATATCTCACCCGTCGTAGTACAGTCTGTTGTCTTGATTAGAATTGCAAAACACTGGCATCTAACCACGGTTATGCAATTCTGTGGTTAGTGGCATCTAACCACTGTTATGCAATTCTGTGGTTAGTGGCATCTAACCGGTGTTTTGCAATTCTGTGATTATTGCATCTAACCAGTGTTTTGAAACAAACCAATGTTTGCAGAACCATATCAGGGCGAGCTTCCTCCTGACCATGACAAACCTGAACTGGAGGCCCCTGAACTGCAATAAAAAAAATCAAAAACTTAAGTTTCATTAAGCAAATTTATAATTAACTGAAATAAGCAAAAATTTGCAAAACAATGATTATATGCCACTAACCACATATATCCATAAGAATGGTTATCTGTGGTTAGATGCCACTAATCACAGATGTGCATATCTGTGGTTAGTGGTAGATTGCAGACAAATTACAAAACCGTGAAAAACGAAACCATTATCATCAGTGATTTTTCACGATTTCGTTTTCACGATTTTGTTTTGATTTCGTATCAACGACGTGATAATGATTTCACGTTTTGATTTCACGATTTTGTTTTGAAAAAACACAAAAGTCTGTAGAAACGAAATTGTGGAGAGAGAAATGAAATCAGGCGGCAGAAAAATAGTGCAGTTTGTGTGAAAAACAGTTACGGTGAAACAGAGTGCAAGCGCAGGGAAGTATTTTGGTGTTAATTTACAAAAAACGCCTTTATTTAAGTTTAACCATTAGATCTGATTTTCTGAAGAAATAAGGAATCAAAGGGCTAAGAATTATTTAGTAACAATAACTAAGCAAAATGCTTAGTATTGTAAGCCGCTGCCAAATTTTATATCATCCATATAGAATTATTCGTTATAACATTTGGACATGGAAGGGTTAAATTTCCATCATTCAATCTATTCTCTCCACTTTTAATATTTCTCTCTCAGATCACTAAAGTATTTACATTATTAGTCTCATGCCCTCTCCTCCCCTCCCCTCCAAACTCCTAAACACACCTTAAAGCACTACAAGAAAAACTGTTTTTTCCGGCGAGGACTTTTCGATGGATTGACATCCGCCGAAAAATTTCTGGCGGATTTTAGGACTTACCGGCGGATTGCATCCGTCGAAACATTACCGGCGGATTTTTTGGTTTTTCCGGCGGATTTTTTTCCTTCGGATCATTTCCGACGGATTTGAGCCAACGAATTTTTTTTTAAAACATCCACCGGTAAGGTATTTTTGGCGGATTTTTTTGAAAAAAGCGCGGGGTAAATCCGCCGGAAACCCCCTAAATCCGCCGGAAATTTGAGCCGTTTATTTTTAGGTATTTCCGGCGAGTCTACGAAAAAATCCGTCAGAAATACCTAAAAATCCGCCGCAAATGACGAACCGACTAAAATCCGCCCGAAACGTCATGTTTGTAACATGAGTTAATAGTTTTAGTTTTTGAATTATTTTATAATATGAGTTTGTTACTAATTGTGGTGTTGTTTGTTTAGGTATTGTTTGAGTTTGCGTTCCTCATTTTTCCTCTTTGTTCGAGTTGGGGATACGCTTCAAGTGAGAGTCTTCTCTTCACTATGGTTAGTTATCAAAGTAAAGTAATTAATATATCAATATATATATATATATATATATATATATATATATATATATATATATGAATTTTTTGTTTTTAGTGTCTAAAAAATTTTACCAACTTTTGGTCACCGTAAAATTTGGATTTTTTTTAGTACTTGGTGACTTTTAATAACGTTTATTGTCGATGATTTGAATACATGTTCCTGTGTCTCATTGTAGTGTCTTAGAAGTTGGTTTTTTCAAATCACATTTTTGGTACAATATTTAAATCAAATTTTGTTTGCAATAATAATACAAAATAATTTATATTGAAAAAATTTATTTATTAAGTTCACTTATAAATTTTATTAACAGATATTGTCTTATAAAAATTGAAATTTAAAATTAAATTTGCAATTATTATTTATGATGTTTAAATTATTGAAATTAATGATTAATTTTCATTTCTAATTTTTATTTTTTTAAATAGTAAATTAATTAATTATTAGGTTTTATTTTTTTATCAATAATTAAAGTTTTTAATAAAATAATCAATTAAAGTTTTTAATAAAATAATATTAATTTTTTAAATCAAAAAAATAATTTTTATTTTTTAAAAATAATTTTTATTTTTTAAAAATAATTAAATGTTAAAAAAAAAAACGGTTTTTCCGGCGGATTTGTGGACTTTCCGGCGGATACTTCGCCGTGGACTTTCCGGCGGATTTGTGGACTTTCCAGCGGATAAATTCATACGAAATTCTTTTGGATTTTCTGGCGGATTAACCGCCGGAAACTTCCGGCGAATGTTTCGGCGCCACGAAATCCGCTGGAAATTTCCGGCGGATAATCCGCCGGAAACCGTTTCCTGCGAGCTGGCTACCAGCGCCAAAAATTCGCCGAAAAGTCCACATTTTCGGCGGATTTTTGGCTTTTCCGACGGATTTTGCCCGCCGAAAAATCCAATTTTTCTTGTAGTGAAGGTTTGTGGGTGATGTGGTGTCTAGGTCTCTTTATGGTGTTTTCCTGGTAAAAAAAATACACTTGAGTTAATTCATTAATGTCATGAGGAGAAAGTATTATGATTATAGATAGTTTTGTAAAAATATTTTCATTTTCACAAGAAATTAAGAAAAATAAATATACTTAAATATCATCTTTACTTAACTATGGTGAGAATATATATTTTTGCATTATGGTTGAGTCAGGAGGGAGCACATAGCTTATCGAAAAAAAGGAGGGAGCACATAAGAACATATATATCAAGATTAATGTTATTAAATTGGCTAAAGTACTCTCGGGGTCCCTTATCTTTATTTAAAGTAACGAAATAGTCCTTTATGTTTTTTTTGTCCCAAATAAGTCCTTTATCTTTCAAATTTTTGACACATAAATCATTTTCCGTTAACAGTGCTGATTTATGTGTCAAAAAAAAGGATTTATGTGTTAAAAATTTGAAACATAAAGGACTGATTTGGGACAGAAAAGGATTTATGTGTCAAAAATTTAAAACATAAAGGACTGATTTGGGACAAAAAAAAGATAAATGACAAAATCGTTACTTTAAATAAAGATAAGGGACCCCAGGAGCACTTTAGCCTATTAAATTTGGACCAGTCAGTCATTTATCCTATCAAGACAATAATGAATCGGTGTGTCAATGGTCGGACCGATTGGTCACTAGTTAAACTACATGACATGATAACAAAATGTCAAATACCATAACATGTGTTAGTTTCGTACTTAAATAAACTATAAAAAAAATCTTAGAGTTACTCTTCAATTAGTAGGGCCAATAGGGCCCAGCTGGTGGGCCACGACCCATCCCAAAATATGTGAAATTACTCTAGTACCCCTGTTCTTTCAAACATATGAGCCTGGTTTTCTTTTTCCTTTGTCCATATGAAATGAACTGATTAGTTGTTGATATAGAACTTGATGTGTTGTTTGCTGTGCTAAAAGCCTAGTTGTTGTATCCGTTGATCGCGCATGCTGCTTGAGTATTGCGAAGCCAACTAGCAACCAGGAGGAGTGCCGCTAGGGAGCACAACAAAACCCTGGCACACTAGGGAACGTACTTAAGTTTTGGGTATTCTGGCTCCTTTTATGCTGCTGCAACTTGGTCTTTTATGGGTCCACCGGATCCTTATAGATGCTTGCAAAGGTGCTAGCGGGAAGATTGAAAAAGGTCTTGAAGGGTTGTAATTTCGGATTGTCAAAGCGCTTTCCTACCTGGAAGAAATATCCTTGATGGAGTAGTGGTTGTTAATGAGCTCATGGATATGGCTAAGAGGAAGAAGAAAAAGTGTGTAGTCATGAAAGCGGACTTTGAAAAAGCTTATGATTCAGTGAGCTGGTCATACTTGGATTACATGCTGGGTCGGTTGGGTTTTGGGGACAAGTGGAGGAAATGGATTTGGGCTTGTATCTCGTCTAATTCAATATCAGTGTTAGTCAATGACAGACCAACTGAGGAGTTTGTGGCACAGAAAGGTTTGAAGCAAGGGGACCCGTTGGCTCCGTTTTTGTTTTTGATAGTGGCTGAGGGTTTGGCAGGATTGGTTAGGAAAGGAGTTGAATCGAGTAATCTCAATGGCTTTAGTATTAATCAATCTCTATCGGTTGAGGTCTTGCAATTTGCCGATGACACAATCTTTTTTTTGCGATGGGGGCGTCAAGAGTATATGGTGTTGGAAAGCAATATTAAGAAGTTTTGAGATGGTCTCGGGATTGAAGGTAAATTTTGAGAAAAGTAGCGTAGTCGGATTGAACATTGAGGAGAGTGCTTTGGAGGGAATCTCACGATTCTTATCATGCAAGGTAGGATCGGCTCCCTTTAAGTTTTTGGGGGTGCCAGTGGGTGCAAATCCGAGAAGATTGAGCACATGGCAACCAATAATTGATTCAATTAAAGCAAGGTTGAATAATTGGAAGAGTAGACAATTATCTATTGGGGGTCGGGTTACGCTTATCAATTCGGTGCTTGCATCCCTCCCAATATATTTATTCTCATTCTACAAAGCACCAAAGAAAGTCATCGCGGAGATTACAAAATTACAAAGAAGGTTTCTATGGGGGGGGGGTGATGAAGAAAATAAGAAGTTGGCTTGGGTGAAGTGGGAAACAATTTGTTTACCCAAGGAAAAGGGGGGCTTGGGCATAAAAAATTTAGAAGTGCTCAATGTGGCTCTATTAACCAAATGACGTTGGAGAATCTTGGTTGATGAATCTAATTCTATTTGGAAAGCGGTGTTGGAAGAAAGATACGGATTAAGAGGGAGATGGCCCGATTTTGAGGAAAATAGAAGAGGGTGGGAGAAGAAATCGTTATGGTGGAGGGATTTATGTCTACTTGGTGAAGATATCGGTTTGAAAGATGGATGGTTTAATGAGTTGGTGAAAATTAAATTGGTAAAAGGTAACATGGCGAGGTTTTGGAAGGATATTTGGATTGGTCGGGATCGGTTGGCGGATTTATTTCCGGACTTATACAATGCTTGTAGGTCCAAGGAGGCCTCGGTTAATGAATTCGGGCAATGGACAGATGGGGGCTGGTGCTGGTTGTGGGAATGGGCCGATGGCCTGCTGCTGCAAAATGCAGAATTGGCGTGTTCTGCAGCTGATTTACAGCAGCTGCTACAGCCCATTTTGCTGTCACAGCGAATGGATAGTTGGATATGGACACCGGATTCGTTGAATGGCTTCACTGTGAAAAAATGCTATGAGTTGCTGTCATCTTTTTCTGCAGGTACAGCTGTCCATATGCAGGCCGAAACTACTTCAGCATGTAGGAAGATTTGGAAAAATGACGTGCCATCTAAAATTCAAATCTTCGCTTGGAGAGTTATTTTGCAGCGAGTTGCTACGCGTGTTGCTTTGCATAGAAGATGTATTCTACAATCAAAAAATGATCTAAGTTGTGTCTTGTGCTTTTGCGAAGAGGAAACAGTGGAGCATTTGTTCGTGTCTTGTGGAGTTGCAAAATCTATAGGGAGTAGTGTTTTCGCATGGATAGGGACCTCGATGGGTGATATGGAGAACATTGTTACGCATTTTGCTGAGTTTGGAAAATTAGTCAAAGGTAAGAGACAAAGAGGGGTCAAACACCTTATATGGATGGCGGTTATTTGGAATCTATGGTTGGCTCGAAACAAGGTAATTTTCAAAGGAGAGGTGACTTTCGTGTCGTGTATACTTGCGGGAATCAAGGACACGACATGGAGTTGGTTCAAGGCAAGGAGAGGGAGGAATTGTAAGGTGTCTTGGGGGGATTGGTTCAATTTCCCAATGAGTTGTTTTTCTATGTTGTAATCCTCTCATGTACTGTACTTAATTATAACTTATTTTCGACGGGGGAGAAGCAGTGAGCTAGGCTTGTTTAATCCCACTGTTGTGCAGGTTTTGTGCGAGGTACTCTTTTTCCTTCCTGAGTCATTTTCCTAATGGGTTTTGGCTCAGGAAGGTTTTGAGGAGACCCCCCCCCCCCTTTCCATTGTAATGGTTGGGCACACCTTGTGCTCCTTTCAATGAATCTTTGCTTATCTAAAAACAAACTATATATATAGACCTTCTTGTTTCTGTGGTACGATGGTTTAGTCCCTTTTCACCAATAAAGAGTTTTCGTGTCCAATTCCTGCAGCTGCCATTTTGTTTTTTTTTCTGCGCCTTGAATATGCCATTTGTTTTTTTTTTCTGCGCCTTGAATATAAGAGACCAATAAAATGCTAAAAAAATAACGAAAGTGACACTAGCAGGGACCGAACCTCATTCCTCGAGAGAAAACCACATATACATACCAACAAGCTACAAACTTATGAATATACATGTCTCTATATAATAATTCTTAGGCTTAAATATATGTTCGGCCCCCTCAAATATAGCTAAAATCCAATTAAGCCCCTGTAAAAATAAAAGTTTTAAAATGACCCTTGTAAATATTAAATGTTTGCGGTTAAGCCCCTCGGTCAATTTTCCATATTTGCAGAGGGTAAAAATATATGTTCAGCCCCTACAAATATGACCATAATCCATTTAAGCCCCTGTAAATATTAAAAATTCTAAAATGTTCAGCCCCTGCAAATATGGCCATAATCCATTTAAGCCCCTGTAAATATTAACAATTTTTAAATGACCCTTATAAATATTATATGTTCAGCTTTTTTTGATGAAAAATTGACAGAGGGGCTTAACCGCAAATATTTAATATTTACAAGAGTCATTTTAAAACTTTTATTTTTACAGGGGCTTAACTGGATTTTGGCTATATTTACATAGGCTGAACATATATTTAAGCCTAATTCTTATACTAATTCATAATTTTTAATATTATATAATAACATTTTTTTCGCATCTCTTATATTAGAATTCGAAATTAGGAACAAACGGTTTATAATTTTTGAATTTTTTTTCAGCATTTTAAAATTCAAATTAAATTAAAAATTATATTTTTACAAACAATTTCAGTTGAGTCGTAAAATCAAAAAAAATACTTTTTTGTCAATTAATTTTGTTTATAAATCATTATTAAAGGTTTAGGAAAATATATTAAACCATATATATTAAAGATTTTTTCCTAAACCATATATAGAAGATTTTTTTGTCAATTAATGTTGCGTTAGTACATTATTGTCTTTTTACAAGCGATGTGGTATTAAAAAATCTACTATATATGGTTTAGGAAAAAAAGATAACTAAAGACAATAATAATATACTAACGCAACAAAGTGTTTTTCTTTTGACTGAACGCAACAACACGTTTGATAAACGCAAAAACTACTACCGTGATTTTCACTCGCTCACAACGTACACTACCAATCCATTCCCAGCTCATTTGATGCAAATCCAAAATAATAGATTGAATTCAACGTAAGGGTACGTTAACCTGTTCTTTCTGCTTTAAAAAACGTCATGGATTGACCATGCATGCACCACATGGCCTCGTTTTAAATCTTGACTTTTAATAAAATGTAGTCGGTAGTGTTACGTACGACGTTACTTTGTTAGGCTGATTGAAAATTTTATGCATAACAAGAAGTAGAAAGAAATGCTCTTTGCAACCGGCGAGGCCTCTGGTTGATGGTTCAATCGGTTCAACCATGGTTGAACCGGATAAGTAATTTATTAAATAAAAAATAAAAAAATATTAAATTTTGGAGAAAAAAGTAAATTTAAAAATAAAAAAATGTATTTCGGGCGATTCAATCCGGTTCGGTTTCTGGTTCAAAGCGGTTGAACCGCGGTTCAACCCGGTTCTTCCCCGGTTCGATCCGGTTCTGGGCGGTTCAATAGGACTGCGGTTCAAATGGGGTTGAACCAACCGGCCGGGGGTCCAGTTCCCGGTTCAACCGGTTGAACCGGCCGGTCCGGTCCGGTTTTTAAAACATTGGTGTGTACTGAAAAATGTTTCTTCCCGAAACATTCTCATATCTAATGAGTTTTGAACCGTAACTCAAGGTCGGACTAGATGGCCTGCTTAGGTGTCTAGTCGTTCTGTCGAGTTGCTGGTCATGTGCTGAGCTCTGCCCGGGTTGTACCTGCAATGACACTCCGACACCCAAGTCAGTGGGATAAGAATGTGAGCAGAGAACACAGTATGGGTCAAAAAGTATCTGTGAGCTGAGGTAAAACCTCTATATATAGTGTCAGGAATTTGCGGGTAACCGTAGGATTCTGTACGGGTTGATCTTAGCCGTTGATTTAGTGGATTTAGGTCATCCCTCTCTATCCTGCTTATGGGCCGGTCTCGGCCAGTCTTCATCCGGATTGGGCCCTCGGCCCAGTCCAGAACAAGTTTTGTTGTCTATGATGCCTTTGAGTTTTGTTGTCTATGATACCCAACATGTAATCACTTAAGAACACTTCATTTTTTATATTTAAATATTTAAGATAAATTTAAATATTGTACTAAATTTACCTACCTACGGAGTATCATACACAACAAAACTCAATGGTTATGGTACAATTCTCCAACTTTTGATTGATTAAGCTTTACTAAAATTTTGAAAAAAATTCGAAATGTAGAAAATTAAGGCATACGGTGGAATAAAATTTGAAAAAAGTTTGAAATTCCAGCTATACTTTATACTCATTTCTATAAGTAGAAGTTTATGGTTCACCATGTTCACAAGATTAAGACAATTGTTTTAATAGTGATGATTTCGGGAAAAAAAAAAGAAAAACGAATATGTTGACTTTTGAAGCACTCATATTTCGTTTTCCCTTATTTTTTGTCGAACCATCATCGATTGAACCACTCTCTCAGCAAAAAGATTTATTTGGTTCGCCAGAGGAGTACTCCCAATAATTTTAATTAGCTACTCCAACCAAGTTTATTAAGGTTCTTAAAAAAGTTAGTTAGTCCATACAAATATCACTCACACAACAACCAAAACACGCTGCAACATATTTGTTCGGTACCGTACTTTTCGAAGTAATTGGTAGATGTCGACATTGATCAGTGATGTTCGATCTTGAGATGACGACGTTGTACCTGCAAAGATACTCTGACGCTCAAGTCAGAGAGGTAGTGAATTGATGATCATATATTGGGTTAGATTGCCTACCTTAAATGAAGCATTGAATGCTCTATTTATAGAGATTGGTGGTGCTTGGCCTGATGGATTTGGACCCTCCGATCTTGCGTAATGATCTTGGCCATTGATGAATGGACTTTGCTTTCTTGAATGAGCCTCTAAGTAATTGGGCCTTGGGGGTGTAAATATCAGATACTATTACCATAACAGTGGCCCCCCAAGTCTGGTCGCCTGAGGGGCGATCTTGACTTGATAAGCTGATGCGACCTTACGTTGTCGGTAGGTGTTTCGTGTGGAAGTTTCCCCTATTCTAGGGATACTGATTTTGATTATTTAAATCGATCATGAGATGCACCGAGCTTTTCTTTGAGGGACTCAAAAAAGGCGGTTATTTTGGATGTTGTCACGAGCTTTTATGAATACTTTTCTATTTCTGCAAGTCATGTATGTCATTTTTAGAGATCGTTTCGCACCTGAGGGACTCGAGGTGGTCATGTATGTCGGCCTATAGAGCAGTTTACCAAGACTCGGCCCAGATTTAACTCGCCCTATAGGGGTATTGGCAGCTGTGGCCAATGGTCGTTCTAAGGACGTTTCGATCCTAGAAGACCTGGTCCCTTTGAGACGGTTTACCAAGACTCGGCTCGGATTTAACTGGTAACAAAGGGTTACGACCATGGTTGGTCGCTTAGGGAGATCACGAGATCGATATCGATGCGCACATGAGGGACTCGAGGTGGTCATGCACGATGTTTTCAGAGATCGATTCGCACCTGAGGGACTCGAGGTGTCAGTTTTATGTTGCCTTCAGGACAGTTTACTAGGAAGCCAGAGGTGAGCTGGGCCGAAGGGAACCCTCGGGATAGTAGGTATCATTAGGAGTCCGACTTGGGGGAATCCCCGATCTTCGCCCTCCTCTATGACGAGGTGGAGAGCGATGATGGTGTCTCCTCCAAGCTGGAGATCGGTGGCGCCTGTGTCCATGAGTCCTTCCACTTGAAGAGGTGCGCCGAGAGTTGATGTACCGATGAGGCCTAGCACCTCTGTGCGTTTGCATTGAGCCGGACCGATGGTGTGTATTCGCAGCCTCAGATCCCCTGCTAAAGGGTTCTCTGTATCTGACCGACTGCTCAGTTTCTTGTGCCTTTAGCAAGGATCTTTGGGTGAACCCCGTACCTGAAATGAAACAACAGATGCGAACATACAGGATATTTGTAAGTGAGATATAAAAATGAGATGGGAAACACAAGTGTTCCGAACACTCTGTTTCTGCTAAGGCGCATCACGATGGGTGCAAGTTCCTTGTGTCGATCTAATGTAAAACAACATCTTGACGTAGGTTCATCAAGAGAAATCGATGCCTGTGTAAAAGAAAACAACCTCATGGGCAGACGTCAGCAACGATTATTAATCACTAGTAGTTACATGCAATTTATCTACATAAACCATAGGTTCCGGTTCTTCCTAGGTGTCGACTGTATTTCAAGCAAAAGCTGAGTTTGCTTTAACCCCTGCTCCATTCGAACTGGTCCACTCTTTTGAGTGGGTCAACTGCAATCATATTTTATCCAGAAAAATGTGATAACATCATAAGCATGGAATAAGGTCCTAAATGTTCATCTTTTTCATCGCATGGGATCTACAATTATAATTAAATTGCGCTCTTTTGCTAGAGCCAATATTCTGGTGTAGGTGCGCATATTAATGTTTGCCTTGCAGCTAGTATATTCCAGGATTACCAGGCGTACAAATAGAGCGAACAAGCAAGTTCATAAATTAAGTATGTGGTGTCTGAGCTTAGTAGCCCCCACTCTCTGTTAACTCCTGTCAAAAGGAACCAAACACAAACTCCAAAGAAAGACATCGTCAATAGTGAGATCAGTGTTCAAAACAACACGAGTGTGTATGATGCTCATCTTGTCATGTATCAAAAGAATGCAATAACGATTTAATGGTAAGTCTCCATGCATCACATCGGCCATTCAAAACAACAAGAACCTAAGAATGATTTAGATGATGGCGGTACCATATAGGGAATGTGCATGCAAATCCCCGTATTCACTCAGTAATTCGAAAAAGATATATGCATTTAAACTACCCGATGCCTTTGTGCTTTGTGTATTGATAAATTTATGACAAGTGCTAAGTTTCTCTAGCCCACACCCAATGACGAGTAGTATAAGTGTGGTCTTAGTGATAATACAATAAAATCGTATAAGGGCATTTCTTTGTGACTTTGCGATGAGAGACAACTAGCGCTTGTCAAAAATTTCCATCCAAATATATATGAAGATGTTAAGCGACAACTCTAATGCGTATTAATGTAGTGGTGTGCCATGAAATGAAGATTTGCAGTCAATCTAGTCATGGCATTGTAATCTCAATATTTATTTAATTATGCATCTAATGGAAAATTGAACCTGGATAAATTGAACCTGGATGTCGATGAGGTTGGATTACAAATGTTGCCGATAGCTAATTATGCATCTAATGGAATTCTGATCCTGGATGAGGATCCGATCTTGGAAGGAGTTCCGATCTTGGATGGAGTTCCGATCTTGGGTGGAATTTCGATCTTGGATGAAGATCTGATCTTGGATGGAGTTCCGATCTTGGATGGACTGCTGATCTTGGATGGACTGTCGATCTCGGATGGGATCAGATCTTGAGTGGAGTTCCGATCCTAAATGCCGATCTTGGATGGAATCCGATCTTGAGTGGAATTCCGATCTTGGATGAAGATCCGATCTTGGATGGAGATTTGATCTTGGATGGGGATTCCGATCTTGGATGAAGATCCTAGATGGAAATTTCGATCTTGAGTGGGGTTCCGATCCTAGATGCCGATCTTGGATGGGGTTGAGTGGAGTTCCGATCCCAGATGCCGATCTTGGATGGACTGCCGATCTCGGATGGGATCCGATCTTGAGTGGAGCTCCGATCCTAAATGCCGATCTTGGATGGAGTTCCAAACTTGGTTGGAGTTCCGATCCTAGATGCCGATCTTGGATGGACTGCCGATCTCGGATGGGATCCGATCTTGAGTGGAGTTTCGATCCTAAATGCCGATCTTGGATGGAGTTCCAAACTTGGTTGGAGTTCCGATCCTAGATGCCGATCTTGGATGGGGTTGAGTGGAGTTCCGATCCCAGATGCCGGTCTTGGATGGACTGCCGATCTTGGATGAGATCCGATCTTGAGTGGAGTTCCGATCCTAAATGCCGATCTTGGATGGAGTTCCGATCCTAGATGCCGATCTTGGATGGACTGCCGATCTCGGATGGGATCCGATCTTGAGTGGAGTTCCGATCCTAAATGCCGATCTTGGATGGAGTTCCAATCTTGAGTGGAGTTCCGATCCTAGATGTCGATCTTGGATGGACTGCCGATCTCGGATGGGATCCGATCTTGATTACAATTGCACTGGAGATTTTCCTTTAACGTGACACAGGAGCCATCATTTGACCAAGGAGATGGGAGAGGAACTAGAGCACAAGATCCTCCCACTGTGGTCGCCAATGTTCGGTACCGTACTTTTCGAAGTAGTTGGTAGATGTCGACATTGATCAATGTTGAGATGACGACGTTGTACCTGCAAAGATACTCCGACGCTCAAGTCAGGGAGGTAGTGAATTGATGATCATATATTGGGTTAGATTGCCTACCTTAAATGAAGCATTGAATGCTCTATTTATAGAGATTGGTGGTGCTTGGCCTGATGGATTTGGACCGTCCGATCTTGCGTAATGATCTTGGCCATTGATGAATGGACTTTTCTTTCTTGAATGGGCCTCTAAGTAATTGGGCCCTGGGGGTGTAAATATCAGATACTATTACCATAACAATATTAATAGAAAATTAGAAGGAATTCAAGGAATTAGACCCCGGCAACAATTACAATGAATTTAACATTGATAGTATATTTGCAGGTTAGCACAATTTTTTTTTTATTTTTATGACTTTATTGACCAAAAAAGACTTCATATGAATTCACAATACTCGTAACATTGATTATATTTCCATATTAGTATTTTCATGATTTCATCGAGCAAGAAAGAATTCATCTGAGACCGCGATTAAGACATTACATGTATGATATATGTCAACATCAAACTTTTTAAAAAATAACAACACTCTGAGTTGTGTAAAAAACCAACAAAAAAAAATTACTTGTTTAGTACAATGTCAGCTATGGATGAAAAAGACTCCTTGAGTGTCGTCCTCATCACTTTTCCTAAATAGCTATATATTGTCGATTTTTTATTTTCTTTGTTGTTGCTTCAAATTACATTTTGTAGACGTAAAAATTATTGTGAATTTTTTACTTATTAATTAATTTTATTATAATAGATTTAAAATTATATATATATATATATATATATATATAATATTTGGCCACCCCATAAAATGCATGTTGGCTCTGTCCTGAGGAGGCTAATGACATAACAAACCACCCTACATGCCTTAGGGAATAGTAGCATATAGGCTAGTACAAAGGACGACTAGATGCATGTCTCAAGGGAAAGAGTACGATGTTTAAGGCAACGCCACATATGGATTTTATCTAGACAAATATCGCACAATCAGAAGCAATCATGGAACTTAGATATTCTCTCCTTCACACTCTTCCTACATCCTCTCTCTCTCTCTCTCTCTCTCTCTCTCTCTCTCTCTCTCTCTCTCTCTCTCTCTCTCTCTCTCTCTCTCTCTCTCTCTCTCTCTCTCTCTCTCTCTCTCTCTCTCTCTCTCTCTCTCTCTCTCTCTCTCTCTCTCTCTCTCTCTCTCTCTCTCTCTCTCTCTCTCGTGAGTATCTTTCAATTGTTTAATCATCTTCTCTCTTCTATCACATTTATATTGTGAGGGAGATGAATGATGAAAAGAGAGGATCCAAGCAACAAACTCTTCGCTATATAAAAGGAGAAGAACACACCACACGAAGTATATTTATTTCTTATGATACCTTGATTGTTCCATTCTTATGATACCTTGATGGTTTCTCATTATATTTATTTCTCTCTCAATAATAAATAAGTAAAAATATAACTTTTTGTCAAAAACAGTAAGAATAAAATTATGAAACAAGTATCAAAATGACAATAAAAAGAAATACTTTCTTTTTAAAATTTGATAAAGGAAGTACTAGTGTAAGCTAAGTGAAAAATGCCCTTATAAGTGTCACTTCATATTTCTTTATTTATTTTTGAACTGTTGTTGGCTACTGTTATGTACCTTGCAGTATTGGGTTGACTGCAGTTGGTAGGTCTCTTGCTACCTGGCAGGAGGTTAGTGTGAGCCGGGGGTACCTGCGAAGCCACTCCAACGCTCAAGTCAGTATTGAGAATATGTGAGTGATTTAGCTAGGAATGAGAGAATGTACCTTATCAATACAAGAAAATCGACGATTTCCGACGGCGATTTTCGTCGGAAATGCAGCAATTTTCGTCGCAAATTGACGTTTCCGACGAACTTTCCGACGGACAAAATTTCGTCGCAAAATTTCGTCGCAAGAAAATCGTTTCCGACGGATTTTTTCGTCGCAAATGTCTCCGTTGCAAAGTCGTCGGAAATCCGTCGCAAATATCCGTGGCAAAGTCGTCGCAAACTCTGACACATTTTCGTCGCAAATCCGTCGGAAATCCGTCGGAATTTAAAAAAATAAATAAAAAAAAAATTAAATTATACGAAACATCTAACACAGTGTAACCAAAATCAATTATTTTTGTAACTGATTGTAACTTTACACAGCCAAAACTATCTCAAAAGTCTATGACACATTTTCTATTAGGAATCAAATGATAAGAATCAAGGCATCCATGCCAAATTTACATAGACAGAACAAAATTGCTATACCAATTTGTACAACAGAATGCAAAACCAACCATTAAGAGCTTACAAGAAGACTGACTATTTCTCTTGTATTGAATCCTCTAAGGAGCATGAACTGAACCTGTGAAGTCTGAACATCATTGTTACAGACATCATATTCTTGTAGCAATAGAAGTCTAAACAATAGTATGTCGCAAATTACTCTGCAACAGAAAGAAAAAAAACAAAGGCAGAAAATTCAGCATATCACTCAATTTCAGTGTCATCACAAAAAAACTATTGAAGAAAAATAAGCCAAAATTACAATATGTGTCCAGAAGCTAAATGAAAATTGAATCAAAATATTCTTACCTCAGCTCCATAGTAACCTCCAATCAGCCTTTGAAGAAATTCACAACATCTCATACACAACATCTTAGCATTGACTTCAACAACTGCACATAAAAAACAGCAAAACAGATCCATGAGCTTACAAGACAAAAATGTTTGTAGAAACAGAAAAAAAATTAGCCAAATTCTGTGGGTATCCAGGATGAAAAATGGGACACCTCTACCTAGTTAGAACATAAATAAGAAGATATTACAATACCAACTTATCCATTTTACATAACTCAAGCAAAACTAGATGGAACTGTAAGCCACATACATTGGAGCACATCTCCATGCATAAAGGAGAAGGCTTAAGCAGAGGGGTTTTTAACTTTCTATTCGCACAGATAAAATCTTGGAAACTATTTTTGTAAGTTTCCAAGAAGAACTAAGTGCGGTTTTCATTCTCCAAAAAGAGATCAAAAGATCAATTTTAAATCTTCGAATTATGAAATCGGATGGATAAAATAAATAGACAACACAGTAGATAACTCGAGCAGAACTGGATACATGGAATTATCGAGTCCGCAACTAATCAGAAACAAACAGGATTCACTGATCCTAATGGACGCAAGCCATGTTTCTAAAATTATCTTTCAGCTAGCAAATTTAGAAAATCATATATGGAGCATGGGAAATGTATTATCAAGGCTGCAGCTACATCAGAAATGAATAGATTACAATGCTCCTAATAGACAAAAGCTGTATAGCATGAGACTGGTGGACGTAAATCAATCAGTCTGCCATATTATTCAGGCATGCTTTCATTTTCTCCCTTGATTCGTACCAGTGTTTGAGAATAAAAAAGCATAGTGCAAACACAATAACAATAGGATCCAAGGATAACAGACCATTACTTAAAAAACTTAAATATTTTTGTATGTGTTTTTAACTTTTAATTGTCAGTGGTTTGACCACAGTTCAAAACGCAAATAGACGAATAAATCATGAACAAGGACCTTTACGTGACAAGTTTTCAAAGAAGAATATTGAGCCAACAACCAATAATGTACCTTATATATTGCTTGGATACATAAAGACTCTAACCCTGGCTCCCTGCAAATGGATCAACACTCAGCAAATCAGAAACCATAAAGAAGTTAGTGAAAAAAATTAATAACCATGCATGTGTTCAAAAACTTACCATGGATTTTGGTGGCAGATTTGACTTGAACTTAGCACGGACTATACCACTGTTCCCGTGAGGCCTAGTAACCTTGCCCCAAATGCAGCGATAGTGAGTTCCATTCTTTTTTACCTTGGCTTTGCAAATGTACGGACTATACCAAATTTTCAACACCAATAAAGTCCAGCTACATGAATCAATATCCATTATATACAACAGAATGAAACAGAAATCATAAACAAATATATATCTGCAAATCAATTCAGAAGAAAAACTAGTACCCCTTGTATCCAAGAACTGTACCCCTGACATAAAGCCTGATGATATACAGGGAAAAAAAGGAATCACAATTAGCCAATATTCAGAAAAATTGCACCTCAATACGATCAGTTTAATTAATACAGATTTGATCAAATAAACTATGAAACCCTTAAAACACCAATACGTGCATGAGAACCACAAAACTAAAAGAAATAAAAGGGTTAAGGAGGGAAAGCCACAATTACAATAAAAGGTTTCCTGCATATCAGTATGTTTTCTTGGAGGTCCATGTCTGTCAGCATGTTTCTTCTTGTACATCTTTCCCATCACTGCTTGGAAAACTGAAAGAAATAAAAGGGTTAAGGAGGGAAAGCCACAATTACAATAAAATATGAAACTACAAACAACAATTAGAGAACAAATATAAATGCTTGGGTCTAAATGTTTGGGCCTCTTCATATAAGCATAATAGTAAAATATAATCATCAAATCAAAATAGAAATATGCATACTAAAATAAATAGATCCATGTGATAGAAAAAACACCAACAACTAATAGATAAAAGACAACCATCAATTCTATATCGAGGCAATCGTTAGAGTTAGAGTTAGAGTTGGACAGCACAAACTCTGAAGCTGCAAAATCTTTCAGCAACCCACATCGATGATGTGATTGACATAGGAGGAAAAATTAATGCAATTACAAGCAATACAGGCCACACTGACAACAAATAGCAACTCACACCATGTTGCAGGTGTGTGAGTGGCTTTCCCTAACGGAGTCAGTATGATGAACACATTCGTGTTGATTATGCTATAGTATGAGAGTGAATACTTTCAGAAAATTAATTGAATTTTTGTTGCAAAATCTATCAGTAAGTTATCCAAATAAAAGCAATAAAGTTTCAAGCATTTTGACGAGGATTGGCAAAATTGAACATCTTGTGCGGCGCAACATTCAGGTGATCATAAAATTAAATCAGAAACCACTCACCATTACAGGGTATGCCTTTAACAGCAACCTTCTGCAGCTCTTTCTTTGGGTGGACATCCTTTATTGTGCTGATCCTTCCAGCCATGTGAAAGCGTTCCCCGGTTTCCTGTAAGTGTGACATTTGGGCTAGTAAAGCAGCTAATTTATTGAGAGCATGAAGGAGTTGAACAACACAACTAAGACTAATCAACTGAGATAGAAAACTTGAAGGATTCTGACTTCTCATCCTTTGACTCTAAGTTATTGATGATTAGATGAAAAGAGAATAAAAACAAAGTTAATGTCACATGCTTTAATGAAAAGTTACTTATTTTTTCTCCCAATAGAAACAATCATGTGAGCAAAGATAACATGAAAACAACTTAGCATCATTATATTGCTATGACATTGTGAAAGATGGTGTTTCACATCAAATTTGAAATAATTTAATCCAGATATTGCTACAACATCATTCTTGTTTCAATTTTTAAATATACTAATTTGTATTCCAAGACCCATTTAAATTCAGGAAAACAAAGACTAAACTTATAATCTTAGAAGCAAAACAGCTAAAAACAAAAACACCCTATATCCAGAAAATTGAAAGAAAAGTTGAAAACTTCAAAAAGAAATCAAGAAAGGAAGAATGACCCAAATGAAAACAACACGAAGCAAAAGCAATAAAGACCCATTTGGACTAAGATAATAAAAAGAGAACTTTACAATCTCAGAAGCAAAAGAGAGGAAAACAAAAACACCCCATTTCAGGAGAACTGAAGAAAACATTTCAAAATTCAAAGAATGAAAATAACAGCAAGCAGAAGCAATGAAGACCCATTTGAATTGAGATAATAAAAAGACAAACTTTACAATCTCAAAAGCAAAATAAACAAAAAACAAACCACCCCCATTTCTTCAGAATAAAAATGATTAAATTAATTGTAACAAAAAAATGTTTGATCCAGACCTGAACACAAGGCAACATGTGAGCACTTCTAGAGCAGCCAACAGAAGTTTTGTGAAATAGGGTTGAGCCTATCAAACAATCAAAAATATATGAATAAGAAATCTTACCATCTATCGACACCTCGGAAGATTGTTAAACCAAAAACAACCAGTCTATTATGTGGGTCAATAATATTCAAAAACATGCCAAAATACCTTGTCATGCACTAAATCTAAAGATAAATCATTTATCTCTAAATGACTCTTTAAAACAGTTAATAAAAATAAAGAGAAAGGAAACAAAATATCATTGGATTGCTAGACTTTTCATGTTATCTACCTGTACTGAAATTCCAGACCCTCCAGGATGTTGATCGTATATTAGGATTCTTTCTGGGTAATATCGGCTATCATCAGGATTTGGACACTCAGGAGCCAAATCAGATAAGTTGCACATTATATGTCTGCAAACAGACATCATAAAAAAACACAAAATCAATAGGACAGGTCTTCATTTCCCATCTAGTCAAAAATCCAGACTTAGCCAGATAGAATGTAATTAGAGACAACTTGATAACAAAATTTAACTTTCGATCTTAACTTTTGCCAATACAAGGTCCAGATTGCAGAAAAAGTTCAATTTGTTCCGTGTTTCTGTTTATTGCTTTCATTTTGATCAGAAAAACACATGCATAAACACACAATAAAAAGGAAAGCATCTGAAATCACACTGACAGCCAGTTACACAATTATTATCAATAAAAATGCCACTAGTAGTTCATTTCTCTAGGCACCAACCAACAGTTAACAAATTAGGGTAACATAAACTATCAAAAACAATAAGAGTAAAATATACCTTGTAGTGACTTGATGCGACTTTAACAGCTAATTAGGGTTTCTTGATTCCAAGATTCTTAACAGCTACAGAAAGATTGAGAAAAAGGAAAAATGAGAGGGAGAAAGCCAGACAAAATAGAAGAATAGAGAACACAATGAGAAAGATGGCGAAAAACTTACGGTGGAGAGTTGGCTACGACTGGTGATGCACCGAATACTTGGTTGCGGAGTTGAATGGAGCTGCGCGGAGGTGAAGGGAACTGAAATTAGGGTTTCTTCCTCATGGTATCAAATTAGGGTGCAAAGATTTGGGAACTTTGAGAAGAAGAATCAGATAACGAAATTACAATTGAGAAGTAAAGCGAAAAAGAAATTACGCTGAGAGAAGAGGATTGACAGAGAACAGACGCTGGTTATGGTTAATGAGAGAAGGAGGGATTTGGGGGTTTGAGGTGTGAGGCTTGAGGCGTTGAAAGAAGGAGAAGGAGAACGGAGGGAGGGAGAGAGTGAGTACTGCGTGAGGGAGAGAGTGAGAACGGCGCGGTTGTGAAATGAGAGAGTGAGTTCTGAGTGAGTAATGCGTGGGGGAGAGAGTGATGTTCTGAGTGGGGTGAAATAAGGGTTCGAGGAGAAGGTGTTTGTTTTAATTAGACTCTGATGCTTAGCGATGGACTTTTAGCATTTTCCGACGAGAATCTCCGTCGGAAATTTGCGACGAAACACAAGTTCGTCGCAAATGTGAGCGGGAATTTTAGCGCCTCTTCTGCTGCGCATTTGCGACGACTTTTTCGTCGGAAATCCGTCGGAAATTGCGACGGATAAGAGTTCGTCACAAATGTTGGTGGCTAAAACAGTTTTTTCTTGTAGTGTATGAAGGCAATGGGAGCTGATATTTATAGGAAATCGTGCCCGTTTGTGGATCGTCGGATCAGTAGAATCGATCTTAACCATTAAAGTGTGATAGCCTTGATTGGGCTTGCATGTTGTGGATATGGGCCGAAATGATTGGGCCAATCCATATCCAATTGCTAAATGCATCTCCTGGTATTGCTGAATGGACCTCCTGGTCCAGTCCAGAACAGCTACCCACATAATGTCTCAATCTTTTCACTGAAAGGCTAATATCTGCTTGTGTTTTTGCACTGGTTAACACCGACTTTGTCCACTGTGGAAATCGAACTTTTGAGTATCGGGCGAATCCCCATGTCCCAGGTGGCTTATGCCACTGCATATTTTGCAACATATGTGTAAGGTAATGAAAATTTCACTAAAAATGTAGTAAAACATTATTGAAAATAGACTATTTTTAATTACTACTCCCTCCGTTTCAAATTAAGTGTCGTTTTTGGTATTTCACACATATTAAGAAAATATGTAAAGTAAAGTAAGAGAAGAATAATTTTTCGAACTTAACCTTATTGGTCATTAGTGTATTCACCACTGCTGACTACCCAGAGTGTTCCAACGCTTTCAACAAAGGAATTATTCCCACTTGTGCTTATGACTACCCAAAGTGTTCCAACGCTTACAACGAAGGACTAATTTCCGCTTGTGTTTATGATCAGATTTTACACTCGAAAATACCAAGTTTGTTCATTGCGCGGGAATCGAATCAAAGAGCACCGAGTCGACCCTCGAGAGCACCGAGTCGATACCTGTGTTTCGAGGTGGATTAAGCCACCGGTATTTGTTTGTTGTAATTTGTTAGACCAAGGATGCTGTTTTTTTTTTAGGAAAGCTAGATCAACTGATCTAGGATTCTGATAATCTGATCAATCAACTTGCCGTTTGGAGTGGTTTCCTTTCTCGTCTAGTCAACAGAGTAAAATTGGTTACAACTTACATCATCATTATTTATTTATTTATTAATAAAAAAAGGAGCGAAACTCGGTATTTACCACCAAATTACAGCTAAGCAAGCATCTCCACGCACCTCATAATCGCGTGGTCCCATCACCTTTCTCAAGTCAACTCTTTCCATAAACACTTGAGACCAAATCCTTTTTTTTTGACAAAACTTGAGACCAAATCCTATGCGTTCCCTTTCGAACATATTATTATTAGCAATAATATAATTGTTTCCTCAAAAAGCAATAATATAATTGTAATAAATATAGCATTTTTTTTAAATTTATTCACCTTTTGAGTTTTCACATGCAATTTTCGGAGGCATGAATACTCTGGTGACTTTTATTTTGTCACATTTGTAGGAAACTTGCTGTTTTATGCTATTAACTTGGGTGCTGTGACTTTGTTCGCATATTCATCCTTTGTGTTTTTAGCGATTATGAGTTTGTATTATCATCGATGTAATCAATCAATTTTGAATGGATGAATATCCTTTTTAGTAAAAAAAAAAGTCATATAAAGTAGTTCTTGGGAATAACTTCTCCGAGAATATGAAGTTGGAAAAAGTACTGTTTGACAAACTGTTTTAACATTCTTGAAAACAAGATGTAGTTACATAGATTTTAAATATTTGATATAAAATTTCATTGGAATTTCACTTTCCTACCCTATCCCTTGAACATTGGAAATTACGGAGAATTATTTCCTAGTATAATATTTATACTCAATTAATGTTTTTCAAACCGGATAATACTCATTTCCTAACCATGTATTCACCATAATATTAATCATAATTGTAAAAAAAAAGAATATTAATCATATAGTTGAAATAAACACTGCGTAAGTTTACGAACTACAAAAATATCCTATTTTTTTTGACAGCAAAAATAACCATAATTTTAACACACCTAAGTTCATGAAAATGGTTAAGTCAAACAAAATAATAATATTTTATTTTCCCAAGAGTCAAAAAAAGCACCAACTCATTTTTATTTAAAAAGAAATGACGATCTAATATTCATTTTGTTGAAATAATACATGAAAATATTATTAATAAACACACAATAACATTAGAGGTAGATCTGTGAAAAAAATAATATTTGAGTACATTTGAGGTAGTTAATTGACTAAATAATGAATACAATTGGAGTCCAGTGCATGCAAATAGTTAATGTATAAAGTGTGCAAGTATTTTAAATTCTAAGATACAGAATTTATTCCTACTCATAAAAAAATGACTAAATAATAAATAGCAAATGGTGCTCTCAAGTGTCCTTATATATTGCCATAATATTATGAGAAACATGCAAGAATGAGACACAGCAAAAAAAAAATTGGTATAAAACATGCAAGAATTTATATGCACTCAAAAATATTCATTTTTTAAAAAAATTAAAGCAATCTTTTGTCAAAAAAAAAATTAAAGCAATCTAAGCAATAAAAAAGTTAAAACGACGACAAACCCATCCCAATAACTAACTCCGTTGGCCCAGTGGCTTATTCTACTCTGAGAAATAGGGGTCGATTCGATGCTCCGGGTTCGATTCCCGTAGTGAACAAATTTAGTGTTGACCAGTGCGAAATTTGATTCTAAACATAAACAGAGATTAGTCTTTTATTAAAAGCGTTGTAACACACCGTGAATAGTCCGACGACCATAAAAAAGTCGATCCCTATTTTTCCTTTTCCTGAGTGGGAAAAGAAACAAGGTGCACACATATCAAGGAACTGCAAACAGTATAGACTTTGGGCAAGTCTGATATCATCATAACCAAGAAAAGCAAGAGATAAGAGCATCAAAGGTATCATCCCCCACACTCTCTATTTCACCATAAAAGTCAAAACCAAAACAAACCCCACACAATGCCACCGAAGAGCCCTAGTTTTATTTATATTACGATTCTAGCCTTTACTAGTTGTACTTGGGAGAACGCTGACAATGACTCCTGTAGCTATTTCAAGAACCCCATAATAGTAATTTCCAACAAAAGCCTTACCCCATCTTTCTTTTTTAGAGGGTTGACAAGCCGAACCAATCTTTACTCTTCTCTTTCTTTTTTCGTCCCTCTTTCCCTATCTTGCAGCAAAGCAAAGGGTAGATTAAAAAGAAAGAAAAAAAAAATGAATGGACTAGAATCTGTTTAATCAATTCGTTAAACTTAGGAAAGTCATTATCAACAAGGCTGCATCTGAATTCTACAAGACATAAATACATAAATAAAAGAAATTGATAGAAAACAAAAAAGTCTTTGGAAATTCAGTCCCTTTTTATTTTTATTTATTTTTAATATTTTTTGCCTCTCTCAAACGCGGATTCGGCCGAATTATTTTTTAATTCTTTTCTCTTTCTCCATCTTCATCTCTTCTTCTTAACCCTTTGAACATTCAAACCCTCACCCAACTATAACAACTGTTTCATAGTTTTTCTTTTCTCTTGCGTGTACCGTTTGTAAACCAATAAACTTTTCCACGGAAAATTCCACAGATCTGATTACCTCGTCGGAGAGTTTCATAACCGTTCGATTTCCGAAATTATTATCTGTATTTAGAAGATAGAAGATATATCTCTCTGGTGGAGTTTCAAGGTGGGTTTCAGAAACCCTAATTATTACGTTCCTAAATTGAAATGGCTTCAGGGGCAATTTTCTCGTCGTTACGGCGGAGAAGGTCGCCGACGTTGGAAGCTTTTTTAGCGCCCGTTGACTTAAGCGACGTCGCTTTGGTTCAAACCCTTGTAACGGTGGTCAACGAGCTTCTGTCGTGTTTCTCAAAGCGTTCGTTCTTCTTTCAACGGAAGAATTCACGGTCACTGATTAGAAAGGTGGAGGTTTTTCAGTTGCTTTTGGAGTATTTGAACGATTCAGGTTCGGGTTCTTGTCTTCCACCTACAGCTGTGCTTTGTCTTAAGGAGCTTTACTTGATGCTGTATCGGTCTAAGATTCTGCTTGATTATTGTGCGCAATCGAGTAAGTTGTGGCTTTTGCTTCAGAATCATTCGATTTCTGGTCATTTTCATGATTTGAATCAAGAGATTTCGACACTTTTGGATGTTTTTCCTGTTAAGGATGTTGGGTTGAGTAAGGATGTTAGGGAACAGGTTGAGCTGTTGCAGGAACAGTCAAGGAGGGTTAAGCTTTTCATAGATATGAAGGATGATGCTTTAAGGATTTGTTTCTTTTCGTATCTTGATGAGTTTGAGAGTGGGAGGATTCCTGATTCGGATGAATTGCGATCTTTCTATGTTGATAAGTTGCAGATTCTTGATGCCGCTAGTTGTAGAGCTGAAATTGAGGCTTTGGAGGAGCAGATTGTTAATCACGAGGGTGATATTGAGCCTACCATTTCTGTTCTTAAAGGATTGGTTGCTATGACTCGGTATTGCAGATTCTTGCTTTTTGGCTTTGAGGAGGATGAGGTTGATTTGGAAAATGGAAGTCAGAAGAAGGTAAAGAAGGGTTTGATTACTCAAGAAATTGCCGACACGTTTTTAACCGTTCCGAAGGACTTTTGCTGCCCTATATCATTGGATTTGATGAGAGATCCTGTGATAATTTCCACAGGTCAAACGTACGATAGGAGTTCCATTTCCAGGTGGATGGATGAAGGGCATACAACTTGTCCCAAAACAGGGCAAATGCTTGCTCACACTCGCCTTGTCCCAAATCGTGCCTTGAGGAATTTGATTGTGCAGTGGTGCAATGCTCATGGAATTCCCCTTGAACCACCAGAGGTGATGGATGCAATGGGTGAAGCTTTTGCATCTGCCTGTCCTACTAAAGCCGCACAAGAAGCCAATAGAGCCACCGCAACCCTTCTCATTCAACAGCTAGCCAATGGGTCGCAGTCTGGAAAGACTATTGCCGCTCGTGAGATACGGTTGCTTGCGAAAACCGGCAAAGATAACCGTGCCTTCCTTGCAGAAGCTGGGGCGATTCCTTATCTTCGGAACTTACTTGCGTCGTCTAATGCAGTTGCTCAAGAGAATTCAGTAACTGCATTGCTCAATCTATCCATTTATGACAAGAACAAATGTCGGATTATGGATGAGGAAGGATGTCTCAGATCAATAGTTGATGTGTTGAGATTTGGTCACACGACAGAGGCAAGGGAGAATGCTGCTGCAACATTGTTCAGCCTATCAGCAGTACACGACTATAAGAAGGTAATTGCGGGTGAGACTGGAGCTGTTGAAGCCCTGGCTGGGTTGTTGCAAGAGGGGACTCCTAGAGGAAAGAAGGATGCTGTAACAGCTTTATTCAATCTTTCCACACACACCGATAATTGTGTTAGAATGATTGAGGCTGGGGCAGTTACATCTCTCGTAGGGGCTTTGGGGAATGAAGGAGTTGCTGAGGAAGCAGCAGGTGCGTTGGCGTTGATTGTCCGCCAGCCTTTTGGAGCCGAAGCATTAGTGAAGCAAGAACAAGCAGTGGCTGGATTGATGGGAATGATGCGTTGTGGAACACCGAGAGGTAAGGAGAATGCAGTCGCGGCATTGCTCGAGTTGTGCCGGAGTGGAGGTAAAGCTGCAACAGAAAGGGTGGTTAAGGCCCCAGCTTTAGCTGGGTTACTTCAAACCCTGCTATTTACAGGGACAAAGCGGGCCAGGCGCAAAGCAGCTTCACTCGCCAGAGTGTTCCATAGATGTGAAAATGCATCTCATCATCTACATTATGGTGGATTAGGTGTAGGGTATGCATATGCTAGCAATTCAGCTTCTACTAGGGATACAAGCTTTGCGGGTGACGTTTCAGTACCAATGTCCATTTCTGTACCTGTATTATAGTAGTAATACTTCTGTCTTTGCTTCCAAATTTTTATTGGATGTGTTTTACAAATTCTTTCATTGAACATTTAGTCATAAGAAATTACACCTATACATATGTATTCTATGAGATCGATGAATGTTGTTGAGCAGTTAGCTCCTGCAAATGTGTAAAATGAGTTCTGAGTTATATGAAAGACAGAGTAGAGAATGCTCTACACAAGATTTAGACCATTTCAGGTGTCATATTTTGTTGAGTTATCTTTTGCATAAAAGGGTTTTCTATAAATACATTTTGTTCTCGAATATCTAGTCTGCAGTCAACAATTTGGCAGTGTTCAGATTGAGTTGCGTCTTGCTGGAGATTCCATGTTACTATGTTAGTATGCCTCAAGTGCGTAACACGCAGGATTCTTAAATTCTTAGTTAACACAGTCCACTAATTCTCTCCACAAAGAAGAATCTAGACTTTGCAGATGCAATTTTTTTCTTTTTACCCACGATGACATCAATAACACTTTTTTATGGCATAAAGTTAGGACGAAGGTAGATCACAGAAGAGATGTTCGGTGCCTTGATTGTTGATTCATGTGTGTCTGCAGAAAGCATGTGTCATCAAAAAGGTATATATATTTTTTTTCTTATAGAAAATTCTTCAACTTATTTTATGAAGATCCTGAAAAGATAGAAGATATTTTCAAAGATGGGATTATTCTCCAAATTAAAATTATTGGCTCCATTGGGTGGTGTATGATTGTCATGACATTCACCACTTATTCTTTCCATATATAATGATGACATGTATGACCACTGGATTTGCTACAATTAGATTCTTGCCATTGGCACACGTCAGAGCTATATCAGCAAGCGAATGTTCTGCCTTGTATTTTTGAACAAAATAATAAAAATTGATCAGCCAAAGAAGAGAATAAGAGAAGTATTGAATAGGCAGATAATAGTTACAGTACAATTTTTACGTATTACCTTAAGTTTTTGCACCAAGAAGAAAATTATTAAATTTGTGATTTCAAATTCTCTCATTTGCCTTTCTAGACATTCAAAGCAGTTGAAGGGATACCATTCTTCGAAATTCCTTGTGGTCCAATTCCAAACAATGTGTGACATAGAATGACTAGTCATGGTATCTTGATTCCTTCCACTATCTGTTCTCTTCAAGTAATTAAGGCACTGTTCCAAATTTTGACCAGGACTTGGATTGAGTGTAGTCAGCTGTCAAGCCAATGGCAACCATTAGGTCTGTTTTTGCTAAACTCCCTGCAGTTGATTTGTTTTGTTTAAAAGAATAAAAAAATTTGCAAGAGGAGAGAGATAAGTGAGTTGAGACTGTATGTGGTCACCATTTTGGTGCAATCGTGCAATTGGCATATCTTGGCCGTTCGATACTTGATCGGATGGTCTAGATTTTAACTTTTAAAACAAAGTTAAAATATAAGTGAATGACTTCGATTCGGTGAATGACACATAATCTGGATTCGAGATAGACATAGATGGTGGCAGCAAATCTCAAATGTTTTTGGCCGTATTGGGCTTGGTATAGTCATTTTGTGGTAAATTTCTATTGTTAGATGAAAATTAGATGACTCTCTTTTGAGTAGCATTTTAAAGATGATTTGGTTTACTCAATATACACGTGGTCTGATCTTTATTCAATGACCAATATTCAATGACTGCAGCTTAATTAGATAGAATTTTTAACAGCCATATTAGTCTTTCTGATGCGATTATTTCGTAAACTGCATGCTAGTGCACACTAGCTCCTTCTATTACACCGTGTTTAGTACAAACACACCTATCTTTTGATCAAACCACCGTTTAACTCATTTTTTTATAAATGAATTTTAGGTGAGACGATAACGCCCATAGATTTGAATTTGGATCCTTTCAAAAACAAATTATGTCATGCTTCAGTAGATTAGGCCATAAATCTGTGTCGGTCGGCCCGACCTATTTCCACCCTAAACATGATACTTCTTCTGGAGGTATATTTTTTGGTACAGGTGCGGTAAAGTGGGGTATGCATGACTTCACTAGCCTAGTATTTAATATTCAAGACTAAATGAATGGTAAAGAAAGTGAAAGCACAAGGGACACATATTTGAAAAACAATTGGAGATTCTGCTAGAGACTTGTATTCATTATTTAGAGACATGATGGCAGTTGAGCTTGAATGATATGCCACAGTTGGATAGGTTGTTAATGATGACAATAGCACTGTATGCTTTTCAATTGCTTTATTCATCCCAAACCTAAACCATATATATTAGCCTTAATTTGGTCATCTATCATTTCGATTGACAAAGAAGCAGCTCAAGTGGAGCGACCTGGGTCCCAGCAGTGGGTTAGCTTATATTGTTAATCATTTCCCAAGGGAAACTGTATGACTTGATCGGTAAGCGATTCGTATTAAAAGAATTTATTTCATTTTGATTTTTTTTTTGGTCAAATGGACTATGATTTTCATTTCAAGGGAAATAATGGGCCAGGCCCAAACCATACATCCAAACTTACAATACAAAGAAACCGAACAGATAACCTAAATAAAACTAAGGAATGGGCTGAATACTCGGGTCACACCCGGCCCAAACCACAAACAGAAATGGAAACGACATAATCTGAGTTTTTTGACAAAAAGAGTAAAAATACAATCATTAGCAAAACACATAGTACTTGAAACAGCAAAGAAACCCTAGACGCCTTGCTTCACCGAATCTTCTTCTTCACAACATCAAACATCAAATTCATGCATCAGGTAGCAATTGATCAAGGAATTGGTCAATTGAGAGACGATGCAGGGGCGAGGTTGAGAAACTTGAGGAAGGATCAAACTTCAATTAAAGCACACCTTTGGTTGTAGATAGCGAAGGGGGAGAAATCAAGATCGATGATGATCGAAGCATAAAAACGCTGCACAGTTGGCGAATCACCTCCATAAAGCTTGAGCATCCTTAATCAGAGCACGACGAAGCAGGGAGGGAGGCCGAATAGTCCACGATCCTTGAAGAGCATCTTCCCTAGCTAACATCGCAAGAGTGTGAGTGTAGCGACCGAAAAATCCGGAGGATCCCTCGCGTTCAAAGAAGTCGCCATCAATATTTAATTATTAGGGAAAACATTGAAAAATCCCTTTGAAAACGGAAATGGTCTCGAAAACCAAATTTTGGGTTCGGGAGTCGATTATGCGTGGGGAAGGTATAAGCACCCCACATCATCCTTTCTAAAAAGGTTACCTCTGATTAATTGTGCAAAACATATTAACTTTGAAAATATTTATTTCCCTTTTGTTATGAAATGAATTGAAAAAGACTTAATGAAAATAATTGTTTTTGTATTTTTATTGAGAATTAAGAAAGGAAATGTTTAGAAAAGAACTAAAAAGGGTTTTTTATTAATGCAATTGATAGAGGTCGGCCGCCCTCTGGTCCTACGTATCTCCTGGTAGAGAATCAAATCGCACGTAGTTCTTTGTAGAAAATGTTTGCGTGTTCGGTATTTTTTATTTTATTAAAAAAATGATTTTGATAGAATAAAAAGGGAAAAAACAAAGTAAACTATAAAACAGTGATCAGAAGGGCACAATTAGCAGTAGGGTGCTGTATTTATTAAAAGAGGGGTACGAATGGCAGAGCCCAATTCGTTTTTTTGTGTACTGGCCTGTCTAACAAAAAAGACTTTTCAGGGGGTGCATTATTAAAGAAAGGGAGTGCAGGAAGTATTAAAATAAATGAAAATTTGGTTATATAAAAAAAATAAAAGTAAACGGATGGGAGTATAAAAGGGAAGAGGAGAGAAATAAAAAAAACCTAGTTTTCCTTCACCCCTTTCTTCCCCAGCGCCGCAGCAACATTAAAAAGAGAGAGAGAGATTTTGAAAATTGTTCAAACATGGGAGAGAGAAAACAAGTCAGAGAGAAAACAAAACAGAGAGAATGAGAACGAGAAAGGGGGATAAGCGACGGTGGAAAGAGAGAAGAGGGAGGCGGTCGCGCGTTGCTGCTGCCCGGTGGCCAGCTGCTCTGCTTCCGGCGGCGTGCTGGCGAGGGAGACGGCGGCGTGCTGGCGAGGAAGACGGCGGCGTGGAGGAGGGAGAAGGGAAGGATGCCGGAGGGAGAGAAACAGAGTTGTGGTGAGTGAGAGGAGAGGGTGAAAGTGACGGTGACGATGGGGGAGACGACGCCGGAGGGAGGCCTTGGTGGGCTCCGGCGACGTTGTGGAGATGATGGTGGCGGCGGTGTTGCTGCCTTTTTCTAAACCGATTTTAGCCTTGATCTTTTGTGTTTTTTTTTTGTGTATGTTACTGTTTTTGACTGCCCCCTTTTCTCTTTTTCTCCCCTTTTTAAATAGAGAGTGTTGCTTGTTGTGTTTGCTTGTTTATGTTTGCTGTATGCAGGAGGTTGCTTGTGTGAAGAGGATGGAGTGAAGCAGTTGGTAGCTTGGAGCAGTGAGGGTTGCTGTGTGCAGACAGTGGCATGAAATAGTGATAGTGGTGTGTTGGAAGTTGCTTGTGTCAAGAGGATGGCGTGGAGTGTGAGGGTTTCTTTATGCAGACAGTGGTGTGAAACAGTAAAGGCTTTCTGGTGCTGTTTGGTTGCAAATTAGGTGCTAACTTTAGCCAAATATGGGAAAAGCAAAAAGCCACTAAAAAAAGAATTTGGCTTTAATTCTAAAAATACAATATTAGTATCCAAGGGCACTTTATTGTAAACTTAATCTAATTCTGAATTAAATTGTAATGTATATTTCTGTAATTCTGATTTAAAACAATAATAATAATAATTAAAAAAAAATAATGCAAATAACATTTTTTAAATCTTTTCTTGCAATGAAAATAATAATAATAATAATAATAATAAATAAAATAAATAAATAAATAAATAAGTTCTACAAATAACAAAAAGGCTGCAAAATCGCTAATGAGTACCAAAGGACACGTGTCAACGATTAAAATCTCAAAATACGCAACAAGTAATATTTTTTTGATTTTTTTCTAAGACAATATAAATTAGCGGACAAAATTAGGGTATGACAGCTGCCCCTCTTTATTTATATTTTACTAGGAAACATGAAGGGTTTCCAAATTTCTCGAGTAAAATAGAAATAAAGATAAAAAGACACTAGTTTTGTCAAGACTGTTTTTTTTTTGAGAAATTTATGAAAATCGAGTTGATTTAGAAAGAAAGTAAACAAGGATCACCGGGGATCTGAAGGAGCACTGGGGCTCTGATGGTCTAATTCAGAATCAATGCTTGACGCATCGACTTGAGTTCGACAGAGGGACCGTCGGGGTCTGAAGGGCATGCCTAAGCCTGAGGGACCGATGGGTCTGAAGGAGCGCAACTAGCTTATGGTACTAGTAATACGGTCTGGGGGTGGCCTTTTTTCGAGCGGCCATTAGGGTTAATCAGGTCCGGAACTGATATAACCACGAAGGACGTGCACTGTGTTTTTTTTAGGCGGACACAGCTAGTCTGAAGGGCCTGGGGCCGGATGATCCGTCGGTTGCTCGATAACGCGACGTGCGATCTGGATTGAAGGACCATTGTCGGTCTGAAGGAGCGCCTGGGCTCTGAAGGACCGCTGGGGGTCTGGAGGGGTACTGAGATTCTGAATTGTGATATGAGGCCAGCATTTGGAGCGCTGACTTTGGGGGAACAAAATATTGGGATTGACAGATGGCGTACTTACCTAGAACACACCTAATGAATGCATTTACCTAAGAAGGGAAAGGCTATCTATACTTGGCATGTCTAAAAATGCAATGAATGATGTATGCGTGCAATATAGGTATGTGAAATGGTAAGTGTTCGATGGGGTGAATGAAATGTGGCAGATGATGTGAGTTGAAGTTGATGGGACATGGAGGTTGACAAACAACGTGTGTGAATGCAGATAAGGTATGAATGAGGCCGTGCTGATTGATTTTGGTGGAATGATGAATGTAATGGAATGAGCAATTTTTCCTCTTTTTGCTTTCATGCTTTTTTCTTAGTATACAATTAGTGTATGAAATGCAAAGTGCGAATGTGATGCAAATGCAATGCTTTGATGCGAATGCCATGGTGAATAAAGGAAAACATGCGAACGCGAATGCATGGTACAGTGATATGATTAGTGATGTAAAAACCTTTTTTCTTTGGGCAACGATGAGACCGGCATTCGGCACATCTATCGAATAAAAAATGTTATATGTGTGCCTGTATGCAACAGGTGCAATGCAGTTTATGTGGATGCAGACGAGATATGAATGTGATTGCAATTGTTTTAATACAAATGCTATGGTGAATAGAAGGAGACACATGAATGCATGGTGGATGATATGATTGGTGTTATAGAAAGTTTTTGGCAATGATGAGACCCGTGCGTGGCACGTCTATTATATGCATTCATGCGAAGTGAAGAATGTGCAATGCAAAAGCAAATGGACTACAAAAGCCCGTGAATGATGGATGCTGAAGCTGGTCGGGAACAAAAATTGATAAGCCGTGTATGCGACTGCAGATGTGAATGCAAATGTATCGCTTAGATGCAGGTGTTATGGTAGATGCGTGTTTATGTGGTGGAATGATTTATGCAATGTGGATGATTTTTGTCTCTTCTTTCTTTCCTCTTTTTATGTGTGAATGAATGAATGTGCACACGTAATGCTTAGATGCAAGAGTTGTGGTAGCTGCATGACTTGATGTTGAGATATAATAATGCATGGTGCAATGATTGGATGTTTGTCGGGATGTGACATGATTTTTTTGTCTTTTCCTTTTATTGCCTTTTTTGGTGTTTGATGAATGTATGAGAATGTGGATATGATGAATATGTAATCATTTGATGCAAACGCTGCGGTGAATAAAAGGAAGTGCATGAATGTATGGTGCGGTGATATGATATGATTGATTGGGATGCAGACGAGACTTTTGGTAATGATGAGACCGACATTTGGCATTCTTATTGAAGCAATACATGTTATGTGCGGGTATGCATGTATGCATGTGTAATGCGGAAGAAACAAAATTGTGTAGGCAAAAGCAAGTGAATGTGAGTGCATGTATAATATTTGTATGGAAGAGTTGTGATGAGTACGATCAGATGCATGGTTTAATTCTAGAATAATGAGGACATGTAAAATGCATGACTCGTTGGTAACAACATTTTTCGTAAGGATACCAAAATGTTTGATGGGAAACAAAACTTTTGATGCCGGAAACAGAGCTGAACGTTTTGAATTGATCGTTCATTGGAAGAAAGATTTTTGATGGTTTGGACTTGAACTCTGGTAAGCTCAAGGTTGTCATTTTGAAAATTGTGGCTTGCGGCAATGTATTAGTGCCCTTTCTATAGATCGAGATGTGTATTTGCAGACTTGTTCAAATGGGTTCTCTTTTGGTTATGATGACCGATGATGGCTAAGCTTTCAAGTCTAAGATGTTAACTTAAAGGGATCGTCATTAACGCGTGTTTCTCTCTTTGAAGCATTTGTTCGATAAATATGTAAAACAATGTGGATACAAGTGAGTGTGTCAGTCAGCTCAGGGTTGTGACGCGTGAGTGAAGAGAAGGACGGGGTTATTTGAGCAAGCCTATGAGCTTGCCCCAAAGTAGGAAATGTTTAACTGCCCCAATTTGACTTCAAATAGTGGGGGGTGAAACAGTCTTCCTTTGTCTAGGGAGGACAATGACGACTAAGGGTATAGACTGATTGAGGGATTAAGAGATATGCTGGTATTGGGGTGACAAGTGGCTAGGAATGAATGGAATGGGAGGCAAAAGGATTATTTTGGCCTGAGGGATATGATGCCCCAGTCTACAAGAGGACAAGGTTTCCCCAAACCATGAAAGATGAAGACTGCCCCATCTCGAGTGAGATTGTGGCAGGGTGCAAAGTCAGAATAATGGTTTGGAAATTGGTCTGGTACGGCTATATGGGTGTAGTATACGAACGAGATGAAAGATGAGGGTATTTAGGGGGGAGTTGAAAAACATCCAAAAAAAAAAAGAGAAAGGTGAGGATATTTTGGGGGATGTTGAAAAGTTTGCCCGGGTATGAGAGGAATGAAGGGTGAGGGTAATGCCCCGCTTTGAGGTGGTAAGTCAAGTAACTGCCTTAGTAGGGATTTGTGGTTTTCTTTTGGGAAGATTCCACAGACTACGACAGTCAAGAGTCTTTGATGAGATTTCAAGTTGTTGATGATCACTGACCTTCTACCAAAAATCGTTATCTTTTGTAAGAATTTTGGGGCGTGCAAGCCTCTTCGAGTTTTTTTCTTTTTTTTTTTGTAATAATATTTTTTTTGAGCAAATAAGTTAATCTGATTATTTTGTCCTAGAAGATAAGCTTTGAGAAAAGCAGAAGCAAACAATCATTGATCAAAATAGACCTTAGGATTGTAATATGGCCAACGGTTAATGATTTATGAAGGAAATGATCACTTTGCTCACGGAGGTGCTCGGGGTTGGTTGAGACAAAGAATCTTTGATGTGCTTCATGGTAGAGTGAATTTGTTTAGGGTTGTAACGCGGCCAGGGGTTTATGGAGGATAGGATATTTAGGCCAAAGGAAGTGTTTGAGGGTTTATTTCAGACAAGGATCTTTCATGCGTTTGAGGGTGTGAAGTATCAGCTCACAATTTCTACTGCTTTTGATTTTTCTTCTTTCAGGATTTTTCGATCCTCCTTTTTTTGAATTTCACTTTCTTTAGTGTTTTTTTTTCAAGTAGAGTGAGCTGATAAAAGCGATACACCATTTTCGGTATGGAACTGATCCTTGTCTAGGGTGATTGAAAGACTTTTGATTTTTTTTGCTTTTCTGGCTTGAGGTGGGTAGCAAATGGTATTTCTTAGAAGGCCGACCAAACATCATTTCAAATCATGATTGCTCGTTTTCTCAAAATTAGCTCTAAGACAACAATTTATTTATCTTCACATATATGCTCTTTTTTCTTTTTATATGCCTTAATTTTTTGCTTAGGCTACTCTCGCGAGTTTTCAACCTAACAGGCTTTTCTTTTTTGATTTTTTTTTTTTTTTTTTACTCAGCGGACTTGCACGCGTTTAGAATGCCAGCAGGGAATCTTAGTGATCATCACTCTGCCCCAGTATTGAGCTTTCAGACTGTTACAAGTGAAATTTCATCACTAGGGGGATAGTGAATGAAATACTCTTGTTGGGACTAGGCATTTTATGGATGGTTCAGGTTTGATTTTGGAAATGAATGAAGGATAATGGAAAAGATGGGGATTGTATACACATGTGATGCCAATTTATTTTGCAAATGCTTCATAGAGAGTTAACATCGGTTAAGATAGGACAATTTTAATTGCCAAAATCACACAAGTTAACAAAATAGACATTTCGGGCTCTTATCACGGGGGTGAGATATATGTTGGCCTATGCCTTTGGTGAGGCATGCAGAGGGTAATGGTCAAGCCTATGGGAGGAAAGGTTTGAAATGATGCGGTCAATATTGTAGTGACCATGATGATGAACGAGTTATTGGTGAATCTCATTAAAGGGTTAAGTGGGTGGATGGTTTCCATGAATGTGGTAGGTATGAGTAGGACGTATATGGGATGAAGAGTGAAGAAACTTGATGTTGGTGAATCAAGTTAGGTATTTACTCAAATGGTGTGAGAACCTTTTCTAAGGGAGAAGAATCAATTCAAATATATTTTGCAAGCATTTATTGTTTCTCATCAAACGGTGTTTCCACAACAAAAAAATTCATGAGTTTTTTTTTAGTATAATGCATGGACATATGGACGTTTGTTGTAAATGAGCGACAATGAAGATGACTGAAATGTGTGATGATAACTTAAACAAGTATATGATTGATTTTTTTGTGGGTATGCAAGATGGACAAATGATGCAAATGATATTTCTGTTATTTAAAGATGATGAGATGCAAGAAATGACGATGGGATGCGCACGAAGAGAAGGATCTTTATTTTGTTATGAATGCATGATGATTTTTCCTTTCTAGAAAAATATAATGCACATGATGATGGATATGTATGACGAAAACGCAAGTGCGTGAAATGCGTGAAGGGAATGATTTCCTGGAAAGATCAGCTATTCTAAACGATTTTTTTTTTTTTTGGAGACGATGTACCATGTAGGTGACGCAAATCGTCGTTTATTGCTAACTGAAATATGCTTTTGGTGATGAATGATGCAAGAATAATGATATGACCCCCTTTTTTTTTTTTAGAAAATAATGCATGCATGGAGGAATGATGCGTTTGAACTATAGGATTACACCATGAGTGAAATGATGTATGAATGTTATGTTTTATCAAATGTAATGACGTTACAAATGATGTGGTGCCTACACTATTTGATGATGATTTTAGTGAATGGTCATGAATGAGTGGCGGTGCGGGCTAAACAATTATTTTGTGCGAGGAAATAGAATGCATGACACTCGCAGTGATTTTTTAATGCATGGGAAGAAAAGAATGCATGATGCTTGACATAATTTTAACAAATGCATGAGTGTTGGCGAACCAACTTGCCTTTTTTTTTTTGCCCTGATTTTTGAAATATGAATGAATGAGTGTGCATGAGATGCGAATGTGTGGTTTTATTAATCTCGTCGGGGAATTGTAAGCTTTTTATTAAAGTATGGTCCAGGTGGTCTGATTTTCAAAAGCTTGTTCTCTTAAAAAAAAGTTTTATAATTCCCCGACGGTCATTGAAATGCATGCAAAATGATATGTTTGAACCTTTTTGATATGCGAAAGGATGTAAGAAATGCATGAGACATGTTTCTAGAAAAAAAACTGGAAAATAACTAGAATTAGATGTACGAATGATGCAATAAAGAATAACGTCATGCTTTTTTTTTTGTCTTTTTTTGTTTTAGAAAATAATGCCTTTGAGCAGCATGATGCATGAATGCATTGTTATTGGGTACAATAACATGACTACATAATAATAAGGGAAAAGACAATATTTAAATAAAATAAAGAAGATGCTCCCATGTGTCCTAAATGAGCCATGTCTAAATTGGTATTTTCAACATGATCTAGGGTCACTTTAGTGATCATCCTTTCGGGTGGCTCTAATCACTTCCTCACAAAGGTCTCCAGAGCTAAATCCCCTTCATGATATGATCCACAACGATAGCGAGCTACCTGGTGTGGGATGCCATGAAAGAGCGTACTCCGGCTGAGACTTTCATGAGAGTCAGACAGATAAAATCCAGAATGACTGTCACTAATAATCTCCACTCGTCCTAGGTTTTTCTTTCAGACCCGGGTATAGGGCCCCACTCAACAGTGTGTGCAAAGGTGTATGTGAGGTGTGTGATAGGAGCAACACATAGGATTATTTAAACAGCAAGACAAACAAAATATATACAATATTTACAAAATAAAATATGATCGTCTAACCTAAGGTTTAAACAGAATAATAATATTTACAACGAATAAAATAAATAAATATTAAATGTGAAAGGAAACAAACATAGAAAAAAGTTAAAGTTTAGCACAACTAACCACGATAGGCTTGACTCTCAAAAATATCCCCAGCGGAGTCGCCAGCTGTAGCGACCGAAAAATCCGGAGGATCCCTCGCGTTCAAAGAAGTCGCCATCAATATTTAATTATTAGGGAAAACATTGAAAAATCCCTTTGAAAACGGAAATGGTCTCGAAAACCAAATTTTGGGTTCGGGAGTCGATTATGCGTGGGGAAGGTATAAGCACCCCACATCATCCTTTCTAAAAAGGTTACCTCTGATTAATTGTGCAAAACATATTAACTTTGAAAATATTTATTTCCCTTTTGTTATGAAATGAATTGAAAAAGACTTAATGAAAATAATTGTTTTTGTATTTTTATTGAGAATTAAGAAAGGAAATGTTTAGAAAAGAACTAAAAAGGGTTTTTTATTAATGCAATTGATAGAGGTCGGCCGCCCTCTGGTCCTACGTATCTCCTGGTAGAGAATCAAATCGCACGTAGTTCTTTGTAGAAAATGTTTGCGTGTTCGGTATTTTTTATTTTATTAAAAAAATGATTTTGATAGAATAAAAAGGGAAAAAACAAAGTAAACTATAAAACAGTGATCAGAAGGGCACAATTAGCAGTAGGGTGCTGTATTTATTAAAAGAGGGGTACGAATGGCAGAGCCCAATTCGTTTTTTTGTGTACTGGCCTGTCTAACAAAAAAGACTTTTCAGGGGGTGCATTATTAAAGAAAGGGAGTGCAGGAAGTATTAAAATAAATGAAAATTTGGTTATATAAAAAAAATAAAAGTAAACGGATGGGAGTATAAAAGGGAAGAGGAGAGAAATAAAAAAAACCTAGTTTTCCTTCACCCCTTTCTTCCCCAGCGCCGCAGCAACATTAAAAAGAGAGAGAGAGATTTTGAAAATTGTTCAAACATGGGAGAGAGAAAACAAGTCAGAGAGAAAACAAAACAGAGAGAATGAGAACGAGAAGGGGGGATAAGCGACGGTGGAAAGAGAGAAGAGGGAGGCGGTCGCGCGTTGCTGCTGCCCGGTGGCCAGCTGCTCTGCTTCCGGCGGCGTGCTGGCGAGGGAGACGGCGGCGTGCTGGCGAGGAAGACGGCGGCGTGGAGGAGGGAGAAGGGAAGGATGCCGGAGGGAGAGAAACAGAGTTGTGGTGAGTGAGAGGAGAGGGTGAAAGTGACGGTGACGATGGGGGAGACGACGCCGGAGGGAGGCCTTGGTGGGCTCCGGCGACGTTGTGGAGATGATGGTGGCGGCGGTGTTGCTGCCTTTTTCTAAACCGATTTTAGCCTTGATCTTTTGTGTTTTTTTTTTGTGTATGTTACTGTTTTTGACTGCCCCCTTTTCTCTTTTTCTCCCCTTTTTAAATAGAGAGTGTTGCTTGTTGTGTTTGCTTGTTTATGTTTGCTGTATGCAGGAGGTTGCTTGTGTGAAGAGGATGGAGTGAAGCAGTTGGTAGCTTGGAGCAGTGAGGGTTGCTGTGTGCAGACAGTGGCATGAAATAGTGATAGTGGTGTGTTGGAAGTTGCTTGTGTCAAGAGGATGGCGTGGAGTGTGAGGGTTTCTTTATGCAGACAGTGGTGTGAAACAGTAAAGGCTTTCTGGTGCTGTTTGGTTGCAAATTAGGTGCTAACTTTAGCCAAATATGGGAAAAGCAAAAAGCCACTAAAAAAAGAATTTGGCTTTAATTCTAAAAATACAATATTAGTATCCAAGGGCACTTTATTGTAAACTTAATCTAATTCTGAATTAAATTGTAATGTATATTTCTGTAATTCTGATTTAAAACAATAATAATAATAATTAAAAAAAAATAATGCAAATAACATTTTTTAAATCTTTTCTTGCAATGAAAATAATAATAATAATAATAATAATAAATAAAATAAATAAATAAATAAATAAGTTCTACAAATAACAAAAAGGCTGCAAAATCGCTAATGAGTACCAAAGGACACGTGTCAACGATTAAAATCTCAAAATACGCAACAAGTAATATTTTTTTGATTTTTTTCTAAGACAATATAAATTAGCGGACAAAATTAGGGTATGACAGTGAGCACAATTATTCCCTTCTCTTTTTGTCCAGGTTAGATCTGAGTTTTTAAAATTCCTCCTTAGCGAATTTATATCTTCCACAATTCCTTGTATTTCCCTGATCACTGATCTTTCATTACAAACCTCAATGAGGGTTTTGTTGTCAGATTCAAATATAACTTGTTGTAAGTGAAGATTGCCTGCAAAAGATACCGCTTCACGAAGACTTAAAGCTTCAGCCACCAGAGGTGAATTTGCAAAGAATCTAGAAGTTGTTGCTGAAAGTAAGTCTCCTTGAGTATTTGTGCACACTATACCCGAAAATCCTTTCCCTGTTGTTTGTTCAAATGCAGAGTCACAATTGATTTTGATAAAGTCTTCACGAGGTGGCCTCCATTGAGTTGGAGGAACCTGCTCTCTTCTTTGTGTAGTCTCTTGATTTTGTCTTGTATTGTCTTGTTTAATCAGAGTAGTTGATAGCAATTCATTACATTGAGTTTGAACCTTGTATAGACAGCTGAGAGGATTAGGAATATTTTGATTGAAAACCATCTCATTTCTTGCATTCCAAATAGTCCAAAGAGTATAGAAAATCCAAGATGAAAGATCTTCTTTAGTAGTCATATGGGTCCCTAGAGCATCCATAATCCAATTTTGAACAGATGTTAGGCCTAGGGGAGAGGGAGGATGAAGAAATTGTAGTCCAAACCAGAGAGGTTTAGTCCATTCACATAAGAGTAGCATGTGTTCTTTGGTTTCAGTCTCTTTCAAACAAATAGGACAGAGGTGAGATAAAGGGATTCTTTTCTTGCACAGATTTTCTCTTGTAGGGATTATATTATGACATACCTTCCAAATGAAGTGTTTGATCTTATTAGGAACTTTAGCTGACCAAATCATAGACCATAGATCTTCAGAGACATTTGTAGAGTTGGAGGGGCCTAGCTTAGCATTAGGAGTAGTGTCAATTAGAGCTGTGTATCCTGATTTAACAGAATAACACCCATCCTTATTGTGTGGCCACATTAAGATGTCATTTTGAGATGTCCATGAGATTGGGGTTTTAACAGCCTCAATTGCACTCTGAGAATGTAGATTCTGTCTTAGAGATGCAAAATCCCATTTCTTATCTGCCCCAATAAGATCAGACACCTTCGTAGCAGTAGCATTGGGTTTTAATACTACTTTATTTCCAGAGCTTAGCCAATTGTCCTTAGAGATGTTGATTGCAGCACCTGTACCCACCAGCCATCTACCAGCTCCATTCAGTAGTTCTTTGCCTTGGAGGAAGCTGTTCCAAACCCATGATGCTCCTCTTTTTGAGGAGGCCTCCCAAAAAGAGCAATTAGGAAAATAAATAGCTTTTAGAGTAGATGCCCAATAGGAGTTAGGATCATTACTCAACCTCCAAACTTGTTTAGAGAGCATAGCAGTATTCATCTTTTTAAAGTCTTTAAAGCCTAGACCGCCTCTATTCTTGGGAAAGCAAAGATCTTAAAATTTCTTCCAGTGAATGCCATTAAATCTTCCATTTGATTTCCACCAAAATTTAGCCACTGTTGAAGTCAGAGAATCACAAAAAGTCTTTGGCAGAATCAGAATTGACATTATATAACTAGGAATTGCTTGTATGATAGCCTTGATGAGCACTTCTTTCCCAGCTTGATTTAGTAGATTACCTTTCCATCCTTCTAACTTACTTGTGACCTTCTCTTTGAGCCAGTTTAGAGCCCGAATCTTAGATCCCCCCCACTCAGCAGGTACACCCAAATAGTGTCCAGGGGTAGACCATATTGGAATGTTAGAAATAGAGGACACTCTCTCCTTGATGTGTTGGGGAACCTTGCAGCCACATATCACCCCAGATTTTGATAAGTTTATTTTCTGACCAGATGCACTTGTGAATAAATTCAGAATCTTGATAATTTGGTACATATTCTCAGTACTATCCTTGAAGAATAAGATAGCATCATCAGCAAAGAATAAGTGTGTCAGAGTTGGAGCTGATGTAGCCAGCTTAATTCCTTGTAGAGTGCCAGCAGCTGCTGCTTGAGTGATGAGTCTTGAGAGTACATCAAAGATCATGATGAAAAGATAGGGGGATAGAGGATCCCCTTGTCTTACTCCTCTCTTTGGATACACTTTCTTAGATGAAAATCCATTAATTTGATAGGAATAGGAAACTGTTGTGACCAGTTTCATCACAGAGAGGACCCAATCTTCATGAAAACCATAGCCAAGCAGAACTCTTTCCAGAAAATTCCAATTAACTCTATCATAGGCTTTGTTCATATCAAGCTTGATTGCAATACCTCTACCTCCTTCACCTTGTTCTTTCTTTAGAAAATGGAATGCTTCATGGGCTACAATTAGATTATCTTGAATCATTCTACCTCCAACAAATGCACTTTGTTGAGGAGAAATAATTTTCCCTATTATAGGTTTGAGTCTAGCCACCATTATCTTAGCAATTACCTTATATATGAAAGAGCAGCAGCTAATTGGTCTTAGCTGAGAGATTGCTTCTGGAATAGGGATTTTTGGAACTAAGGCTACATTTGTAAAATTTGCTTCTTCACCCAAGTTACCATTTGAAAAGAATTCAGAAACAACTTGGAAGACATCATTCTTGATAGTTGGCCAATTCTTTTGAAAAAATAGACCATTTAAACCATCAGGGCCAGGGGCTTTGTAGGCTCCTAAATCAAAAACAGCTTCCTCAACTTCCTTCAGAGTGACAGGGTTTAAAAGAGATTGATTCATACTGCTGGTAATAGACCTTGGTATGATATTTATACACTCTTGGACATTAGAGGCTTCTTCATAGGAGTATAGATCATTATAGAATTCCCAAACACCTTCCATGACTTGTTGTTGACCCTCCAACCACTCCCCTGAGAGATTTTTAAGTCTGATCAGCTTATTTCTGTCCCTCCTTTGAATTGTAGAAGCATGAAAGAATTTAGTATTCTTATCTCCCCAATTTAGCCATTTAACTCTGGATCTTTGGCCCCAGTAAATTTCCTCTTGTTTCCATAAGTTATCAATCTCTTTCCTAGCTTGATTCACCCAAAGCCAATCAGTAGCTGCCTGAGGTTTATTGAGTTCATACTCAATTTGAGAATTAAGATTCTTAATCTCCTTTGCAGCATTTCTGAATGTTTGATGACTCCATTTCTTTAAGTGAGCTGTGCAAGAGTTCACTTTCTTCTTCCAATTATCCCAAGGATCATTGGCATATGCATTAGACCACCCAGCTTCAACTTCACCTCTGCATCCTTCATGTTCTTCCCAAAAGGCTTCATACTTGAAAGATTTACCACTACGCATAGGAGGGTTAGGTTTAAAGATAATCGGAGAGTGGTCTGAATTGACAATAGGAAGAGCTGTAGCTAGGGCATGAGGATAGATTAGCCTCCAAGAGCAATTAGCAAACACTCTGTCAATTTTCTGTCTAGTTACAAAGCCTTCCCTTGGATTACTGAACCATGTAAACTTACATCCCTGAAGTTTAAAATCCATCAGCCCTGACTCTTCTATGAATTCATTGAACAGTCTCATTCTAATTGGTTCAACATCATTGAGTCCCTCCTTTTCATTGTTGCTAGTCATTTCATTGAAATCCCCCATACAACACCATGGATCATTATTGAGTGGTTTGAGTTTAGCTATTTTTGACCACAAATTTCTTCTATTTGCAAAAGTAGGATTGCCATAGATGAATGATATCTGGAAGCAATATCCAGATCTTCTTTCTCTTATAGCAGTATGGATGTAATTTTTACAAGATTCCAGTATTTGAATTTCATAGTGATCATTCCATATCAGGCATAAACCACCTGAAATTCCTTGAGCTTCTACATAAAACAAGTGCTGGTATCTATATCTTCTTTTAACTTTTTCTACACGTTCCTTATGGGCTCTGGTTTCCATAAGGAAAATGATGGCAGGCTTGTGGTCTCTGATGAGGCTTTTCAGCTCTCTATTTGTCGAGGATGCTGCCAATCCTCGACAATTCCAGCTTACACAAGTCATTTGGGGTTTGGGGGCATGGGGTGGCCCGCCTCCTCAGCCTCAGATTTGTTGTTTGTTGATTTGCTTTTTCTGTCATAGTTAAGAGAATGACCTACTCCACTTGATTTATTTTCTTTCTTTGCTCTTTTTGACATAATTTCTCCACTGTTGAATTTGAGTTCCAATTCTCTCTTCTTTTGCAGATTCAATCCATTTTCAAGGATGATAGCAAGGCTATAATCATCCTCTTCTTTACTATTGTTGCTGTGTTCCTCAGCTTCTTCTGCTTCAGGGGGAAACTCTACTACATAGTCCTGCTGGCTTGATGGGATGAGTTTTGGTGGCATCCTTGGAAGCCCACTGAAAGCATTAGTAAATCTCTGATCTCTGCTTGAGTTGTTTCCATCTATCATTTGAGTATAGAGCTCTGGATTGTACCTTTGAGTAACTTGTCTTATATTATCAGCCACTTCTTCCTTTAGGTGAGGGTTATTTAGTTGTCTTGGAATAGCCCTCCCTAGCTGGATTCTCACATTTTGCATTATGTCTTCTATTTCTTTATCCCTTTTTTGCTGCTCAACCATAGCTAACTCATGTAGTTGTCTTCTTCTCTTTTGCAGGTTTTCCTTCACTTTTAATTGGTTCTTGTGAATTTCCACCAAGTCTTGATGTGAGGTGCCAGTTAACAGATACTGTTGCTGTAAATTTTTAAAGTCAGCAAGTTCCCATTCACTGAGGTAGGCTTCATATGGCATGGATCCATCTTGTATATGAGTATAGGTTTGACTGTCCTCCATGGTTGCTTTCCCTGTATTTATTTTCTCTGTGGATTGTCCTAGTGGAACATTAGCAGTACCTGTCTCATTCGAGCAATTTGCCACCATTTCAGCCCACTTCATTCTCACCCTTTCCCTTACTACTTCTTCATCCTCCTCTAGAACTTTGAGGTTTCCTTGATTATTACTAGACTGCTCATCCATACAATGCATATTCTGAAAATTATGAGCTGTGTTTTTAGTTGAATCACCATTTCTCTGCTTGTGTTCTTTTAGGATTGCATAAGTTGATTTTGCTGGTTGCACTTGGATGCTTTGACTGTACTTAGGGATAGAGTTGCAAATAGCTGACATGAGTCTAGGAATTTTACAATACTTCTGTTCATGCCCCATATAACCACAGTTGAAGCATAAGTCCTGGATTCTTTCATACCTAAAGTGGACATAAACTTTAGGAAGCTTCTGTCTTGGGATCCAGCAGCCCACAGGGATAGGTTTTGTGACATCAATAAGGATTCTAGCCCTAAGAAATGTACGAAGAACCCTCCCTTCTACTATTGATTCTTCAACAGCCACAATCTTTCCTACCTTCTGAAGAATAGTCTTGCCATTTGAGACATTTAAGAACTCCATTGGTAGGTTATGAATTTGGATCCAGAATGGATTCCAATCAAATAGTATTTCTTCAGTTGTAATAGATGGAGTCCAATATTGAAGACACATCAAGTGATTCATAAAGTACCATGGTGCCCTATTATAAATTTCATTGCAATCTTTCTCCTTTTCAAAAGTAAATAAGAACTTATTCTTACCTAGATCTGAGATCTGTAGGTTTTGAGTGGCTGACCATGCTTTTGCAATGATATTCTTTACAGCTTCTTTGTTTTGAGTTTTGTTTGTGAGGAGCTGCCCAACAAGTGTTCTATTCACCAGATCTGAACTATCTGAAGAAGCAGGAATAAGAACTTCATTGAGTTCTTCTGGGTTTTTGTTAGGCCTTTTTCTTTTCTCTTCTTGGACGTTACTCGTTAGTCTATATTCCATGGTTTTTTCTTCTACCCCCATCATATATCCCTATATACACCCCCCCACAGACCATGCGAAAAGACGAAAATACCCTTAATATTTTTACAAATTTACAAAACATTTACCATTTTTCACTTGCATCCGTTTGACCAGAAAGTTTACTGAGAGAATCAGATTTACCTTTGAGAGAGCTATTTCCGATTTGCCATCGGATTTACTATCGGATCTACATAAATCCGATCTTCCTCAGAACACGTAGAAACAGTAAGCCGGAACTAGCTATATCCGATTTCGCATCGTATCTACCTATATCCGATTTCGCATCGGAAATAGCTAGATCCGATTTGTGTTTTCTGTGTTTTTTTTAAATTTGTTTTTTTCCAGTGTCCAATACGTATCAAGGGGAGTCATTGGGTCAGGCCTCGCCATCTGTTCCCAGTACACGCACCCGCCACAGGATTGCGGGACATGCGTCTACCCCGTGTAGCCGACAGCAACAGTATCAGCAGGTGGAGGAGGCCCCAGCCCCAGACTATCACTATGAGGAGGGCCAGCAGGGGCACCCTCTTGATGAGCATTCTATGTCTGAGGACCATTCTATGCCTGAGGACTACTAGCAGCAGTAATATCAGCAGCAGTATCAGCAACAGCAGTATCAGCAGTACCAGGAGGAGCCCTACCATCAGCCTCAGCAGCATGAGGACCAGCCTCCTCTATTCACTGGGCTAGCATCTCATGTTTGTTCCGTTATATTGAGAGACCCGGTAAGTTTAATTTATTTACATAGCCTTCTTAATTTAATTTATTTACATAGCCTTATTTCTGATACTTTTTTAATACAGACATCTGAGCGGAAATTGAAGGTTACCAACCATGGTAACAAGTTGGCTCAGAGACTGCTTGGGTTTTCCCAAAACCACCGGTTGTGGGATTTTGTCACAGGTTTCGGCTTAGCCCCCCTCGTCTCGACCGGACATACAAAGGTGGACCATGAGCTGATGTCTGCTTTTCTTGAGAGGTGGCACTCAGAGACATCGTCATTTCACTTACCATTTGGTGAAACGACGATTACTTTGGATGATGTCTCCTGTTTGCTGCATCTACCCATTACGGGGAACTACTACAGAGCTCCACCTACTTCTGTCACCACTGATCAGGCCATCCACCTAGCACATGTTTATCTAGGTGTGACTATGGAGGAGGCGGGGCTGGAGTGTCGAGCTTCATCTGGCCCATATTACCGTTTTGAGTGCCTGCAGGAGATTGTTAGTAGAGGGTCCATAGAGAATGACATGCGTCCTGCTGTCAGGGCCTTTATCCTTCTGATCCTGAGCTGATCCATCTTCACAGTCAAGACCGGCGACAAGGCTGAGGCTAAGTGGCTGCTGCTACTTGAGGGAGGATGTCAATGCAGCTGGTGTGGGATCATATGCATGGGGGGCAGCAGCACCTACTTTCATGTATGACCAGCTGAACTACTCCTGCTTGGACCTGGCACATCAGTTAGGAAGGTATGCGACCGTCTTACAGATAATAATTTTAAGTTAAATTTTTCCGAGTTTGGTTAAATTTCTGTTAAACAGTTTTTAATTCACCATGTTGTTTATCTTCTTTTTTTTCAGAGCTAGATTTTATGGTATTTTCCTCAGCTAGTGGAGAGGAGGAGTGGATTGCGGGCTAGTGCACTGTGTGGGCGTTGGAGGAAGAAGAAGACAGATGGAGTGAAGCTGGGGGTATACAGGCAGAGGATTGATGCGCTGACCTCGGATGATGTCTGCTGGCGACCGTTTGAGGAGCACCGTGACGATAGAGACTTTGAGCAGGTCTCATTATACATGGGACACATCAGCTGGGGAGACATCACTGTTCCCTACATGGAAGATAGGTGCCTCAGACAGTTTGGGTACGTGCAGGTCATCCCACATCACCCTCTTACCGGTCGTTCGAGCCATGCAGACTGCATTTTTCGGATTGCACATTATATGCCTGTGGTGGAGGAGGTTTTGCATACTACTTATCCTGCTGAGGAGTTGGGTCAGGTTGCTCCGGAATATATACATTGGTATGTGAGAGCATCTATTCCTAGACTCTTATGGGTTGCATCACCACCACCACCACCACCACCAGTACAGCCAGCTGCACCACCAGTACAACCAGATTTGCTAGAGATTGTGGAGGAGGAGATTCAGAGGGGGCTTCGGAGCGGAGACATTAGGATGGGTAGTCAGACATACGCTCGTCTCACCCGGTTACAGATATGCTACCGGGGCGTGACTAGGGAGTTTTGTGTGATTGTATGCTTGAACTATTTTTTATGACTTGATTCTTATTATTTCTGGTTTATTATATTTGTGGAGTTTCATTAAAATTTCGATTTCATTCATACGATAAAAGATAAAACATAACCAACTACAATAACAATAGGCAGACACATTTTCCTAAAGATCTGGTCGTCGAAGACGACGTAAAATCTCACCACGTCTTCGTCAGTCTTGATTGTCATGGACGAGAAGGAAACGCGGCCATCGTCTCCAAGATAGGGTTTGCGATAAGTGATACTAGTGACGTCACGGTCGTCATCAGTCACTTGAACTTTGGACCACACATTATCCTTCAAATCTTCAAACCCCATGCCGCGGTGGATTCTGCATAACACCGAATGAGGACTCCAGAAGTGAACACCATCTTCTCTCATCGTGACTTCGCCCCGATGATGTATACCGCAAAGCCTATTGTCATCTGAGCGTTGAGTCAGGCATATCTCCATTTTGGATGAGTGAAATAAGCAAGTGAGAGTGAAATTTTTGAGTGAAAAAATGAGGTTGGCAATGAGTATTTATAGAATTCGTCAATGATTATCAACCGTTGATATTGTCGGTGCAATCTACACCGTTGATCAACATTGACAGACAAATCCTACCCGTCGAATTTAGTACAAATCGGATTTATCTACCAGGGAGGTAAATCCGATTTGCATTTTAAGAAAGAGGACATACCCTCACTGATAGGTATATTCGCTTTGTTAATTGCAAAGCGGATTTACCTATATCCGCTTTGTTAATTGCAAAACGGATTTACCTACCTGATAGGTACATCCGCTTTTGCAATTAACAAAGCGGATATACCTCACTGAAGCTATATTCGATTTCCCCCACTAATTCTAATCGGATATACATAAATCTACCATTTATTTTAGTGAATCGGATCTACCTCCCCAAAGGTAGATCCGATTTAAGTCAATTTTACAAGGGGTATTTTCGTCTTAAAATTTATTGTGGGGGTATATAGGGAGATGATGGGGGTACAAAAAAAAACCCCATATTCCTTTTGTATTTTGACCCATGAGTAGGCTGACAAAAAGAGGCTGCCACACTCCTTGAAGGTGGGGGACTTGGTCTTCATCAAACTGAGACCTTATAGACAAAGTTCAGTAGGTGCTCAGAGAACTCATAAATTTTCAAAGAGATATTATGGTCCTTTTGAACTAGTCAAGGCTGTGGGAGACGTTGCTTTTGAAGTGGATCTGCCTGCAAATAGCAAGATTCATCGTGTTCTTCATGTGTCTCAGCTCAAACCATGTAAGGATCCAACTGCATCACCCTTAAAACTGCCTGCTGCTGCTAAAGAAAATTCCCCTGTTATCAAACCAGCTGCTGTTTTAGACTGGCGTCTGCATAATAACTTGACTGAAATTCTGGTTCAATGGGAAGGACTCTACCCAGAAGATGCAACTTGGGAGAGTTTGATTGACATGAAGAAAATTTATCCAGCTCTACACCTTGAGGACAAAGTGCCTGTCCATGCAGTGACGGATCCAGAAATTTGTAATAGCGGGGGCCAAAAAATAGCCTAATATTTTCTTAAAAAAATATCGTAATTTTTTTAAAAAATACATAACTTCATTTAAAAATAATCTTTAAACATCTAAATTTCCAGAACTTATACAGTTAAAAAGGTAAAATTAGTATCAGTTTATTCTTTTTTTTATTTATCTTGTAAATTTCTATATTTAATTTTAAAAATTATCTTATGGGGTCAACCCTTATTTTTTTGTGGGGCCATACTAAATTTGTTATATATTTTTCTAACCAAAATAATTTTTCAAGTGGGGGCAAATGCCCCCAATTTAGTATGAGTGGATCCGTCCCTGTGTCCTATGGAGAAGCAGATGTTACGGCCCAAAATGCTGATGAAGAACCCAATTATGATGAAGAGGAGTATCCAATTCCACCAACAAGGGATAAGAGAAACCGGGCCAAGCCCAAATGGACTAGAGACTATCACATGTCTCTTAAATGAACTTTGGTTACTAGCTGATTGTTGAATCTTATATTCCCATGTTGTTTTCTTTTGCTTTTGTCCTTTTCAATTGTAATGACTAAGCTATCATTGGATACTGAGGATAAGAAGGACAACTGTCACTAGGCTAGCCACACCTGTCACTAGGTTTCCTTATATGTACCAAAAATGAAGGGAATGATTCACCAAGCAATTAATGAGAAATCGTATTGTCTCTGTTGTTGTCATAGTGTTTTAACTTTCCATTTGTTCTTTTGAAATTGTGCTTTCCCTTCTCAGCCACCACCAACCCTTACAAACCCAAGCCTGTGACCCACAATAACCGAAACCCTAACATTGACGCTTTCATTGACTCACCTCATCTCCCATTTTTCCCAATCATGAGTGACTCTCCGCCACGCTGTTGTGCGAAAAGTAGTTTGTGCAAGTGTACACAATCGCAACAAGTAATATAATGATAAAGTAAGGATCGTACCCACAAGGATTGATATTAATTTAAGAGTTTAAGTAGTTAACAACTTAGTGAAATGGACAAAGTGACAATAACAAGTTGTTGGTCATAAAAGTAAGAAAGATATTGCTAAACAGTAAGAAAGTTCAAGAGTTTATAAAATGAGTTGGATTGTTCTTTGTTATGTGAATCCCCTTAGGTAAGGCGCTATAACATTAGACGCTGTAGCGTATAGAATTGTGCCTTTCAGTCAATGACGCCAGGGTTTTGTTACAAGACTCTTATGTCTAAGTTCTAAATAAGTCCACCCCTGTATAATGAAGAACCCACAGTTCCACTTTATGAACTATTGCTTCCCTATGTCTAGAGTTAAGCACAAGTTGTCTAAATGTCTTTAAACAACCTTTCATTCATATCTATCCTTGAGTTCGAATCATGGACCATGTCTGTACTCACGAATCTACTAGTTTCAGTTGGCCAATCCCAAAACAAGTTTGAAAGTATTAAAATACAAGGATTGAAACGCAAACATCATAATATTATATTAACTCTACTCAAGGTTCATTACAAACTTAGAAACAATCCAACTACTAAGTGGTTAGCTCATAACAAGCATCATCAACACAATACAAGACAAAAAGCTCATATTACCGTAAATGAACAAGAAATGAACGGTTACAAAGATGCACTCCGTGGACTCCAAGTCATACACAGTTGGAAGATGCTATGGCGTGGCTTCACCGTAGATAAAATAAGAAAATAAATTAAAAGTAAAAAGCTTCAACGTAGAGGATTAATGGAGGTCTAGTCTTCTTCTAGTATATCTCCTTTTCTCCTCACAAAAGTATATTAATCTTCTCCTCCCTTCCCTCGAATACTTGGGGGTAGGTGATTGAGTTAGATGTTATCCTAATCTCATAAAGTAGCTTTTTGAAAAGGTGACAATGACACTTCTCATCATTTGAAAACAATCTATCACTAGAAATGCGCCACGTGTCCAAACTTTCCACTTGGAAGTGTCCGTGTCAGGCTTTCAGCAGAGGATTAGCATGATGACTCATCAAACAGTAGTATGCTCCACTATTGCCTAGCTGTTCCACCGCCATATAGCGCTTACCGCTGCAGCACTTATCAGAAACATTAGAATTTTCACAAAGGCACCCATTGTACCAAATATTAACAAATTAGCTCCTAGCCCTGACTTACACTCTTAAACATATATTTACATATTTAATCGACAAAATTACTTAAGAACTTACATTAACTTAAGCTTTAAGGATATAAATAACCCATATAAATATGAGTTATCACACTCCCAAACACGCCACCAACACCAGACATCAATGTCACCCTTCAACAACTCCTCCAAAACCAGCAAAACTTCGAAACCCACCTAGCCCTTTTAGCCAACGAGCTCACTCGTACGCGCCTTCCACCACCTGGGTTCACCCAACTTCTTTACGAACCACCACAAACTACGTATCGTACCTCGTCCATCAAACTCGAGCTACCCTGATTCGATGGTATCGATCCACTTGGATGGATCTTTAAGGTGAATCAGTTCTTCGATTTCCACCAGACACAGGAGGATCAACGACTTCGCATGGCGTCGTTCTATATGGAAGGAGAAGCGCTAACCTAGTTGTCATACCCTAATTTTGTCCGGCTAATTAAAAAATCCAAAAAAGTTTTTATTCTTCGTCGTTTTAATCGTACGCGTGTCTTTTACGCTCGCCGTGCACGTGTTCTCTCCTCATCGTGTTCAGGCATTTATTTTGATGCTTATTATTTTTATTGTAGTTATTATTATTAGATTGGTTTAGAAACATAACTGAACATATAATAAACGTCTCAAGTTGAATAGTCAAAGTTTTATTATTACATATTACCAAGTTATTACACATATATAGACAAAACAACAAAAAGAAATAGTACAAAAATTAAAATACAAAATTCAAAAAAAAAATGTAGAGGAGCGCAGGTGCTACCCTAATAGCTGAAATCATTTTGGGAAGGGTCCAAGTTGCTTTCCCCTATCCTTTTGCTTTTTTCCATTTCAAGCAAAATAGTGCTGTCCTTCCCAGCACCCCACTACCATGATGTCCTTTCTTTTCTTACCACAGCGCCCCATTGCCCGCTGCTGTCCTCCCCCAACGCCAGCTACTGTCCTTTGTCCTTTTTTCCCCATTACATTCATCATCACACCAAAAATTAATCACTACAGTCACATTCACATCTCATACACCGTTGTCAACCTTCTCATTCCATCGGGTTCTACACCCATGGTATACCCATTTCATTCATCATCCCCCAGATACCAATCATTGCACGTTCATCACATTACATGCATGACATTGTTTGCTTCATAGACGTGCCAAGTGTCGATCTCATCGTTGCCCCCAAAAAAAAGAGTTTTTTTACATCACTAATCATATCATTGTGCCATGCATTCGCGTGTTTTTCTCTATTCACCATGGCATTTGCACCAAAGCATTACATTTGTATCACATTCGGACTTTGCATTTCATACACTTATTATAATAAGGAAAAAAGGCAAAAAAGCAAAAAGAGAAAAAATCGCTGATTCCATTACGTTCATCATTCCACCAGAATTAATCAGCACAATCACATTCACATCTTATCTGCATTCACATACGTTGTTTGTCAACCTCCATCCGCCACGTTTCGTTCATCCCATCGGACACCTACCATTTCACATACCTATATTGAACGCATACATCATTCATTGCATTTTTAGACATGCCAAATATAGATAGCTTTCCCCTTCTCAGGAAAATGCATTCATTAGGTATGTTCTAGGCAAGTACGCCATGTGTCAATCCAAATAGTTTGTTCCCTCAAAGTCGGTGCTCCAAGCGCTGGTCTCATATCACAATTCAGAGTCCCAGTACTCTTGCTGACCCCCAGTGGTCCTTCAGAGCTCAAGCGCTCCTTCAGACCATCAATGGTCCTTCAATCCAGATCGCACGTCGCGTTATCGAGCAACCGACGGATCATCCGACCCCAGGTCCTTCAGTTCAGTTCGAATTAACACGTCAAAGCAACGGCTTCAAACTCTACCTTCAGATCACTATGTCGACACTGAGCGCGACCGATCATCCGACCCCAGGTCCTTCAGACTAGCTGTGTCCGCCTAAAAACACAGTGCACGTCCTTCGAGGTGCACAAATCAGGTCAACGACCTGACCTTGCCCCCATGGCCGCTCGAAAAAGGCCACCCACCCAAGCAAACCGTTTTACTAGTACCATTGCTAGTTTGCGCTCCATCAGACCCATGGGTCCATCAGGCTTAGGCATGCCCTGCAGACCCCGTTGGTCCTTCAGTTTAACTCCAATCAATGCGCCAAGCATCGACTGCGAATTATACCATCAGAGCCCTAGTGCTCCTTCAGATCCCCGGTGATCCTTATTTACTTTTGCTCTATGTCAGTCCAATCTTTCCAGAATTTTGTAAAAAAAAATCGTAGTCTTGACAAAATTAGTGTCTTTTTATCTTCATTTCTATTTTAGTCGAGAAATTTGGAAACCCTTCATGTTTCCTATTAAAATATAAATGAAGAGGGGCAGCTGTCATACCCTAATTTTGTCCGGCTAATTAAAAAATCCAAAAAAGTTTTTATTCTTCGTCGTTTTAATCGTACGCGTGTCTTTTACGCTCGCCGTGCACATGTTCTCTCCTCATCGTGTTCAGGCATTTATTTTGATGCTTATTATTTTTATTGTAGTTACTATTATTAGATTGGTTTAGAAACATAACTGAACATATAATAAACGTCTCTAGTTGAATAGTCAAAGTTTTATTATTACATATAACCAAGTTATTACACATATATAGACAAAACAACAAAAAGAAATAGTACAAAAATTAAAATACAAAATTCAAAAAAAAAATGTAGAGGAGCGCAGCTGCTGCCCTAATAGCTGAAATCATTTTGGGAAGAGTCCAAGTTGCTTTCCCCCATCCTTTTGCTTTTTTCCATTTCAAGCAAAATAGTGTTGTCCTTCCCAGCACCCCACTACCATGATGTCCTTTCTATTCTTACCACAACGCCCCATTGCCCGCTGCTGTCCTCCCCCAATGCCAGCTGCTGTCCTTTGTCCTTTTTTTTCCTCAGTCAGCCAGCTGTTGTCATTTGTCCTTTTTTCCCTCTCAAAAATTGCTGTCCTTTTGATTCTCAGCACCACACCAACTTGCTTATAAATCAAACAGAAACAGTAGCACATAGGAGAGACACAGGGAAACGCAAAAAACACATAGGCGCAAAGATACACGCCTGGGAAAAAAAACAGAAACGAAAAAAGAGTAAAAGGGGAACAGAAACAGTGGGGAAAACCAGAAATCAAAACCAAAAATTAAAGAATCAGGGAGCCTGAAGCTCCGGCCACCAGCTGGTGTTGGTCACCACTGTGAACCACCACTGTCAGTCACCAACGTACCATCAACAACCTCCCCCAACCATCGTAGCCTCATCTTCACTCTGCAAACCGAACCCCACCGTCAACCCTCTCCAAAAGCCACCGCGTCAGTACCAGCACGAACACCCCCCACCGTCGTCGTTTCCACCGTCGCCGGTCACCACGCATCGTCATCGTCCCCTTCTCTCTCCCTGTCTTTCCCTCACTACGAGCCACCCTCTCCCCGTCGCAAACCACCACCTACACAACCATCAACAACTTTTCCACACCACCGCAAACCACAACCGTGAGCACCATACCATCGGCCTTCTCCCTTTCCTTGGCCGTCGTGTCCCTCTCCCCACCGTTACAAGCATCCCTTCGCTGTCGCCGACACCAACACTGTACCTCCCGTGGCGGTTCACCTCCGGTTGGCTCCATCGTCAGCACCCATCACCATCGTGACCATCGTCGCACCGTCGGCCTCCCCCTCCGGCGAGCACCACCAGAACCGACAGACGCATTCCCCTCCACCTCCGGACGCTCCTCCCTCTGGTTCTCCTGTTTCTCTTTCCCTCTAGGTCTTTCTTCCTCTCTTTCTCTTATTCTCTCTTTCTCTTCTCAAATGTATTTCTCTCCCCCTTGTGCGGCTGGGACAAATTTTTAGGGTTTCAATCCCTATCTTTTTACTTTCCTCTTTTATACCATTTTTTTCCTTTTATTTTATTAAATGTTTAAATAATAAAAATGTTTTCTTTAAACTCCCTCTTATTGCCATCGTGACCCCCTTCCCCTGATTCTTTCCTCTTTCAATTTCATTATTATTCATCACTTATTTTCTATTTACCTAAATAACCAAATTAAAAGGAAGATTATCACTAAATACATCCCTTTCTTTTACCCCGCACCTCTTCTCTAGTTCTAGTTTATGGACCCCATATTTTAGCTTGGGCTGACATGATTATGGACCTGTAATTTAAAACACTACTGATTGCACTTCCATGGTTCAATAATACGGCACCCCCTGCATTTCTACCACAAGCTATTTCGTTTTCATTACACAATATTACTTTCAAACTAATATTTTTTTTCAAACAATCAAACCCCCACAAAAACAGTTTGTTATTAATGGTCACTCTGAGTTCAGTTTGTTTGTTCGTTAATAACAACCTTAGTTTTCAAACAGGCTATGAGTGATGACCACTCTGAGCTTTACTCGTTTGGTAATTGCGAATGCCCTTACAAATGTCCTAAAACCCCAATAAATAAAAAACGTCCAAACACACAAATATTTTCCAAACACACAAATGTCCTAAAACCCCAATAAATAAAAATGCCCTTACAAATGTCCTAAAACCCCACAAATGTCCAAACACACAAATGTCCATCAACACAGTTCAAAAGTCCTAAAACCCCTAAATAAAAAACACCAACCAACAAAACTTTTTCTACCAAGAACTACGTGTGATTTGATTCTCTACCAGGAGATACGTAGGAGCAGAGGGCGGCCGACCTCTGTCAACTGCATTAATAAAAAACTTTTTTTTTTCTCTTTAAATTCATTTCTCTCCTATTTCTCAAAAGGTACAAAAATAATTAACTATTTACCAAGTCTCTATTTTTATTTGCAAATAAGGGTAAAAACAAATATATTTTAAGTTAACATTTTTTCTACGCATTTAGTTAAAAGGTAGCCTTCCTTAGGAAAGATGTCGTAGGGTGCTAATACCTTCCCTACGCATAAACAACTCCCGAGCCTAAATCTGGACCGCAAACCCCCTTATCCACCCAAAAGGTTTTTTTTCCCATATTTTTTCCTTAAAAATAAATATTGGTGGCGGCTTCATTGTAAACGTCGAAGCATCCCTCCTCCGGATTTTTCGGTCGCTACACTATTTCCAATGGATGCATTCAAATGGCCAGATCTTGTCGTGGGCCACCTTCCTGGGCCACCTTCCTCCGCGCCGTCGAACTCTATTTTGCTCCATCGCAATACGACGACCCAAAAGGTGCATTATTTAAACCCTGTCAAACGGGTTCTGTGAAAGAGTACCAAGCTGCGTTTGAAACCCTAGCTAATCGTATCACGGATTTATAACCTCACTTCTATTTGAGATGCTTTATTTCGGGTCTCAAACCAGAAATATGCCGTGAAGTTTTGGCTTTTCAACCCATCACCATGGCACAAGCTCTAAACTCAGCCAAACTGCAAGAAGAGAAGCTCAACGATACATCTTCGTATACCAGAAACCTTCCCTACTCCAACACCAACCAACATCAGAAACCCTCTGTGACCAAACCAAACACCACCTCAAACCCACCAAAGAGCCTTTCCTAAGTTAACAAAACCACACCTATCAAACGCCTCTCACCTGCTGAGCTACAAAGCATGCGTGAACAAGGACTCTGCTACAACTGTGATGAAAAATTTGTCCCTGGTCACAAGTGCAAACGCCACTTTCACCTACTCATTGCTGAGCCGGAAGATCCAAACCCACCAAAAGACCCATTGACCACACTCCTAACTATCCCTGAGACACCTACCATTAAAGACTCTGAACCTGTTATTGCAACACCTTCGGCTCAGATAAGCTTTCATGCCATGATGGGCCACTCTATTCCACAAACCCTACGTGTTCTAGGTACCATTAAGAACACTCCTATAATTGTCCTTATTGACAGTGGAAGTACTCAGAATTTCATCCAAGAGAGAGTAGCCAAAAATCTAAACCTCCCATTTCAACAAACTGAACCATTTCAAGTATTGGTGGGAAATGGGGAAGAATTGGTATGCTCTTCCATCTGCTCTAATATCTCTCTTACTTTAGATTTACATGAATTTGTTGTTGATCTGTTTGTTTTGCCTATCAGTGGCACTGAGATGGTTCTAGCTAGGTGTACAATGGTTGCAGCCCTTAGGCCCTGTTCTCACAAACTATTCACAGTTAACTCTAAAGTTTATGCAAGAGGGCAAACTCATTGAAATATCAGCATCACCTAAACCACACCCTGAACCTGCATCTTTGCACCAATTAAGGCGTTTAGTGACCACAGATGCCTTAGATACCTACTGTCAATTCCAAATGATAGAACCAGACCAAATACCACCATCTGAACCTCACCCTAACTTGCCCATTAACACTCTCCTCAAATAGTTTGCCCAGCTCTTTGACCCACCCTCTAACCTACCACCTTCCCGAACCATAAATCATCACATTCCCCTCCTTGAAGGAGCCAACCTAGTAAACATAAGACCATACCGTTACCCACAATTTCAGAAGCAAGAAATTGAGAGTCAAATTCACGACATGCTTCAACAGGGAGTAATTCAGCACAGTTCTAGTGCTTTCTCTTCACCTTTCTTGCTTGTTAGAAAAAAGATGGCACATGGCGTTTCTGTGTAGACTACAGAGCATTAAAAGCCATTACCATCAAGGATCGTTTTCCAATTCCTTCCATAGAGGAGCTTCTTGATGAACTCTATGGCACAAACTGTTTTTCAAAATTGGATTTACGATCAGCCTATCACCAAATTCGTATGGACCCAAATGATATCCATAAAACAGCCTTTCGCACTCATCAAGGTCACTACGAATTTTTGGTGATGCCCTTTGGGTTTTGTAATGCCCCTTCTTCATTTCAAGCAACTATGAACTCGATTTTTGCTCCCTACTTAAGCAAATTTGTCATTGTTTTCTTTGATGGCGCTTAGTTTATAGTAGATCCTTTAATGAACATTTATCACATCTACAAACTGTTTTTGAGTGTTTATTGCAGCATCAATTCTATCTCAAACAGTCCAAGTGTGTTTTTGCTCAGCCATCCATTCACTACTTAGGTCATGTAGTGACCTCCAATGGTGTGGGACCAGATCCAGAGAAAATCACAGCCATGACCAATTGGCCAGTTCCTACAAATCTCAAACAGTTTCGTGGGTTCTTGGGATTGACTGGGTTCTACCGCAAGTTCATACACTATTATGCATCCATAGCACAACCTCTGACAGAACTCTTAAAGAAGGATGCTTTTCACTGGACCGAGGAGGCAACTAGTGCTTTTCAGAAACTCAAGCAAGCCATGACCAAGGCACCAGTTCTTGCACTTCCAGATTTCTCACAAGACTTCGTTCTGGAAACTGATGATTCAGGGATTGGCATGGGAGCTGTCCTCATTCAAAATGGCCACCCTATTTCTTATTTCAGCAAGAAATTTTGCCCCAAGCTGTTGAATTCTTCAACTTATGTCAGAATTGTGTGCCATCACTACTGCAGTTAAAAAATGGAGGACTTATTTGCTGGGCAGAAAATTCATTATTTATACAAATCAACGAAGTCTCCGTGAGCTCATGACTCAGATAATTCAGTCACCAGAGCAACAATTCTATCTTTCAAAGTTATTGGGCTATTTCTATGACATTGTCTACAAGCCTGGAGCACAAAACCGTGTTGCTGATGCCCTTTCAAGGATTCACGACTGCCCTGCTACATGTCTAGCAATCACCACACCTCAATGGGCTTTCCTTGAAAAATTGGAGAAGGCCTTGCTCACTGATCCTACTACAAAGGCTCTGATGCATTGCACCTAACAGAATCCGGATTTACATCCAGATTATCAGGTTAAACAGAATTTGCTCTTTCATAATGATAAATTGTTTATCCCTTATTCTGCTGATATCAAAACAATGCTGCTTGAAGAATTTCATTCATCTCAATTAGGGGGCACAGTGGGATTACTAAGACCTATGTCCGTATGAAGGAAAATGTTTTTTGGGTAGGTATGAAAAAGGACATTACTGCTTTTATCAATGCTTGCTCTGTTTGCCAAATGACCAAGACACCAAATCACCTACCTTATTGCCTTCTTCAACCCCTGCCAATACCATATGCTGTGTGGGAAGATATATCCCTAGATTTTATTGTAGGGCTCCCTTCTTTCCAAAATTACACTGCTATTTTAGTTATAGTGGATAGGTTTTCCAAAGCTGCTCATTTTGGTAAATTAACCACTAATTACACTGTTGTTCATGTTGCTGATCTGTTTGCTTATATGGTTTGTAAACTTCATGGTATGCCCAAAAGTATGGTGTCTGACAGGGACCCCATCTTTCTAAGCCATTTCTGGCAGGAATTATTTCGCTTAAGTCGCACCAAATTAAGAATGTCATCTACCTATCACCCTCAAAGTGATGGTCAAACAGAGATAGTCAATAAGGCACTACAGCAATACCTCAGTTGTTTTGTTTTTGATCATCCAACTAAATGGGGAAAACTGTTGCATTGGGCTGAGTGGCACTACAGCACAAGCATTCATTCTGCCACAGGGTATAGTCCTTATGAGATTGTATATGGCAAGCCTCCTCCATCATTGCCTCAATAAGTTTTATGCTCTACAAACTTAGAAGTTGTGGAAACTGAGTTTACTACAAGAGCTGCCATCCTTGATGGTCTTAAAACAAAACTGCTGAAAGCTCAACAAGATATGAAGGATCAGGCTGACAAAAAGAGGCTGCCACACTCCTTTAAGGTGGGGGACTTGGTCTTCATCAAACTGAGACCTTACAGACAATGTTCAGCAGGTGCTCAGAGAACTCATAAACTTTCAAAGAGATATTATGGTCCTTTTGAACTAGTCAAGGCTCTGGGAGACGTTGCTTTTGAAGTGGATCTGCCTGCAAATAGCAAGATTCATCGTGTTCTTCATGTGTCTCAGCTCAAACCATGTAAGGATCCAACTGCATCACCCTTAAAACTGCCTGCTGCTAAAGAAAATTCCCCCGTTATCAAACCAGCTGCTGTTTTAGACTGGCGTCTGCATAATAACTTGACTGAAATTCTGGTTCAATGGGAAGGACTCTACCCAGAAGATGCAACTTGGGAGAGTTTGATTGACATGAAGAAAATTTATCCAGCTCTACACCTTGAGGACAAGGTGCTTGTCCCTGGAGAAGCAGATGTTACGGCCCAAAATGCTGATGAAGAGCCCAATTATGATGAAGAGGAGTATCAAATTCCACCAACAAGGGCTAAGAGAAACCGGGCCAAACCCAAATGGACTAGAGACTATCACATGTCTCTTAAATGAAATTTGGTTACTAGCTGATTGTTCACTAGTGCAAAAAAGGGATTTAAAGTCAGGCGAAAAGGGGATTTAAAGTCAGGCGCCCGCTTGACTTTTATTAAGTCGACTTTGTATGTCAGGAGTTTTAAAGTCAAGCGATAGCCTGACTTCGTAAGTCTGATTTAAAGTCAAGCATTTATTTCGCCTGACTTCGTAAGTCAGTTTTAAAGTCAAGCATTTATTATCGCCTGACTTCGTAAGTCTTATTTAAAGTCAAGCATTTATTCTTGCCTAACTTCGAAAGTATGATTTAAAGTCAAGCATTTTGTTATTGCCTGACTTCGTAACTATGATTTAAAGTCAGGCTTTAGTTTCGCCTGACTTCGTAAGTCAGTTTTAAGGTCAAGCATATATTACCGTCTGACTTCGTAAGTCTTATTTAAAGTCAAGCATTTATTCTTGCCTGACTTCGTAAGTATGATTTAAAGTCAAGCATTTTGTTATTGCCTGACTTCGTAACTATGATTTAAAGTCAGGCTTTAGTTTCGCCTGACTTTAAAAGTTCATTTTTTTTAAAAAAAAAAATTATTTGGTAGCCAGCTTATCTAAATAATGACGACTAATTTTTAATTCAACAGACCAAAATCAAACCAAAAATTAGCCAGCTAATCTAAATTACTTTTTTTTAAAAAAATTCAAACAAATGAAACTTAGAATAAAGAAAGGCCGAAAACAATCAAACATTAACACACTTTTTTTCATTTATAATCTTATATCAACACAATCTTACAACAATATCAAATTATAATATAGTACCTAATGATTGTGCCAAATCTAAAATATTTAATGAAATCAATTTGTATAGCTAGATACAACCAGTGGCAAAAAAAATATAATGACTCAACCTCAGCCCAAAACATGCCATAAACTGGTCTGTGGTCTGAAAACCTCGATTCGCCACGAACGTACAATAATTGATGTAGGCATTCTCCATTCCTGTTCCTCTTCATCAGCATTCAAGGTTTCATGAATGTAAGCCTTCACCGAGACTTTGAGATCAGTAACCTGCAAAGTAGAGAACAGAAGAAGAAAGTGAACAACAAATTATCAAGTGAATTAAAGGTGAATAATTTATTCACTAAATTATCAAGTGACAAAATTCTGATTAGAAAGTCATGGTTATGGTAAGGGTAAATAACAAAATTCTGATTAGAAAGTCATGGTTAGGAACCAAACAACATAAAGGTGATGCATGACTTGCATATGGTATATTTGTATTTGGAATCAACCAATTAGAGAAAAGTTCTATTGATGACAGCAACTGTCTGCTAAAGTGAAGGAGCAAAAGGAAATGTCTTCTAATTATGCACTACAAATATTCACATCCCAAGAGATAAACTCTAATAATAATTATATGACTTTAGTGTATTATAGTGTACATGATTCATGAGTTTTCAATATCTACAAAAAGAAATATTAAAGGAAGGAAGCACTCATCAAAGTATCTATCATTAAACAACTAATGTCTTAAAAATATCAGGTACTTCATTTTTATCATTAAAAGGATAAATATCATCAGACAATATTATCTTGAAACTAAGTAAGATGCAAATGGAAGAATGTGGACCTTACATTTGCGTTGAGTAAGGGATGTGATATTTAAATGTAAGGTAATGAAATTAAAATAGAACAAAGTGTAGGGATGAATAGCAAAATGAATTCAACTTCTTTATACATTAATCATGTCCTGAACACTAGAATTCATATAGCAGAATTTTTTCATATGTATGGAGAGAAGTTCTTATCTTACCTGCAATCAAAGCCTCTGCAAAGTATGTAGTGTAAGGCTGGGTGGCAGCCTTGGTTTTGAATTGCTTTCCAGTTTGTGGGTCAAACTTAGTAACTCCTGCAAAATCAAACCAATTCACATATCTGTAAGGAGTCTCTCCATGAAGATAAAACAACATAGCTGAGAAAAGCTTTAGTTCTGAATATAAGATTACCTTCTTCAAGGTCTTCTGTCATTTCGAGATACTCTGTGGCACATCTTAGGCCGGAGATGTTTCCTGCTGTTAAATCAATAGCAATTCCATAGCAGAACTTGGTTGCAAGTTCAAAAGCTTCAGGTCCTCCAGGGAGTTCATCTATAGATATCTTATTCAAGTCGGGGTCGCGAGAATCGTATATGATTCTGTTCATCTTTCCACTTCTAGATAGCAATGGATACTTTCACAGAGAAAAGGAAAAAAATTCATCAAATTCAACACAGTAAAGGTCACTTAGAATTGGAAATAGTAATATTCTTGGAAGAAGAAAGAAAAGAACTTCGAGGGAAGAAAAGATTGGTAAAAGTTAAGATAGCTACCTTGTGCAAGTGAAACTTGGCTTCTCTAATTTGAACTAGAAGATCACTTGGAATATCAGCTGAAACATACCTGCATATGAAAGAGAGGAAATGTTATCAAAAGTTCAAAACAATATTATCAGAAGTTTCAATTCAATCTTTATTTTCATGGAAATAAAACACACAGTTATAACATCAGGAATTCTATAGTCATGGAGCAATCGGTTATTAAGCATACGAAGGTGATGAACAACCAGAGAGGAAGTTGTTGAAGTTGAAGTTATAGCTTTGTTATTAGAGGTGAAGAGGTGAAATGCATACCATTGCATCTAAATATAGTAAAAAAGTATTTCTAAATGTGATATGGGTAATGTTAACAAAATATAAATATAGGTCAAAGAAAATTGCACCCCTCATAAGACTAATAATATTTAGATTCTGATTTTCAAAGCCAGAAACCAACCATTTTCTGATGAATGACTCGCATGGACACTTCCAAGAGATTTTACCTCGCCACTTCTTGCACTTTGAGTGTCATGGTTCAACTCTGCATGCCCCCCTGTTTCATTTACAATACAATACAAAAACATTAACTTGTGAAGAACATGTAAGCAGGCTGTAACAAATTTTCCACAATGCGCATCAGTGAAATTATTGAGATCAGTCAAGCATTTATGGGGAAATCGCCATCAGCATCATCCCTCAACTCATTACTCTTTTGGCCACTTATGATTTCTAGGACTACAACACCAAAGCTGTAGGTGTCAGCCTTCACTGATAATTGGCCATGGATTGCATATTCTGGTGCTGTGTATCCCCTGAAATGTGCACAGGTTTCAAAGCATAGTCATTTGTGCATTATATGGGGTGGGAGGGACATTAAAATAGATAAATATATGAAAGAAGATAGATTTCTCTTTTATTACAACTACATGTCTAATTGAAGTAAACAATTGAACTTACAATGTTCCTGCAAATCTTGTGCTAAGGTGAGATTGGTCTTCTGGCAGAAGCCTTGCCAACCCAAAATCAGCAATTTTAGGCTGAAGATCATCATCCAAAAGTATATTGCTAGTCTTTATATCCCTATGTATGATGCAAACATGGAAATCCTCATGTAGATAGGCCAAACCCCTTGATGTGCCTAAAATTATATCATACCTTTGTCTCCAGTGGAGAGAACCCTTCCTTTCACCTATTACAAACAATACAGTTCTTAATCTAATACAAAAAATATATGCACACAGTTACATTGTCTAAGAATATGAACACAGTTACATTGTCTACACAGTAAGAAAAACTGAGACATATTGGATATAACTATAGTTAATGCATCTGCCAGTAAAGCCACAATCTACAAGAAATTGAGAGAAAATATATTACATTAGAAGTGTCATTTGTTGAAGGGAAGGTTACCAGTTCATGCTGAATGCCCATGCTCTTTCTCTCGCTAACTTGTCTGCAGTGGAATTGCTGATAGGTTCATACCAGTCACATTGAATGACAATGCCAATTGTTCCACCTTGCTCAGTCTGAATATTTCATTCATCACTGTTTGAGTTAGTATTTTTTGTTGTTTCTATTTTTCATTTTTAAATATGATAATATTAACATCACCCTTACGCAGATGTTTGTCTTAGAATAATATACCTGATATTTGGTTCTGTAAATATCTACTGCAGATGCATGTGATAGGATTATATTATGGGCCACCACATATGGTTCCTTTTCTGAGTCTCCTTTATTGCAATTTCGAAATGGTTTAGAGCAACGACATGGTGGACCTAGTCCTCTGCGGTAGGCATATGCGGCCAGATAATCTGGCTCATTGAAGATTGCCCAGTACTTTACTCTGTCACCAAATGATTTAAAACAAAGTTCTGCTAGATACTCGAAATCTTCCCTGCACATCAAGTTTTAGCACATGTTATCCAAGTAAGTAATGTATGTGTCCTATTGCATAATGCATGTATATGTAGCTGTATTGATTAAAGCATATCAAGAAGAGAATAAGATACTCTTTTGATTATAAAAAAAAAGCTAACTAGTTGCTTACTGTAACTTGGGACTTAGCCAACCTCCATATCTCTCTTCGAGTTCCTGTGGTAGATCAAGATGTGATATTGTTATAAATACAATCCGCTGTATGGTTTCAAATACTGTTATAAATACAATCCACTGTTATAAATTCATTTTCAGCGGATTTGAATACTGCCATTAGATCTATATCCTCCTGTATTTTCATGGCTGACATTAGATCTATATCCTTGCTCCGATAGCTGTTCACTTTCATGGTGCCAGCGGATTTGAAACCTACAATAAATACAGCGATGTATAACCTTTCAAATGAAAATCAGATTGATAGTGAAATTAAGGATAATGCATGAGAGTCATCTTGTTGTTTCGGGCTCGTGTATCGGTGAGTTTAAGGAGACTATCCAAACGGAACCCAACAGCAGAACCTGCAATCATATAAATTAACCAAGTAAGCAATCAAGATTACTACAGTGGTGCTGTTTTTTTTCAACAAAATGTAATTCATCCAATGGCCAAAAGTAAATGTTGAACAGTGCACATAAACTATACAGCTTAGAGTAACTGAGATGTTCGTGTTTAATTTCTTAGAAAGTTCTAGGGTATAGTATCTATAATGGTATGCTTTGAAATGGGGAAATGAAGAATGCTAGAGCGTTAATTCACCTCTTGCAGTTCCATGGTTCAAAGCATTACCAATGAAAGCTGAAGAGAAAAGGATAATGACTTGGGAAATAGAATATTTATAAGAAAAAGCGTAAATAACTTGCCTCTTCAGATGCAGAGTTGACGATATTCAAGTCCCTTTTGAGCTCTGAAACCTACATATATAGCAAAGTGCACCGGGGTAGCTAAATTTCCAGAGACAAGAAAAACAGAATTATTTAATACTCAACATCATTGCTTGGTTGTCTTCTGACCTGGGAGCAGAATTGCATCTTAAAAGAGAACACCCTTAGCTTGCTTTCCACTCTTGGAACTTTCATTAATTCTAGGAAGAACTCTCACAAAATGTAAAAGGAAAATAAGAACTAAAGGAAAATAAGAAACAACAATCAATCTTCAAGGTCATTTTCCAAAAGCAATTGACCAATTTAGTTGCATGATTCACTAACTGAATAATTTGTAGTTGTATCATTAATGCTAGATCAGCCATCTTAACAAAAAAGTTTCTTCAAGAGGAAAAAAGAGTAACAAGTGGTAAAAAATCTATTCACCTGTTCACAATTTCCCAAGTTTTCTTTATCACCAGTATACCCCTGCATACGAAGTATAACTATAGCTTAAATGGGCATCTATTGTTTCCAAATTATTGACGCCTCGGGACATGAAGTTCTTGTTGACACAGGAAAAGGGGTTTGATACCTTGAGCAGATCTATCTCTTCTTTGGTAGGACAGAACTCTATGAGGTTCTCAACCTGATCAACATATAACACCGAATCGTCCAATGCAAGCACAGCACCCTGAAAGACAATGGTACAAAAGCATCTCAGAAAACAGCTACTAATTGGCATGTTTTTGTTACTGAAGAAATGCCTTTCCGGCTCTGATAGAACTCGTAATTTCAGTAACAATAAATTGACTTACTGAGAGCAGAAGAACTGAACTGATATACACAAGGGAGGAGCACGGCCTTAGATCCATGAAACTATACCGTGATACAAATCTTACAGAAGAACTGAACTGATATACACAAGGGAAGCAATATCTAAGAGCCAAAACTTCATCTCATGATTACGAATAAGTAACAATTTGAAAAGCCTAATTAACAACTTGATGCAGAAGAAACAACCTTACATAGGAAGGTAAATGCTGTATAGAAAACAAATTAAAGTACTACCTTCAGCATGCTAGCTGTATAGAAAACATACTTGGGAGAAATCTTGCCCATGAAATTGAAAACCGATAGCTGTTCACTTTCATGGCTGCCATTAGATCTATATCCTCCTGTTCTAAGCCATTTGATAATTCATTTTCATGGAGGTTTCAAATACTGTTATAAATACAATCCGCTGTATGGTTTCAAATCTTGCTAATTCGAAGCAGGGACAGGAGGCCGACCTCGTCCAATTGCAAAGCCCCGGGTTCCATCTGGCATTCTTGGTCCAGGAGGTGGCTTTGATGCTTCAACAGTATAGGTAGATAATGTGTTTCCGTGCGCCATCCCATTTGTAGCACGATACTTATGCTTTCTTGATCTTCCTTGTTTTGTGTGCCTCTGCGCACATTTATCCTTTGACAAATGCTCTCCATCCTCGTTCTCATTTGTATCTCCATGATGCTCATTTGAGCCATGATTCACCTTATCTCCAGTTTGCTCAGATACATGACTTGAGCTACTCTTCTCATGACTTGAGCTACTCTTCTCAGAATTAGATTCCTTCCAAACTTGTTTTTTGTGTCCATATTTCCCCATTTGCTTGAGAAGTTTAACCCTCATGCCATTTCTCCAGTCTTGTTCATTATTTAACATAGCCATAGCTTTCTCAGCAGCCTCAATAGTCTCATATTCCACAAGAGCATGTAGCTTACTACTAATAAACTTTTCTTGCTTGATATGGTTATAAACTTTAGCAGACTCTTGCTTGAGAGAAGTGTATAAGTAAAAAAGGAGGTGGTGCTACTACTACTTAATGGAAAGTTGGTGGTGGTAGTTGGACCCTAGTACTTGAGAGCAGCGAGATCATAAGCTCTTGCTGCTTTATCTTCCTTGTCATATCCACCTAAACATGAAGAAACAATTTTTATTATGAGCTAAATGATTAACCTTGAGTAGACTCTGAATCTACGAAATGGTCATTCAAATTCAAATTCGCTATCATAATAAATGAACAGAAAAATGGAATGGAATATGCTAGAACAAAATGAAGCACTACTACTACTCACCCAAATAAACTGAAAATATGATGAGTAAAAGATCCCATGGGTCACCAATCATTCGCCAGGTACAAAAGTCAACCAAAAAAACAAACAAACCTCATCAGATTTTTCGTCGTCGTCAGGGTCACCACCACGTTCGCCGTCACCTGCTTCTTCTTCCTCGTTTTGTTCTTTTGATTCCGCAACGGTGAGAGGTGAGATCTGACGACGGTGAGAGGTGAGGGGAGGAGAAACGCGGCGGTGAGGGGAAGGAGAAACGCGACGGGAGAGAGCGGAAGGGTTCTGAGAGTGAGAGTGAGAAGCTTAGGGTTCGCGTGGGAAGGAGAGAAGCATTTTGAGAGTGAAAAGGGTTCTGAGCGTAAGAAGAGAGAAGCATTCTGAGAGTGAGAAGGTAGGGTTCGCGAAAGCGAAAACTATTTTTTTGTATTTTGGACTTTAGAGGTCAAGCGGATACACGCGCCTGACTTCTAAAGTATTAAAATAGAAGAAAAAAAATTTCAGCCTTAATTACAAGTTTGCCACCGTGTCACCTACGTAGTCAGGCAAATACATGTCTGACTTCTAAAGTCTAGTTTTTTCCCTATTTCTACACTTTAGAAGTCAGGCACGTACTCGCTTGACCTTTAAACTCGGAAATTTTGTCTCTTAATTACAAGTTTGCCACCGTGTCTACTTATGTAGTCAGACATCTGAGCGCCTGACTTTAAATGTCTAATTCTATTGTCATTTTTGCACTAGTGGTTGAATCTTATATTCCCATTTTGTTTTCTTTTGCTTTTGTCCTTTTCAAATGTAATGACTCAGCTATCATTGGATACTGAGGATAAGAAGGACAGTTGTCACTAGGCTAGCCACAGCTGTCACTAGGTTTCCTTATATGTACCAAAAATGAAGGGAATGATTCACCAAGCAATTAATGAGAAATCGTATTGTCTCTGTTGTTGTCATAGTGTTTTAACTTTCCATTTGTTCTTTTGAAATTGTGCTTTCCCTTCTCAGCCACCACCCACTCTTACAAACCCAAACCTGTGACCCACAATAACCGAAACCCTAACAACGGTACTGTAGAGTGCCTTATAGAGAATTGTTTTTGGATAATATTAAAGATTAGAATTGCAGAATTGGACAATAAAGATGATAATTGGATATTCTACGGTACTGTACAGTGCCTTTAGTGTTCTGCACAATGCATTGTTCATATGGATTATAATTATTCTAGGGTTTTAGATTAGAAAGAGTATTATCCAAATTTTAACTTCCAGTGACTTAGAAGATTTTTGTTGACAATAGTGGCTTAAAAGATTAAATAGTGATGATAATTATTAATTAGATTCATTCTTTCTATGTTACTGTACAGTGCCTTATAGAGAAAAAATGGTGTACAATGCGGGCTAGGCCGAAAAGCCCGCCGCCCGCATACGGCTGGGCCTAGGCCGAAAAGTTTGAGCCCATATGACAACCCGGGTTTTTGGTCCGGGCCGTAGAAGCCCGAGCCTGATGTGGGCTAGCCCGCTGCGGGCTGGGTAGCCCGTTTTGCCAGCTCTAGTGACAAGTACTACCTATAAATTCATAAACGCAAAGTGAAGATAATGAGTTTCAACCCAGATAACACAGGAAATATTTAGCTTAAGAACCAGTTGAAGTACCGAAAGTAGATAAAATATCATTAAGGTATTATATATCAAAACAGCTCTAAATAAGCATATAATCAATTCCACCAATCCGAGAGTACAACTCAAAACTTTCCTTGCATAAACAATAAACCACGACACAGGTAAATTCTTAGTTGCCCCTTGATGAATTGTGGGTATTTTACCTTAATGATATAGAATCAATTAAAATCAGCCACATGGAATCCAATAACTATTTCAAACATTGAATTCTATTTTATATATATGTTTTTTTGTTAGTTGCATATTTACCCATATTCATTTAATGCGTTTTTATGTTTCCAATCACAGAATTTAATGAGACTTTTATTTCTAAATTTGAAAATACAAGCTTGATTAAAAAAAGGTTTTGGGAGATTCGAACCCATGACTTATACCAGGTAATAAAAGTTCATTACCACTAGACCAAATGCTTTTGTTGTTGAAAAACTGCAACGTATTATATATATAATCATTTATTTGTGTAATTTTCATTTAATTCAAAATGCAAAGCGAATCCAATACTCATTTATATGAGATAAATAAGATGTTAGAATATATGTCGTTCTAAATATCAATATTAATAAAATTTTATTCTTTTACTACTATATAAACACTTGATAAAATATAAAATGTTTAAGTATATCTTTAGTGCTAGCAAATATATTATTTTTTGCTTTTTGTCATTGTATTTTTGTTTTAGTAGTTACAAATATATCATGTTTTGACAACCTTGCTTGCTCGATATAGTTTTAATTTATATATTTCAGAAGAAAGATCGAACCTTCAATAATTTAATAGAAATTAAATTTTTTTGACTGCCCACACCTAAAGATCGAACATTTAATAATTTAATATTTTATTTAACTTATTTAAATGACTATTGAATTCACTTTGCATTTTGTATAGTTACTCGACTTAATATCTCTTTGTAGGCATTAAATTTTATCGATCCAATCATTGAATAGTTTAATATATATGTTGATGATCATGCATCTCAAAAATTATTGAAATTGAGTATCCATAGCTATAAAATCTTATAGTCTCTATTTTACTTGTATTTTTAAAAGCATAATGTACGTTGAATTGAACTTATTTGATCAAATATCAAATATTTTTAAAATTTTATAAAAATTTGCATATTTGATCTACTCATTTAGAATTATTAATTTGACAGCTGGATCGGCAAAATTTAAAGTGTGCGAAGAGATATTAAGTGGAGTAACTCTTACAAGAACTACTCTTGGAGTAACTTGATCTCCACTCATATATATTTAAGAATGATGTTTCAATTTGATAACAACTAATGAAGTTGGTTTGGTGGCAATGAGCTTGCTTTTCGTGTTTAATATCATGGGTTTGAATCTCACTTACTTCAATTTTACTAAACCTTAAATTTTCGAATTCAGAAACAAAATTCCCATTAAATTCCTGTGATTGTAAACATAAAAACGCATTAAATAAATCTGGGTAAATATGCAAATAATAGAAAAACATATACAAAATATACAAAATAGAATTCAATATTTGAAATAGTTAGTGGATTCCATGTGGCTGATTTTAATTGATTCCACATCATTAAGGTAAAATACCCACAATTCATCAAGGGGCAACCTAGACCTCACCTATTTAATATGCAAAGCAACATCATTACAACAAGAACTTTCTATTTTTTTCTTTCAATTATCTGTGTTTTTATGGCAATGGTAGATTCTTTAGCATAAGCCATTTTTAATAAAATTATTTGATTTACTGACAAAAAAATATTTGGTTTGATGATCAAGGCAACTGAACTTCAAAAGCTAGCAGCGACATAAAAAAGTAATGACCAGTAAATTTTCAACATTGTTTGAATTTAAACAATTCCAACTCATGGGTACATTATGAGATCATTAAATGTAAACTTACCGACAGGGAGTTCAATTCGCCTCAAAAAGATAATATTTCTTCAGCTTGATCAAAACTTGATTCGAGTTCATATGAATCTCTTTTCATTTCAAAGTCGACAAACAGACTAACATTTCGGTTTAACTCTTAAGTTCAAATCACACCCTTAAAGTGGCTATCCACGCCCTTATTGCGTGAAAGGACTAAAGTGTCATAACTGAAATTCCCTTATAATTGATATGTTTATCTGAACTGAGTTATACAAAATCTTTTTTTGAACGTATGTGAACTCAGTTCACACAAATATGTGTGAAATGAGTTCACATATGTGCAAGTGATTTGAGTTCACATAGATTTTGTACATATGTGAATTCATTTCACATATGTTTATGTGAGCTCATTAAACATATGTTTATGTGAACTGAGTTCACATATGTGCAAATCCTATTTTTCAATGTATGTGAACCCAGTTCGTATAGAAGTTTCTGACCTGAGCTCACATATGTTCGGATCTTATTTATGAATTTATGTGAACTGAGTTTACACATGTGCAAATCCTATTTTTGAATATATGTGAACTCAGTTCATACAGAAGTTTGTGAACTGAGCCCACATATATATGTTCAAATCTTATTTATGAGTTTATGTGAAATGAGTTTACATATGTGAAAATCTGATTTCTTAATTTATGTAAACTCAATTTACACACTTTTACGTCTAATTTCTAAATGTCATATGAACTTAATTTACACGTGTTTGTGTAGATAGAGTTCGCGTCACTCAATAATAGGTTTTGAACGTATGTTAACTCAGTTCACACACATTTAAAATTATGTGAACTCAGTTTACACATGTTTATGTAAATCGAGTTTGCATACGCTTAATTAGTTTAAGTTCTAAACACGTGTGAACTAAGTTCACATACGCCCCGTATAAGTTTTGAACATGCGTGAATTGAGTTCACACAAACGCATGTGAACCGAGTTCACATTTTCCCAATGAACTCAGTACACCCCCTTTGTGTGAAACGACTTTACACAAACATATGCGAACTCAGTTTACATTCGTATGCGTGAACTCAGTTAACATACGTGGAAAACTAATTTTTGTATGTGAGTTCACTAGAATTTAATTCGTTCACATAAAAGGAGTGTATATAAATTAAAGATATTTTTTTCATTTAAAAATATTTTTTTTAACAAGAGGTTGTGAATACATCGGACGTGGGGATACAATAGAACCAACCTATATACGTGAAGGCAATTTGCAAAACAATTCTCCTATAAGACCAAATTCTTACCGGTAATTTTACCGGGGGCTCAAGTTTGAGAAATACACGGTGAGTTACCATTAGATCTAAGAATTAATAAAAGTTTTTAAATTTTATGTGGACATTATATATAGGCCCACTAAAATTGGGTTCTAATTGGATACACTTAAGAATGGAAATTAGTGACTTTTTAAATCCCAGTGCTATTTCTAGTTGCCAATCGGTGTTTTTGGGGGGTCGTAACATTCTAGATGGTGTTTTGGTGATGAATGAGGTTGTTGATCTAGCTAAGAGAAGGAATGAAGGCTGTTTGTTATTTAAAGTTGATTAATTTTGAGAAGGCCTATGACTCTATTTCTTGGAATTTCCTAATGGGTTAGGTGGGTAAAGACTTGTGTGTCTTCTAGCTCCATGTCCGTGTTAGTTAATGCTAGCCCAACTAATGACTTTCAAGTTGGTAAAGGCCTTCGTCAAGGTGATCCTCTTTCTTCTTTTCTTTTCTTGATTGTAGCGGAGGGTTTGTCGGCTATGATGTCAAAGGCGGTGGAGGTGGGGTCGTTTGTTGAATATAAGGTTGATGATAATCTTCGCTTTTCTATGCTTCAATTTGCCGATGACACCATTATGTTGGGGAAGGCAACATGAGGGAATTTGTGGTGTATCAAATCTATTCTTAGAAGCTTTGAAATGGTGTCGGGGTTGAAGGTTAACTTTCATAAAAGTAAACTTATTGGTATCAATGTGTCGGAGGATTTCTTAGAATCGACTTCAACTTTTCTTCACTGTCGAACGGAGTCTATTCCATTCAAATTTTTGGGAATTCCCGTGGGCGCAAATCCAAGACGGAGTTCAACTTGGAACCCGGTTATTGATAAGATTCAGAGTACATTGGCTTTGTGGCAATGGTGTTTCTTGTCTATTGAAGGTCAGGTAACTCTTATAAACTCCGTTTTAAATAGCATACCCCTCTATTAATTGTCTTTTTATAAAGTGCCGAAGGTGGTGATAATGACTCTTATTAAGCTTCAAAGAGATTTCTTGTGGAGGATCAAGGAGGATTCGAGGGGCATGTATTGGGTGGCTTGGGAGAAGATTTGTAGATCTAAGGAGGAGGGACACTACAAAAAAAAGCTTATTAGCGAAGGAATTAGCGAGGGAATTTTTAGTCCCTCGCTAATTCTGTCATTAGCGACGGATTTTGAGGTCCCTCGCTAATTCCCTCGCTAATTTCTGACAGCTTTTAGATGATAGGACTTCGTGCAGGTGTTTAGCGACGGAATTGTCTGTCCCTCGCTAATTCCCTTGCTAATTTCTGACAGCTTTCAGATGATAGGACTTCGTGCAGGTGTTTAGCGACGAAATTGTCAGACCCTCGCTAATTCCCTCGCTAACACTACAAAAAAATTAGCCAATAGCGACGGACATTTCCCTCGCAAAATGACATAAAACCGTCGCTAATGGTCATTTGCGAGGGAATTAGCGAGGGACCAGTTCCCTCGCAGAATCCCTCCTCGCTATTGAGATTAGCGAGGGAATTTAATCCCTCGCTAATTAGCGAGGGAATTTGCCGTCGCTAAGTCCCTCGCTAATGACTGCAGCTTTTCAGGTGATGGGACTCAGTTGCAGGGGTTGGTAACTGCGCAGGAATTAGCGAGGGACAGTTCCCTCGCTAATGACTGCAGTTTTCAAAAAAAAATGACACGTGTCCCGTGCTGAATGGCTTGTATTTTAATATATATTTATTATTAATTAATGAATATTATATTATATTATTAATTTTGTGGTGATGTGTGGTGGTGGTGGTGTGGTGGTGGCGTGGTGGTGGTGATGGGTGGTTTAGAGTAGAGAGAGAAGGAGAAGAGAGAGAGAGAGAGAAGTGAGAGTGGTGGTGGTGGCGTGGTGGTGGTGTGGTGGTTGTGGTGGTGGCGTGGTGGTGGTGATGGGTGGTTTAGAGTATAGAGAGAAGGAGAAGAGTAAGAGAGAGAGAGAGAGAGAAGAGTGAGAGTGGTGGTGGTGGTGGTGAAGAGTAAGAGAGAGTGAGTGAGAGTGGTGGTGGTGAAGAGTAAGAGAGAGTGAGTGAAAGGAGGTATGTGGTGGTGGTGGTGTTGGAAGAGTGAAGAGAGAAGAAGAGTGTGAGAGGAGGTGGTGATGATGGTGGTGGTGGTTGTGTGGTGGTGGAGAGTAGAGGAAGAGGAAGGGAAGAGGAATGGGGAAGAGGAAGGGTGAAGAGTGAGTGAGTGAGAAAGAAGAGGGAGCGTGTAAACAGTTTTAAGGAAAAAAAGAAAAAAAATTGCGAGGGAATTAGCGAGGGTACTGTCCCATCATCTGAAAAGTTAAATTTAGCGAGGGAATTAGCGAGGGAACTATCCCTCGCTAATTTCTGCACATTTACCAACCACTGCGCTGAGTCCCATCATCTGAAACGTCAAAATTTAGCGAGAGAATTAGCGAGGGACCTAAAATTAGCGAGGGCATTGCCGTCGCTAATCGCAAAAAAATTGACAGCCCTATGCCCTCGCTAAAGCCGTCGCTAATCGCAGTTTTTGCGAGGGACAACAAGTCCCTCGCTAATGGCCGTCGCTAATACCAGTAATTTTTGTAGTGTAAATTTCTGACTTTTCAGCTCATTTATCCTCTCACACACACTCTTCTCTCCTACTCTCCTCACACTCTTCTCTCTTCTTCTCTCCTCACACTCTTCTTCTCTCTTCACTCTTCCACCACCACACCACCACCTCCTCTCACACTCTTCTTCTCTCTTCACTCTTCCAGCACCATACGAACACCACCACCTCCTCACACTCTTCTCTCACTCTATCTTCTCTCTCTACCCTAATACCCTTCACCACCACGACCACCACCACACCACCACGACCACCACCACCACCCGTTTCTCTCTCTTTCTCTCCTTCTCCCTTACTATTCTCCTTCTCTCTCTACCATAATACCCTTCACCATCACCACCACCACCACAACCACCACCACCACCACACCACCACCACCACACCACCACATAGCTCATTTCTCTCCCTCCCTCCCTCCCTCTCTCTCTCTCTCTCTCTTTCTCTCTCTCTCTCTCTCTCTCTCTCCTTCTCTCTACTCTAATACCCTTCCCCACCACCACCACCACCACACCATAATAATAATAATAATAATAATAATAATAATAATAATAATAATAATAATAATAATAACTATATAAAAAAATAGGTTGATATAAAAAAAACATGGCTGTCAGAGTTAGCGACGGAATATTCCCTCGCTAATTAGCGAGGGATTCAAATTCCCTCGCTGATTACCACTAGCGAGGGACTGATTCCGTCGCTAATTCCCTCGCTAATGGGAATTAGCGACGGATTTGGGGCATTTAGCGAGGGAAAAATCCCTCGCTAATGGGAAATTTTTTTGTACCGGGAGGGTTAGGTGTGATGGATATTGAAATGTTTAATATTGCTCTCTTGGCCAAATGGAAGTGGAGGTTGATGTCGGATGAGGGTGCGCCTTGGAGGGGTATTCTTTCGTATAGATATGGTGATTTGGGGTCTATTTTTTTCAATGGTTCAACATCAGTGCATAGAAGGGAAGATTCTTTGTGGTGGCGCGATCTTAGGTGTGTGGTGGAGGAGAGATTCTCGGTGGGTTGGTTCGAATCAAATGTAAGACGGAGGTTTGGGGATGGCAGCAGAGTGGATTTTTGGCATCATCATTGACTTGGGCAACGTCCATTGAAGATTGGGTTTGGCAACATTTTCAACAATTGTAATAATAAAAATGTGAGGCTGGCGGATCTAGGAGTTTGGCGTGATGCTCATTGGCAGTGGAATTTTTCTTTTCTCGCAGGTGCTGGATCCGCATTCGGTGGTGAAGTTGATGAGCTGTTGACGATTCTGCGTGATGTTCATATGTCCCGTGGAGTTGCTGACCGATGGTGTTGGTTTATTGATCTGCTAAAATCCTTCAAGGTTCGGTCTTGTTACCAATTTCTTTTGCAAGCCAATCAACTTTCAGCCGTGGACAGCAGCAGGCCAGTTTCGACTCTGCAGGAATCTGACTTGATAGCGTTATGGAGGACTCGTATTCTAACCAAGATCTTGTTGTTTGGTTGGCGTATATTCAACAATTCTATACCTGTTCGGTCCTTGTTACTTAGGCGACATGTTATTCACTCTGAGGAGGATGCGATCTGCGTTTTGTGTAGGTGTCACATTGAGGATTCTCATCACTTGTTTTTGGCTTGCGATTTTTCTTTGAGGGTGTGGGGAGCGATTGGTCGTTGGCTGAATGTTCAAGTGCCTTTCCCATCTACTTTAATTGATCATTTTCTACGCTATGGCGACCTTTGTACTGGTAAGAAAGCGAAGAGGATTAAACATCTTATTTGGTTGACAACTTGTTGGTGTCTTTGGCTATCTCGTAACAGTGTTTATTTTTTAGGAGTAGAGCCAAATGTAGACTCGATAGTGGCCCAGGTGAAGTTCTTATCTTGAGGCTGGTTCATTTACGGGGTGGGAAGGAATTCTTGTTGTATTCCATCACTATGGTGGAACAATGCACTTTCATGTATAAACAACCTGTGATCTCATCCTTGTATTTGTGGTTTTGAGCACCCCTAATGCTCCTATTAATGCAACATTGCTTATCGAAAAAAAAATCCCATATGGAATTCTTAGGCCCATTAACCAAAAGAAAGTTAAGAATCCAAATTTACGTAAAAGACATTCTTACAATTGATCCATTACAAGTCCCCATTATTGATGGCATTAGCAATATTTTAGTGACATGTAGACGCTGGTTATTGGGTTAGAACTCAGGTGCTAACAATAGTAGTGTGTGTGAGCTTGATGTTTATTTGTCATTTTAATTAAGCTGATAAAAATATCCATAACAAATTCCAGCAAAATATCTCAATAAAGTTTTTTATTATTGTCTCTTCATCATAAACACTATCTATTTTTCTTGAGAAACTATAAACTCATTACTATGATTTGGGTAACATAGTGATCACCTACATCATGCACTCATGCAATCAAAATTATGGTAAGAGAGCACTCCATTTCTCATCTATACTTTCCCTCCACATGATCGATCGATTATACTTTTTTAAAAAAAAGAAAAGTTTAAGCAAATTATGTCTCAAAACTCAATTAAAGTTTCCAGAGGTACTTAGATACCCATCAATGAGTTCTTCACATCAACAACTATATATTTTAAATAAGTCTTTGTGAAATATGAACTACTTCTTTACTAATTGAACCAACAACTAACACCGCTGGTCCAATGATTTAAGCTACCCTTAAACATTAGAGTCGACTTGGTGCTCCCAAGTTTGATTCTAATGGTCTAAACAAAAAAAAAATTGAACCAACCTTCGTCGCACCATACAAATCAAATGATCAATTAGTTGCTATCCAAATGATATTAACACACTATAATATCATACCTAACTAACCACATTAACGGCAACCTTCATCTCAAGGTTAATGCGCTACTAAGCACAATAGAGACGTATTAACGGCAACCTAAATTGGGCTCTTCAGCCTCGACTTCCCTTCAATTGAAGCTCATCATCATACATCGTACATATAGTAGTAGTAGTAGTACTAGATTCACGTCAATCAAACAGTTAATAAATCTTAGTCAATTAAATCACCTCTCCCATGTCAGTGTCCTTCATTTTCGCTCTCTCACTTTTTTAATTAAATGCAATAATTAAATAGAAATAAACTAGTATATAATTTGCCTGTATGTATGTATGTAATGTAACCACCACTTTAATTAACACTAGTCCGTGGGCCTAAAAAGCAAGCAAAGTGGGTAAATGGTCACAGGAATTGTGGCGGGGGTTTCTTAACAGTAGGATACCCACGTTCCTATTTAACATCCCTAACCGTCTTCATGCTTTTCACAACCTCACACCACGTTATCTAACATTACTATCTAACTCTTCATTTCTTATCTTATTATTAGTACCTCTTTAACCTAATCAAACAACACAAAATGATGAAGTGGGGTGGTGCAAGAAAACCTTCTTCTTCCACATCATCTTCTTCTTCTGGTCCTTTTTCATGGCTCTCCAAGTTCAAGCAAATGAGAAACAATTCTGATCCAAATCATGGAAAAATAAAGCAGAAGCCAAAGCTGAATTCTACAATATTATCTGCTTCTTCACCACCAAACCATGATCATGATGGTGCTTTTTTAAGACAATCATTTGATGAAGAGATTAGTCAAGGAGACAAGAAACATGAGAATGTCATTCCGTTCTCAACTTTTGATGATGTTGGTAGAAAGAATATTGATGTAAAGAAACATGGAAGAAGACAACAAGGGAGTAACCTCAAGTTAAAGGAGAGGGATAATGGTGTAACTGTAGAAGATGAAAGAAATTTGGTGAATGATGATAGAAAGTTTGGGGAGTACGATCGAGAGAAGGAATATGAAAACCTAAGGAGGAGATTTGAGAAAAAAGCACAACAGGTTTTGGAAGAACAGCTTTTGAAACTAGAAAGAGAAGCAAAGGAAGTTGAAGAAGATAGTTTGCTTCCATTTGAGTCATCACCAAAAACAATTTGTACACCAAGAACTCATTCTTTTGCAACTTCTTCAGAGTTGAAGAATTCTTCTAGCCTTAGAAATATCATAGAAGATCGTGTGTCTCAAAAGAAAATGAGTTCTGAGTTGAAGGTAAAGACTGAGAAACAAAAGCCACCACCAACACTACAAAGGAGGAAACCAAAGATAAGAATATATTCACCAAGGATGGTTTCAAAGGTTGAAGTATGCAGAATAAAGGCTCTAGAAGACATGAGGAAAGCTGGTAAACTAAAGAATAATATGAAGAAAGAGAGGGAGGAAATTGTGGAGGAAACTAGACCAGGATCATTAGATAGCTTTGCTGTTATCAAATGTTCATTAGATCCAAGGAAGGATTTCAGAGATTCAATGATTGAGATGATTATGGAGAAACAGATTAGCCAAGCTGAAGAAATGGAAGAGTTGTTGGCATGTTATTTGACTTTGAATGCTGATGAGTATCATGATATCATAATCAAAGTGTTTAGGCAGGTATGGTTTGACATGAGCCAACATGGTTTGGATATCAAAACACACATGCAGTGGTGTTGCTATGAATAGCAACCTATATTATATATGTCTAGTTAACTATATATATCTTGACCAGAAGTTTATATAATTATTCTACAAGCTTTTGTTGTTCTTGACTTCTTGTCTTTCATTCTTTGATTTTAGTTGAAACTCTAATTTTTAGCAATTTTAAGGTCGGTTAACTTCATGTTTATAGCCTCTATATGTATTACTAGTGACAGTTAGATATATCATATATTAAACAACATTTATATGCAAGTAAACAAATATGTTGATGTGGCATATTCACACATGGCCATTAGATTGGTGAGATGGCAAGTCAATTGACATTTTTGGGCATTTTGGTAATTTCCTCCACGGTCAAAATTGTATGCTTGGAAATTACGCTCACTCTCTCCTCTCAAGTCTCTGGATTTGGTTTCTCTCCATTCACCTTCCCCTCCCGTCAACCTCCAGTCGACCTTCCCCACCGTTGGATTATCATCCTACTCAAGCTCAACTGTTGGATCGGTGACAAGAGAGAGATAGAGAGAGGTGACTGGAGAGGCTCGGTACCGTTGGATATAGACAGAAGAAGCTCAGAACGGTTGGATCGTGACAGGAGGGTGACCGGAGGGAAGGTCGACGGGAGAGAAACCGAATCCCAAGTCTCTCGCTCTTTTTCTTCTTTCTTTTCTTGGGTTGGTTGTGTATATATATAGTGGCTTAACAGATTCAGTTTAGAACAGTTTTCTTTTAGATTCGTCCATTGGGTGCGTGATTGAGAGAAATTTTGAAAATTGGGGCCTGGGTTGTGAGGGGGAAGCACAAGGGAAATCAAATTGTAATTCATCTTGTAATTTGAATCTGATTCAGTAAATTGGATTGAAGGAATTCCTCAATCCCCCAGATGTAAACAACTTAATTGTTGTTGAACTGGGTAAACAAAGATTGATTGTGTTCTTCCATTTCTGCGTATTTCTTGTTGGTTGATTTCGTATCTGATTCATCGCAAAATCATCTCTGTTATTGCGCGTTAATTGCAAGAAATTAACGCCTCTGGTTCGGATTAATTTCGCTGCTGTTATATATGTGCAATTCTGATCGCAGGACAGATTCAAGAATTGCATCTGTTTGAAATTGCTGTGTTGCTGCTGTATTGTTTTTTCCTGCAGTGTTGCTGCTGTATCTTGTTTCTGCAGGTGTTCTGTTGGTGCTGTGCAGCACCTCTGCTGGTTGCTGTATCTGGTTTTCTGCAGGTTGTAGCTGCTGTTTTCTGGTTCTGTTCCTTCTTGCAGGTTCTTTGTTTCGGTACTGTCGTCTTTCGGTCCGTTCCGTGTTTGGTTACGCGTCTTGAAACCCAACAACTGGTATCAAGAGCGTCCGTTGGGTTGAATCCGCGTTCATGGAGATGGGAAAGTTCAACATCGAAAGGTTTAATGGAAAGAATGACTACGGTCTTTGGAGAATGAAAATGCGCGCGATTCTCGTTTAAAAAGGACTCGAAGAGGCTCTAGAAGGTGAAAGCAACCTGCCGGCAATGCTATTGGAAAAAGAGAAGAAAGACATTATGAACAGGGCTCATAGCGCTATAATCTTGTGTTTGGGTGATAAGGTCCTCCGCGAAATCTCAAAAGAAAAATCGGCCGCGGCTATTTGGGCTATGCTAGAGAGTCTTTATATGACTAAAACCTAAACAAATAGGATTTATCTCAAACAAAGATTATATACGTTCAAGATGAATCAAGGAACCGCTATTGGAAATCATTTGGATGAATTTAATAGGTTGATTTTGGATCTTGAGAATATAGAAATAAAGATCGAGGATGAAGATCAAGCTTTGTTGTTGATTAGATCGTTACCTAGTTCTTATGACACTACAAGAAAAATTGGACTTTTCGGCGGACAAAATCCGCCGAAAATGTGGACTTTCCGGCGGATTTTTTGGACTTTCCGGCAGATTTTTGGCGCCGGTAGACAGCTCGTGGCAAACGGTTTCCGCCGGCAATTTTCGGCGGATTTTGTGGCGCCGAAAAATCCGCCGGAAAACCCCAGAAAAATTCGTATGGTTTATCCGCCGGAAAGTCCACAAATCCACCGGATGTTTCCGCCGGAAAGTCCACAAATCTGCCGGAAAAAACCGTTTTTTTTTTAAATTTAATTATTTTTAAAAAATAAATATTATATTTTTTTTTAAATTGTTTTATTTAAAAAAATTAATATTATTTTATTAAAAACTGTAATTATTATTTTATTTAAAAGTTTGATTATTGATAAAAAATAAAATTTAAATAATATATTTAATTAATTCTGGTTGAACCCCCGATTCAACCGGTTGAACCCAAGAACCCCTGAACCGATACCTCTTTCGGTTCAACGTCCGGTCCAATTTTGATTACCTTGCTCTAAATAGAAAATTTGAGGAACTCCAAGGACCTGTTGTTAAGTTGGAGGATGATACAGAGCGTTTGATGTGTGTAAATGTCTACACTCATCAAACGCTCGGCATCATCCCCTAACTTAACAAGATAGGAATTCGTAGGTTCATGACAATGTTACTTTTAACGAAAAAGATGAATGGGATGTTAAAGACAAGGTGGAAATTTCTTTACAAAGAACTGGAGACATACGCCACTCTCTTGGAGCCGCTGCCGACAATGCTCAAGAGAGTGGCGTATGTCTTTGTTTCTTTGAAGAGAATGAGAGTATCGGTAGAGGTGTGAAGAAGAAGAAGTGGAGAAGAGATTTATATAGAGGAAACGAAAATCAACGGTCAAAAGGCGAATCTGCCGGAAATGTAATTTCTGGCGGATTTAGGGTGTTTCCGGCGGATTTTTGAAATTCAAAATTGGCGCTTCCAGGCTTTTCCGGCAGATTTTTATCCGCCGCAAAGTTACCGGCGGAATTAGGGACTTTCCGACGGATTTATCTGCCGCAAACATTTCCGGCAGATTTCGAGCCATTTCCGGCGGATTTTGATTTTTTTTTTCAAAAAAAAAAATTCATAAACCAGATCCGCCGAAAATACCTCGAAATCCGCCGGAAATGTTTGCGGCGGATAAATCTGCCGGAAAGTCCCTAATTCCGCCGGTAAGTTTGCGGCGGATACAATCCGCCGGAAAGTTTGCGGTGGATAAAAATCCGCCGGAAAGTCCTGGCCGGTAAAACTGATTATTCTTGTAGTGTGACACTCTATCAGATACTTTAATCTATGGAAGGGATTCAATAAGTCTTGAAGAGGTTCAAAGTGCTTTATTGTCCAAAGAACTTTCCAAGAAATCGAGTCATAGAGAAAGTGAGCAATCCGAGAACCTAATGGTTAGAGGGAGGTCTGGGAAAAGGGAAAACAAGGGTTAGAACAAGTCAAGATCAAAATCAAGACCCAAGCACAATAGGTGTTACATATGCGACAAGGAAGGGCATTTTAAGAAAAATTGTTCGGAGAAGAATCACAAGAAAAAGAATGCTCAATTCAAGGAAGAAGATGGAAGTGCTTCCATAGCTTCAGATGGCTATGATAGTTGTGAATTTGCCGCAGGGGATGACTGCTGTGAGGTTCTGGACAACACCAGTAACACAGAAAGTGAGGTTCCAAGTACTGATGAGGATGACAGAATTGAGGTTCTAGTTGCTGCAGATGAGGAAAGGGTTGAATCGAATTCAACAGCCAGCACATCGGGAAATGATGACTGGATTCTTGACTCATGGTGTTCATATCATATGTGTCCTAAAAGGGAATGGTTCGTTGAGTACAAGCCATACAAAGGAGGACAAGTGGTGATGGGGAACAATAAGACATGCAAGGTCATTGGTATTGGAACGGTAAAATTGGTCTTAGCGGATGGTTCAATAAAGATGCTAACTAATGTTAGGCATGTGCCGGATCTAAAGAGGTCTCTAATCTCACTTGGGACTTTGGAAGCTGCCGGGTTTAGCTTCAAAGGTGAGGATGGTGTGTTGAAGGTCACGAAGGGCTCAAGGGTTGTATTGAGGGGTACAAGGAAAGGAAATTACTTGTATGTGCTCATGGGTAGCACCTTAATTCGTGAAGCTCAAGTGGTCAGTTCTAACAAGAACAACACACTCATATGGCACCACAGACTTGGGCATATGAGAGAAAAGGGTATGAAGGAACTTGATAGACAAGGGCTATTGTATGGAGATAAGATCTCAAACCTTGAATTTTGTGAACATTGTATCTTTGGCAAGCAGACGAGAGTAAAATTTGCTACTGGAATTCACAAGACTACAGAGAAGCTTGGCTACATCCACTCGAATCTATGGGGACCATCACAAACACCAACACATGGAGGAAAGAGGTATTTCTTAACCCTTACTGATGATTTTAGTAGGAAAGTTTGGATTTACTTATTAAAAACAAAAATGAAGCATTTAAAACTTTTGTTGATTGGAAGAAAAAGGTTGAGAGCCAAAGTGGCTTAAAGGTTAAAGCACTAAGAACCGATAATGGTTTGGAATTTTGTAATGAGGAGTTCAACAATTTTTGCAAAGAACATGGCATTTATAGAAATCTCACTGTTAGAGGAACTCCTCAACAAAATGGTTTAGCGAAAAGGCTAAACAGGACACTATTAGAGAAATAGTAAGATGTATGTTGTCTTGCGCTAACCTTCCAAAATCTTTTTTGGGGTGAAGCCGTGCATACAACTTGCTATCTTGTTAATAGAAGTCCCTCCACTGCTTTAAACTTTAAGACACCACAGGAAGTTTGGACTGGGAAACCACCAAACTTAAACAATTTGAAAATCTTTGGTTGCCCGGCCTATTTCCATGTAAGAGAAGGAAAGTTAGAACCAAGAGCAAAGAAAGGTTTGTTCATGGGATATCCAGATGGTGTGAAAGGCTATAAAATATGGTCTATAGATGAGAAAAAATGTATCATTAGCAGGGATGTGGTATTCAAGGAAACTGAATTAACTAAGGGTAAAGAAACAAAAGAGACCCTTGATAAAAGTGAATTGAATAATGAGTTTCAAGTTGAGGTGGAGTATGAGGACAAACCTAGTGACACTGTTACTAATGTTGATCAACAAAATGAGATTATGGATCAAAATGGTGAAGCTAATTCTGAATCCGAAAGTGAAGAATCAGAGGAAGATTACTTACTTTGTAGAGACAGAGTTAGAAGAGAAATCAAGCCTCCAGAAAGGTTTGGGTATGAATCAAATACAACTTATGCTCTAAACACAGCTGAAAATTTATTGAATGATGAACCCGCGACATACAATGAAGCCATAAACAGTAAGCAAAGTCATGAGTGGGGTCTTGCTATTGAATGATGAACCCGCGACATACAATGAAGCAATAAACAGTAAGCAAAGTACATCTATTTGCTTCTATATGTAGATGACATGCTCATTGCAAGCAAGAGCAACCATGAAATCGTCAAGCTCGAGAATCTTCTCAAGAAGGAGTTTGAGATGAAGGATATGGGGGAAGCTAAGAAGATCTTAGGTATGGAGATCAAGAGAAAAGGCAATGGGAAAGGGTTAAGTGTCACTCAAGAAGGGTACTCCCGGAAGGTAATTGCTAGATTCAACATGACTGAGGCTAGAAGTGCAAACATTCCTATTGGGTCTCAATTCAAATTGTCTCAAGATGATTGTCCTCATTCTGAGGAAGAAACGAAACAAATGGCTAAAGTTCCTTATGCTAGCAGGGTTGGTAGTCTCATGTATGCCATGGTTTGCACAAGACCTGACCTAGCTTATGCTCTAAGTCTAGTGAGCAGGTATATGGGAAAACCTGACGAGCAACATTGGTTAGCGGTGAAATACATTTTGAGATATTTGAAAGGCAGTGTGAAACTGGGTCTAAGTTACTCCAAGGATGATCAAGATTCAGGTGGAGTAGTTGGGTATGTGGATTCGGAATTTGCAGGGGATAGGGACAAGAGAAGGTCTCTAACCGGGTATGTGTTCACATTGTTCGGTAGTACTGTGAGTTGGCAAGCATCATTACAACATGTAGTTGCTCTTTCAACTACAGAGGCTGAATATGTAGGTGTAACAGAGGCAATGAAAGAATCTCTATGGTTGAAGAACTTGGTGAATGAGCTAGGCATATTCGCACATGGCCTTTATATTGGTGAGATGGCAAGTCAATTGACATTTTTGGGCATTTTGGTAATTTTCTCCACGGTCAAAATTGTATGCTTGGAAATTGCGCTCACTCTCTCCTCTCAAGTCTCTCGCTCTTTTTCTTCTTTCTTCTCCCGGGTTGGTTGTGTATATATATTTATTAACAGATTCAGTTTAGAACAGTTTTCTTTTAGATTCGTCCATTGGGCGCGTGATTGAGAGAAATTTTGAAAATTGGGGCCTGGGTTGTGAGGGGGAAGCACAAGGGAAATCAAATTGTAATTCATCTTGTAATTTGAATCTGATTCAGTAAATTGGATTGAAGGAATTCCTCAATCCCCCAGATGTAAACAACTTAATTGTTGTTGAACTAGGTAAACAAAGATTGATTGTGTTCTTCCCTTTTTTCCCAAATTTCTGCGTATTTCTTGTTGGTTTATTTCGTATCTGAGTCATTGCAAAATCATCTCTGTTATTGCGCGTTAATTGCAAGAAATTAACGCCTCTGGTTCGGATTAATTTCGCTGCTGTTATGTGCAATTCTGATCGCAGGACAGATTCAAGAATTGCATCTGTTTGAAATTGCTGTGTTGCTACTGTATTGTTTTTTCCTGCAGTGTTGCTGCTGTATCTTGTTTCTGCAGGTGTTCTGTTGGTGCCGTGCAGCACCTCTACTGGTTGCTGTATCTGGTTTTCTGCAGGTTGTAGCTGCTGTTTTCTGGCTTAGATTTTCTGGTTCTGTTCCTTCTTGCAGGTTCTTTGTTTCGGTACTGTCGTCTTTCGGTTCGTTCCGTGTTTGGTATTACGCGTCTTGAATCCCAACAAAATACAAGATGAGGAAATTAAGATATTGGTTGGTGATTCCTAAAACATAATTTGTGTAACATCCCCAATTTCGCTAATTTAAATTATTTAAATTAGCAAGAGGTCAAGATGATTAATTAGCTAATTTAATTTAATTAGGCTTAATTAGTTATAAATCATAGTAATTTGATTGCCAATTATACATGTGTGTGCTTTGGTGAGTTAAATTGGGATTTTAAGTGAGAATACTAGGATAGGGGTATTTTCGTCTTTTCTACCCATAAGTGAGTTTCAGATGCTCCAACTTTCCACAATTCATCCACATATACACTAGTTAATTATTGTATAGGAATTTATTAGATTATATGACAAAACAATGGATTAAGATAAATTAAGTGAGGTTGAGGAGTATTGATCACTTAAGGGCACAATGGTCAATTCCTTAGCCATTTTACTCTCAGCTGACCAAAAGCACTCAGATGTTGAAACACAAGTCCAGAAGTTCAGAAACAGAAATAGAGAGAGCTGGGAGAGAGAGAGAGAGAGAGAGAAACCGTAGAGAGAGAGAGAGAGAGGAAAGGAGAGAAGGGTTCTTCCTCCATTCTCCATGCACGTTGCTTTTCTTTACACCATTCAAACCAGCTTCTCATCCTCCACATTCTGATACCAAGAACACAGCCCACACCCATCTCTAACTCTATTCACCATTGATGCACCTTCAAGTTCAAATGGAGAAGATAATGAGGTTTTATGGAGCCACTACAAAAAAATTAGTCATTAGCGAGGGACAGTTCCCTCGCAAAATGACCTGATTCCCTCACTAATGGTTATTTGCGAGGGACTTAGCGAGGGACTGGTTCCCTCGCTAATTCCCTCCTCGCAAATGGGATTAGCGAGGGAAGTTGGATCCCTCGCTAATTAGCGAGGGACTATGCCGTCGCTAGTTCCCTCGCTAATGACTGCAGCTTTTCAGGTGATGGGACTCAGTTGTAGGGGTTGGTAAATGCGCAGGAATTAGCGACGGCTTTTTCCCTCGCTAATTCCCTCGCTAATGACTGTAGTTTTCAAAAAAAAAAATGACACGTGTCCAGTGCTGAATGGCTTGTTTTTTTTATATATATTAATTAATGAATATTATATTATATTATTAATTTTGTGGTGATGTGTGGTGGTGGTGGTGGTGGCGTGGTGGTGGTGTGGTGGTGGTGGTGGCGTGGTGGTGGTGATGGGTGGTTTAGAGTAGAGAGAAGGAGAAGAGTAAGGGAGAAAGAGAGAGGAGTGAGAGTGGTGGTGGTGGCGTGGTGGTGGTGTGGTGGTGGCGTGGTGGTGGGGGTGATGGGTGGTTTAGAGTAGAGAGAGAAGGAGAAGAGTAAGAGAGAGAGAGAGAGAGGGAGAAAGAGAGAAGAGTGAGAGTGGTGGTGGTGGGGTGGTGGGTTGGTGGTGGTGAAGAGTAAGAGAGAGTGAGTGAGAGTGGTAGGAGGTATGTGGTGGTGGTGGTGGTGGAAGAGTGAAGAGAGAAGAAGAGTGTGAGAGGAGGTGGTGATGATGGTGGTGGTGGTGGTGTTGGAAGAGTGAAGAGAGAAGAAGGGTGTGAGAGGAAGTGGAAGGGGGAAGAGGAAGGGAAGAGGAATGGTGAAGAGTGAGTGAGTGAGAAAGAAGAGTGAAGGTGTAAACGGATATAAAGGAAAAAAGAAAAAAATTTGCGAGGGAACTGTCTCATCATCTGAAAAGTTAACGTTAACGAGGGAATTAGCGAGGGAACTGTCCCTCGCTAATTTCTGCACCTTTACCAACCCCTGCGCTGAGTCCCATCATCTGAAAAGCAAAATTTAGCGAGGGAATTAGCGAGGGCAGTCATTAGCGAGGGACAGTTCCCTCGCTAATTCCCTCGCTAATGACAAAAAAATTGACAGCTCTATGCCCTCGCTAATTCCCTCGCTAATGACTGTTTTTGCGAGGGACAACAAGTCCCTCGCTAATGTCCGTCGCTAATTAGTGTTTTTTTTGTAGTGAGCCTTGGAGTCTTGCATGTCTATTTGAGACTAGATGGTAAGTAAAGTTGAGTTTGCCTTGATGATTGTGCTAGTTAGAAGAGAGTTTCAGTAACTAGAAGTGTTTGAGGTTTATATTGGAGCTCAAATTTGTGGTTATAAATGGTTCAGGATTGAGGTTACAAGTTCAACAAAAGTTCAGCTGGAAGCCCGTATGACCTACCCTCATTGTTTTCATCGTATCTCCATGTATTCAACTCCTCTGTTCACGATTTTTGTTTCTATGGAAACTAGACACAAAATGCATCAAAATGAGCACAAGAACCATCGGATTCCAATTAGAAATGAAGAAGATATTGTATCCACAAGTTCCAGTTGTGAATCAGCCACTGTCCTGGACCAGTCACCTTGTTTCGGGTATATCTCCCAATCTACTGGATGCATGCGTATGAACCTTTGACCATCAGAAAGTAGACAAGATTATATACACAATGGGCATTGGTTTGAGGGGTTTTGGCCACGATTTGACCAAGATACACGTGTTACAAAACTGCTCGCTGATGCTGGAAAACGGATGTGGAAATGGAAATGTTGGTCCCTCAAATTTCGGATCGAATCGCCAAAGTTCGAGAGACGCCAATTCCGTAGACAAGGAGAAAGTTCAGTAGCTGGGATTTGAGTTTGGTTTCTGTTCCAAAGTTCGGTTTCGAGTATCGGACGAGTTCGGTGCGAGTACGTGATTACGGGGATTGTTCGAGAGGTTACGGTTCGATCGTTTCGTGTGAGGACGTGATTTCTCGCGAGGTCGTCAAATCGGTGAGTTCTATACTCGCTTAGGGGCGTTTTGTTGTCGAGTCATGTTATTTTCTGAAACGATATTATGGAAAATCCGATTTGTGAAAACTTAACGAAAACGTTTTTATCGAAAAACCATAAATCGCATAATTGCTCGAATTGATTGGATTGTTGATTTATGATATGTGTTGTTTGATTGTTTAATCGCTTTCGCTGGTCTGGAATAATAATTGTTATGTTAGGATATCGATCGGAACGAAATTGGAATCGAAACGGACTTGGAAAAATGTCACGAAACCGGAAAATTGGCTACTGGCAAGGACGCACGGGTCGTGCACCTCTAGGGCACGGATCGTGCGGATCCTTCTGTTACCTCAACTCAGCATTTTCAAAATTTAAGACACGCACGGGTCGTGCGCCCTTGTGGCACGGACCGTGCGTTCTGTAAGTTTTTCAAAACTGAAATTTAAGTGATACGCACGGGTCGTGCGCCTCTGGGGCACGGATCGTGCGGATCCTTCTGTTACCCCAACTCAAAATCCTTTTAAATCCGTTCCGAACGATTCCGATTCCTTTCCGAGTGATTCCCCAATGTTTCCCAAGGATGGAAACCTACTTATGTCATGAAACGAACGAAGTTTGAGGTAAATCTCACGAGAATAAATGTTAAAGAAAACTGTACATTAGTGAACGCGAGTGTACACCCTTAATTCATAACGGTCAAGGTAAGAAATATTAATTCACGGCAAAATACCTTCCCTCGTGGAAGGATAGACAGTACATGACTGAAATCATAGACAGCCCATTGCGGGTACATATATATATAATATATAATAAATACAAGAGGATAAGGGTGACGACCCTTAGAGGATTAGCATACTTGGGGAGGGGAAGTCATGAGCCCCAAATCCTAGACTCAAGAGGTTTCACCCACTAGAAATAGCGGAATGGGTTCACCAAAGCCAAAGAAGTGCCTATAAAATAGGTAGGCTGAGGTGTTATGCTAAAATCATGGAACAAAATATTGTATGCTTCATGTGTCGCTTAGGAGGGCCATGAGCATAAAGGTTACAGGAACTTAATATATTTCCACGTGGTTGCTTTTTAGGGCCACGAGTTCAAAGTAAAGCATAATGAACCGCTAGAGTTAGTAAGGGGTCTCGATAGGACTCACTGTGATAATGTTTATCTCACCCTTCATATTTGTGGTTTTTACAGAGAAACAGGGGAAAGCAAAGGCGACTAAGCACGGTTAGCCGGTGCGACTCATGGAACTATTGGAAATTGGATTTCCGCTTAGCCCTTTGTATTTTTATTTAGTTATGTCTCTGATTGTATGACTTTCATTGTTTAAGTTGTAAAATCGTTTCCGCTACTTTATGTTTTGAGTATTGAACACCAGGATTATGTACAAGTCTTAAGTTTTGAAACTTAAGCATTTTCAGGAAGTTTATGAGGTTCAGAGAACCATTTGATATGTATTATCGAAAGTTTTAGTTGTGTTCAATATTTCAATAACAGGAAGTTACTCTGATGTACGCCATTTAGTGCATTTCGGTGATTCTACATGTTAGAATTTATCGGGGTGTTACAATTTGATACAAAAATGATGGGTGGATAGTCATCCACCTCTCCAACACCATGTGAGAGAAAGGAACAGAGAAGTAATAGATTTAATGTGTGAGTAGTGAGAGGGAATAAAAGAGATAAAGAGAAAAAAATGTGTTGGAGGTAGAGGTGTCAATTTCGATCCGGCCTAACGGGTTGGTCCGATGGCCTAGTGTTTTGGGTTAGGTTGAACTCGCTAAATTGAGACTCAAAAAAGAACAATGTCGTTTTCGCCCGGTTGTTTTAGCAATTTTTATGTTTTTTTGAAACTTTTTTGGTTTCCTTTGTTAAAAGTTAAATTGGGTTGGGTTGGGCCGTTGCTCTAATGTTTTGGACTGGACTAATCTAAAAAAATACAGCATAGTAGACAATTGGACTGTTACAAGTCACAACCTAGCCCACTTTTACGCTTTGGTCCGACTAGGATGGGTTAAACGGCCTAGTTTGACGGCACTACTCGGAGGAGTGTTTAAAATGAAGCTATATACGTAACAAATATCAAAGTAGAAATAAGTATACTTAGATTCCTAATCCTATTCTCTTACTGATGCGAGACGTATACTTGTCAACGGATTATACTTTCAAGTTAGGGGTTTATGCAACAGCTAGTTATACATTGACAAAATAGCTAATTAATAATCTTCGTATAAAGCCAAACTGACAGTCTCAAAAGTTAACAGTACCAGAATATAGTTGCATGGAATAAATGTTAAAAAGTAGAAGCAATTAAGTTTTCTTGTCTTCTCAGGACCCAAATAGTGTTATCTATTTGAAATATATGCATGCTATACAAGCGGGCTTTGCGCACAGCAATTTAATATTCACTCTATACAAGCAGGAGCTATTTTTGGTATCGAAATTTTTCTCAAGACACTAAATTGGATATTCACTCTTATTTTATTTTATTTCGATAAACTAAAGTATTCTCTATTTAAGGAGTTATTCTCTCCCAGCAAATATTTTTCTATATGCACTGGCCACTGGTCGAACCCAAGACCAAATGGTTAAAAGACCCAATTAAGTATCTACCACTTATGTCACATCGTACGTATTTGTTATTGCCACCCTTAATCAACATTTTTCATTCGCTTAATACCATAATAATTACCTTTCAATAGTCTAATATGCCCACTCAAGTCTACATCTTATGAGGAAACCAAAGAGTCATTTTCACTGAAGTTGATTATTTAAGCAAACAAATTAACTAAACTAAAACACAACAGTTATGCTAACAAAGTTTTTTTGTTCAAAATACAGAGACAACATAGAGTGATCAAGATGGGCTGGGGGATATAATAATATAATGGATTGACAAAAAGATGCAAAAACCTGTGAAAATTATTGAATGAAGAAAATAGATCTAGAATTATATACTCACAAATCATAATATCTTTTATTTCCAACCTAGTTTCTAGTAATCTCTTCTTGTTCAAATGCAAGTAAATACTCTCAAGTCTCAATTCAATAAATTCATTAATCAACACTGGCATGCAAAAACTATTGAATGAAGAACAGATTACGTGAAACATGCATATACTCACAATAACTCGCATTCCACAATATGATAATAAAAATGTGGTAACATGTTTTAATAAAATATAATAAATCCATTATCTCAAAAAAAAAAATATAATAAATCCAAGCCTAGATTTCATTTGAATGCAATAATACTGCTAAAATATAGATAGTAAGCACATTAGCTAGTAGTAAGGCCCATTAGTTGGTTAGTATATAAAGTAGATGATAGACTCATTTATGACCTAACCGCTTCTAATTTTGTATCTTCACTACTTTTGATATAATAAACCTTTAAAAGCCTTTCTCTTTAATTTCCATGGATGCCATGTTTTTCAACATGGTATCAAAGCAAACATGGTATCCTCAATGAATTTCGCTGCGTCTAGGTCACTTTCTTTATTTTATTATTTTCTGCTTCATTCAATTTCTTTTATCTCTTTCCCTAGAAATTCCTATATACCGTTTTTTTTCGTTCTATTCTGCTTCGTCTTTCATAAGCATAGCATCGTTCAACATTTTTTGATTTTTACAAGTTCAGATCACTTTTGTTTGCAATTTCTGATCTCATCATTTGGCTAATGCGATTCTGTGTTTTTGTGTGCGTTTGCTCTGGTTCGTCGCCATTTTCGTGATCTAGAATCCCTTTCTGATTTTGGGTTGATCTTTGAATCACCACCATCTCCGATTTCACTTCTGATTCATGATTTGAGTTCGATTTCGTTTTTTGAATCTTTCTTCCGATTCATCGCTTCATCCTGTTCCTCGTAAGATTTCCAGATCGGTACATTTCAAGATCTCAAAATCGACACATTCCTCTTCTTCTTCAAGATCAATTCGACGAATCTACGTTTTCGTCATTTGGATCGCTTCATCCTGTTTACTGGTTCATCAGATCTTCACTCTCATGGCAGATTCACACCAATCAGGTTCTGTTTTCTGTTCACCTTCATTTAAAGCTCACTGGTTAGGAGGTGAGTTAATATTCACAGATACTAAGGTGGCTCGGTGGCTAGGAAGTGTGGGAGTGAGCAAGGGGTCACGAGTTCAACACCCACTTCAGTCATTTTGAAGATTTATTTTTATTTAACAACAGTGCCATGTGGTGCTGACGTCATCACTGTTAACATTTAACAGAAAATTTAACAGTAGGGGAGTAAATGGATAAACGTTATATTTGCAAGGGTGTAAGTGATATTTAAGCCAATTTTTTATTATGAATTTATACATGCTATTAAGTGTGTTTTAGCGAGTCATTAACAAGCACAATCTTTGTATAAAGTTATTTTAAAAATGATTCAGTTAAAATTAAAATTGAAGTCCAATAAGTTCAATAATTTATTTTATTAAGTTTTTTGGACTCTCCCATTCACAAGGTTTTTTTTTTTTTGTAACAAAGGGTATTATTTTGTGCTCTCGAACTGCACCCATGCAGACATAAAAAAAACAAAGTCAAAGCTATCAAGCATTGTCATGTCATCATTTTACCCTGCTCAGGTTTTTCCCCGTGAAAGTGTGATTCCTATTTCCTAGTTCGTAGCTACACAAATTTGGCTGTTTTTTTTTATCCCCACACCACCTCATACTCCTATTTTACTATAAATCTCCAAAATATTCTTAGTTTTTCGTAAAAAAAAATATTTTTTAAAAATTTCCGGTATTTTTTTTTAAATTAAAAAAATTTACGCGAAATAATTAAATATAACGAAACTTGCTAAACTAATAAACAATAATAATCAGTATTAATACAGTAAAAATACAAAAAAAAAATACAACCAAATGTCCAAAAGCTATAAAGCAGCAAACAGACTATCATAGACATCCCAAGGAATGTCGTCGACTGCCAAAAGACTATCATAGGCATCCTGGACATGCCTAGCTACTCTCTCCCTGAAATCATGGGAAGTGGACCGACATCCTCTGGAGGCGAAGGCGGAGCTGGAGGTGAAGGCGGAGCCGGAGTCAGGCGGGGAATGGACACCTGGAAGTACCATGGTAGGTACCCGTCATCACAAGCACCCTGGACGGGTGTCCGTCGACCGATGTCCCTGAAAGCCCGCGTTGGGGACTGATAGATCATCAGCTGCTGTACTATGACCTCCGGAGATGGATGTGGGCCCGAAATAGGTGGATCAGGAATCTGCTGGACATATCCAAACTGCCAACGGACCCTGTCTGGCATATAAGGCACCGCCACATCCCCCCACAGCAGCCATCCTCTGAATAATAAAATGTTGTGAAACCGGAGGCGTTTTTAATTAATGATTGTTGTTGCAATCTGTTATTTTAAATCAATGTAGAAGGCGTTTTTAATTAATCAAATAAATATTTCATTTTTTATTTTTGCACTCCGGAAACACCATATTATATGATAAATTCGGAAGACAATTTTAAGAGATTACCGGAAATACATCAAATTGGGATAAATTCGGAAGGCGATATTGAGGAATTTCTGGAAATACCTCAAATCCAGATAAATCCGGAAGACTTTTTTTTTTTATTTTCCGGAAATATCTCATTTTACGGTATTTCCGGAATGTAAAATGTGTTCCGGAAATACTGTAAAATGCGATATTTCCGGAAAATCAAAAAAACAGCCTTCCGGATTTATCTGGATTTGAGGTATTTTCGGAAATTTTGTGGATTTAAGGGGTAGTTTCGTCCGTTGGGTCATTTTGGGGGTAGATGGTATAAGAGGGGGGTAAAAAAAACAGCCCACAAATTTTATGTGGACAAAAGAAAAATTCCACAATCTTTGAACAGAATTAATTGGACAAGCAAGTTTATAATTATAAGATAACATGGATTGATTTCAAATTAAAATTGGGCTTGCTAGCCCGTCCCGAAAAGGCCCGAGCCCAACACGGGCCAATCCGATGTACATAGGTCGGGTAGCGTGCTTCCCCACCTCGCAACTGATCCACTCTCAGTGGGTCGGGCTCAACATCCGGTGGGTCGGTCCCGTCGGTCGTTGAACTCTCATGTCGTTCGACCTTTGGGTAAAGTGAAGAATTTTAAAAAATATAAAAAAGTGAAGAATTTTAATTACTCTATCCAGACAATAAATTTTAAGAATGAATAATTTTAATTATCCCATCTAAACAAATAATTTTTAAAATGAAATGATTTCAATCAATGCATTTGAATTGCCTAGAATTTGAAATTCCTTAGAATTTTCAAATGCTCCATCCAAACACACTCTAAGAGAATATTTTCGCAAGATTAGCTCAAGGAAAGGGCTAATTTTACATTGTAAAAGAGTATTTTCTTGCCCAAGTGTTTATGGTATCATTTTAGATGGTTGAAGAAAATATTAGAATAATCCCTGATTTATTTTAAGGAAAATGTTGACCATATTATGGATTAGGGTAAGAACTATTTAGAGTTTCTTTTGATTACTTGAAAAGTTGAGTAGTATACATATGTAATTGCTAAAAAGAAAAAAGATTAAATATAGGTTCCTCAATAACAAAGGTGTGATATGGTTAGGGAAGTCGGGACACCACTTGTAGCTTGTAGATGTCCAACCATCCGTATCGTATAGAGAACGTCGGTACTTGATAGAATATGGCGCCGTAGATTCCTGGTGAGATGCGTAAAGAACCCTAAGAGAAATAAATAGTTGAATACACAATTAAAGTCTGCTATTGTGTATAATGACGTTTGTTATGCACTTTTGCTTTAGTTTGGTTTTATGTTAGAGTCTGTGAAGGGCTTACTGAGATTTATTTCTCACCTTGTTTGTCCTTATTTCAGATAAGCCAAAGCATAAGAACGTGTAAGTTCTTAGAGACATTCGTCTCTAGTTTTTTATTATGTTTTTCTTCCGGTTGTAAACATTATAAACCATGTGATCTAATGATTGAGCAAGTTGTTGTTGCCCCCTACATAGTGTTTAAGTGTGGGGTAATACTTTAAGATTCATATGGTTAACATAAACTCTAGATTAAGTATTAATTTCATGTTTCAAAATGCTATAAATGTGAACATCTGTCTTTTAATAGCTACGGAACGACAGAGTGTTGCGTACTAAATTTTTTAGAAGAGACAAATATTCATTCAAAATTATGTATTATGCATATCTAATGGAGCCAACCATGCAATAGAGGAGCATCATAAGCTAGAAAAAGTAAATAATTCAATATGCTAGATTTAGTACATGTAATAGAGGAGCAACATAAGCTAGAAAAAGTAAACAACCAACATTAAATACTGACAAGTCTCAGAAGGGTAGTTCACATGGTTGAGTGAGAGAGACATTGTTAATAACCATTTTGCCTATAAAAAAAGTAGTGCCAGGTTCAACACGTTTTCTTCCATAATTTTGGCCACTAGAATCCTTTCTTCCTGAGTGTGTTTCATAAGTGGCAACCAAAAGTTTCTCTCAAGTATTGTTCCCAGAACATGTCATTAGTAGGTGGAGCCATAGTTGTTCCTTCAAGTTGTTCTGTTGGTGAAACAGGATCATGAATGACAGGTTCAGCTGGCTCAACACTCATGTTAATTTCTGGTGACTTAGGTTGAACTTCAACATTTAGTTGCACACAAGATATAGATGGGCCATTCACACAACTCATAGGTTCAACCAAATCTATGTTTGAGTGACTTTGAACAGAATTTCCGCTAACATCATGCACAACATTCTCCAAAAACATCATGGATGACTCAAGTAGATCCATCCGCTCCATGTTTGATGAGAAAGCAGAAGTGCTCCCAGCATTATCTTTTGGTAACATTTGGGAAGTTTCCATAGGATCTCCAATGCTAACATCGTTACTAAAGTACATTTGGGAAGTTTCCATAGAATCTGTAATGCTAGCAATGTTGTTAAAGTGGTCGCTTTCCTGAAACCCTAGTGTCTTGTCCATGTTTTCTATTAGTGACCCGAGATTTAAGGAAACTTCAGGTTTCTGCAGCACTTGAGAAATAGAAGAAAGCACAGTTTGTTGCTTATGTTCCAACTTTTCCAAACGGTCTTTCGAGGAATGAAAATGCATCTCTTGCATTTGCCACTTTAGTTCATTTTTCTGAAATTCCTGAAGAAGTTGTTCTTTTTCTTGTTTAAGTTTTTCAATCTCGCCTTTTAAGCTTTGTCGCTCTGATTCGGCTAATGGAGGCTCCACTTGACCAATGAGATTTTGCGCAGAATGACTATGGACAGGTTTGCGCCTATAGATGTTCTTCAGAAGATCTGGTTGACCTCGTACAAAATTTTCGTTTGCGAATTCCCATTGAACTGGACCAACCTTTCTAAAGCCCTAGCCAAACAAAAAACCATAACACAACAAGTTGACAAACAAATAAATGAACGGTTTATACTAAAAATATACAAAACAAGTTGACAAACAAATAAATGAATGAAGATGAAGCATATTGAATTTTCTTACATAAGTGTTGAGTTGTCTGATGAAACTTGAGAAGTTACTATGCTTGAAGTATTTGGGCAACAAATCTCTTGCAAACTCTATCGGATCCCAAACAATGAAACTTTGATTGGTGGCGCTCCATGAAACAATGCCGTCACTTGAAGGATCTTCCACCATCTCATAAGTCTTGGTGAGGAATCGAGGCATGATTGGAACTTGAACTGCACTAAGCTTCCTCCAACCTAAAACACAAATCTCAAAACAAAGTGAATGAATCCTCAAATCAAAAACCCTTATTATATAGATTACTTACTGAGCCGTATATCTCACAAAAATTCTTCTCAAATCTCTAACAATGAAAAATCTTCCTTTTTCTACCTTTTTTCCATTCTAGCTAAGTTGTGTCAATCCAAGCTAATGCCAATCAATAATTCCCGAAAACAAATTTACCTTCACTGCACCTGCTATAGATGAATTACAACAAAAAAGGTAAAACTTTTTGTAGATTTAAATGCTCAAACACAAACAACAAAGGTGAAACCGGAACCAATATTACACACCCGCAGAAAAAATGGGTTAAATATGTTTTTGATCACTATAAAATTTGAAAGAAAAACAATTAATCCTTATAAAAATTTCACATTGACAGAGGAAAATTTGAAGACTAGAAGTGAGTAAAATTTATTATAAAAACTAAAAACAAAATTTTCAAATTTATAAGGATCAAAAACATATTTAACCAGAAAAAATTGGCAGCTTCATCTTCAAAATATACCAAGTTAGTACATATTTTTCAAATGATCAAAGGATTCTGGCTAGTTTTTCAAACAGTGTGGTTACGCATACAAGTTAGTACATATTTTTTTGAATTTAATTTATTTACGCATACAGTGTATAGGCTTTTACAACCACAACCAATAACAATTCATGGAACGGTTGACATATAAGGTGGTTACCAATTGACTAAATTTTTTTAATAACGTGTCAACCTGTAATTGGTAGATAGTGTAAAACACTTATACACTTATTGTGTTTATAAATTAAATCCAATTTTTTTTTCAAATAAAATGGAGTATTTTTTTAATCGATCAACTTGCTGAACAAGTAATAATAATTGTTTCCCCTATATATTTTTTTTTCAATAAGCAATTGTTTCCCATATATAATAACAAACAATTCTTGTGTGCAAAAATGTTTTTAGGAAATAAATTTTATAGAAAGATATTAAGTAACTACTTTTAATATATTAGTAAATGAGAACGAATTGAAAATAAATTATTTCCCCAAATACTTTTCCTAATAAAACAATTAGACGCGTTATTTTTTATTTTTATTTTTATGAATGATACATTGTAATTTTTTCTTTATTATTTGTATTTGTTATAGTTCTATATATTTTATTTCTTAACGTATACCTTATTTCTACAACGTATACTTTTTGAATTGTACATTGAAAAACATATTTATTTATGGAAAGCATTATAAAAATATTAGTAAAACATTTTTTTTGGTGAGAGAAGAGGGGTTTAAATAATATTAGTAAAACATATCAGTAAACATTTAAGCAATTCAAATATGCTAAGTTCAAATACTAATAAAAAAATATGCTAAGTTCAATGCTCAATTGTTGGTTTAATTAAGCCAAAAAAATTGTAATAAAACTAATTAACAAAAAAACAAAATCTGTCGTAAACTGATTATGGAGGATCGAACTTCGCGTATTTGAACAACTAATTTTTCTTAAAAAAACTGTAAAGTACCCAGAAACCCAGTAATTACTGTCACACTTTATGTATTTTATCACATTTTTTTACATAACCTAGTTATTCATGATCGAACTTCGAGTATTTTGGTCAGTTAATTTTTTACAAATTCTAAAGTACACCAAAACACATTGTTTAGCGCCGCGCTTTACATATTTTGTTACGAAATTTATTTTTTTGCCTAAATTGATTATTGAAGATCAAGCCTACCGAAGTACCATAAAACACACTAATAAGCATCATGCTTTACATATTTTATCACAAGATTAATTCTTTTTTTCGCAAACCGATTATTAAGTAACGAGGTTCGCGTATTGAACAACTAAATTTTTTTCCAAACATTGAAGTACCCCAAAACACAATGATAAGTGTCATGCTTTGCATGTTTTATCACAAATTATTTTTTTGAGTAACCCGATTATTGACAGAATTGAACTTCGCGTATTTGAACAGCCACATTTTTTTCCAAAATATACTGCTTAGCATTGCAACTTACAAATTAAATTTCTTTTTTCCTACAACGTCTATTGATAAACGAACTTCACATATTTTAACACCTAATTTTTTTTTTCAAATTTTAAAATATACTAAAACACACTATGTAACTTTAAAATTAGAAAACTGGATTATTATATGCAAATTTTCTGCCTAAGTTGTTGGAAAGTAGATTTAGAATTATATAATATTGGTATTTATATATATATTCTCATTCTTATAAAAATGCATTCAATGTTAGAACTTTAAATAACAGGATCAGTTTTAAACATTTCTTTTTGTTTGTGTTTTGTGATTTAAAGTAAGAAACACATAAAATTTTGTTATTTTTGAGTATTTTCAAATGAAAACTTTTTATGAAGCACAAAAAAATGAAAATCTTTTTATTCAAAAATATAGGAGAATATGTTTGAAAAATGACTTTTGATCTTAAGAGAGGTGGTCTCCAATATATACAAGGTATCTTCGAGTATATGTGAAGAATTCAAAGCTATGTGATTCTCAAAATTATAAAAATAAAAGCGGTCAACATTGGTTTTTGTTATCAACCTATAAATCACAAGGTTTTGGCGATAATCAAACATAAAAATGTTTTTTTCCAAACAAAAGACTATCAAACTATATTATACTAGTCTCGTACCTTGCTCGTGTTATTAATGTTGATTTCAATTTTTTTTGGTTACTATATATCATAGGTGCGTAGTTTCCACCGGTTTTGTCGGTGACTAATCTACGGCTACAAATTTCCGGTTTTTCCAGCCAATGTAGTTCTCCCCCTCAAGATTCGAACCCGAGACCTTTAGGTGTGGGGTTAAAGTCCAATTACCACTTGTACCAACCTTGTTGGTTAATATTGATTTCGAATGTATCTAACGTGTATGAATATGTTTGAGAAATTTTTATAGAAAAGCTATTAACTAGAGAATCCGAGTTTCTTCTTTAAAAACAATATTATAGAAAACTGAGTTTTTTGTCAAAGAAAAAGAAAATTGAGTTTAAAAATACAGAAAATAAGATAAAAAAAGTATTGGTTTTCGTAACATCACTAGTAGTTCTAAACATTGTCTCGTCACTTTGTCAGTCATAAGTCACCGGTAAAAATTAAAATATAAATAAAAAAAGAGTTGAGTGTAACAAAAATAGAAAATATTAAATAATAAATGTGCTACAATATATTTAAGATTGAAATTATATATAAGAAACTTATATTTGTAGAATTTCTCAAAATTATCATCCATATCCATAGTAATATATATATATATATATATATATATATATATATAAATAAGAATAATCATTTACAAAAAATTTCACTTTCCTAATGAAAAAGTTTTTAGCTTTTAATTTGAATATTAATAAATATTTATGGAATGATTACTGTATTTTTTTAAATATTAATATCGATGTAATATACTTTTATCGCTAGTTTATCAAAATTTTATTCATAACTATTCTTATGACTTAGATATCAATATTAATGATTTTATTCATAACTACTCATGAGTCAAAAAAAGTTCATAACTACACATAGTTTTATTCATAACTATTAATTAATAGTTTATTCATAACTATTAATTAATGATGTGTCAAAAAAAAACTATTAATTAATGATTTTTTTTGTTTTTTAGTTTTTATGTCTTATTTAGTTTTACTTTTTTTAATACGTACGTGTTTCTTTCCACTTTTTTTTTTTTGACAATTGCTTTCCACTTTATTGAGTTCTTGCTAATGTGACATGTAGAATTCTCTATATGTGATGTGTTAAAATATCATTTTTTTCCACATTAAAATAAAATGTCCTTTTTAAATTATTCGTTTTCGTCCAAATTAATAAACAACAAATATAGACATAGATTTCGGAATTTTATTTGGATACATATTAATGTTGAATTTCTATGCTAAGATTTTAAATATTATTACTAAATACTATTAAAATTTGGAATTATTTAATTCCTAATACAACTAATACAAATACAAATTATTAATAGAAGGATGTTGATGGTGTTACAAAAATAGAATTATTTGTGGTATTAACTTGCTTTCAAGCGATTAATTGATTCACCGACATATTACTACTTCCGACAAGGTTCCCTTGAGGCATTTTCGGTTGGAGCGAGGATCTCTTATCCGATACTCCAATTTGCGGACGATACATTGTTTATGGTGTCAAAGTCTAAGGAAAATTTATGGTGCTTAAAGGCGGTATTGAGGATCTTTGAGTTAGTCTCGGGGCTTCGGGTGAATTTTCACAAGAGTAGTTTGATTGGGATTAGTATGGATGAGGAAGAGGCAAAGGTAGGAGCTAGTTTCTTGTATTGTAAAACCGGATGCATACCATTCAAGTTTCTAGGGGTTCCGGTGGGGGCAAATCCTAGAATGAGTAACACTTGGCAACCGGTGATAAAGAGGATGAAAAACAAACTTTCAACTTGGAGAAGTAGGCAACTCTCAATGGGAGGGCGGGTGACTCTAATTAACTCGGTGCTAGCTAGTCTTCCACTCTATTATTTTTCCTTTTTTAAAGCTCCCAAGAAAGTAGTGAAGGAGATGGTGTCTATCCAAAGGAATTTCCTTTGGGGGGGGGGGGGGGGGAGTGGCGAGGAAAAAAAGATGGCGTGGGTAAGATGGAGTAGAATTTGTTTACCCAAGGAGAAGGGAGGGCTCAGTGTTAAGGATATGGAAGCGTTTAATAAAGCACTTTTGGGGAAGTGGAAATGGAGAATTCTAGTACAGCAAGAAAGTGTATGGAAGGAATTGATCGAAGAACATTATGGCAAAAATGGAGTCTTGAACCAAAAATTTCATTCGGTGTGGTGGAAAGATCTTCAAATGATAGATAAAGGGTTAGTAGAAGGCACAAACTGGTTTGAGTCTATGTTAAGGATAAAATTGGGTAGTGGTATCAAAGTAAGATTTTGGCAAGATCGATGGTGCAGCCCGAGGACGTTTGCGGATATTTTTCCACAGCTGTACAGTCTATTGGTTTTGCAGGAAGGGTCAGTGGCTGACTTCGGTTCATGGGAAGAAGGAGGATGGGCGTGGAAAATGCAATGGAATGTAAGCTTGCCCGAAGAGGAGACTGTCATGGCTGGAGAACTTGATAGCATTTTAAGAGCAATCAGCCCGATAAAAGATCAAGTGGACAGGTGGTGTTGGAAAGCCTCGAAGTCACTACAATACACTGTTAAATCTGCGTATTGCTGTCTGACAGATTCTGCTGATGCAGAATTGCTAGCAGCTGAAGCAAGGAAACTGTTAAAAAAATTCTGGGATTCGGCAGTTCCTTCAAAGTTTTTGGTACACGGGTGGAGAGTTTTAATTGATTGATTACCAACTAGAAAAAAGCTGACGGAGAGAGGAATATTGGACAGCGAATTAAACAACAGCTGTGTGTTGTGCTTCGGATCAGTTGAGGATACAGACCACTTATTTTTCAGATGTCCAGTAGCAGGCCGATTGTGGGAATTATTATTTGCTTGGCTGGGAATCAATGAAGTGGAATGCAATAATGGATGGGAACATTTGTGGAATCATAGATTAAAGGTAGGAGGAAAAAAACAGCAGAGAGTGCGTTTTATGGTGTGGATCGCTGCTGTATGGGTTATTTGGATCAACCGGAATAAAGTTATCTTCAAACGGGGAGTACCAAACGTAAACCAAATGTTACAAAATGTAAAAGGACTCACGTGGGGATGGTTTGCATTTAGAGTAAGTCAACAAGTCACTATAGAGTTTGAAGAATGGAACAATAGGCCGATTAATTGTATCAACCGGTTACAATAATTGTAAACGGGTTGAGGCACCCCTAGTGCCCCCAATCTAATATATATTTTGGCTTATCAAAAAAAAAATATTACTACTTCCGATCCAAATCAGCCCCTTAAATCAGGAGTTGAAATCCTCTCAAGTATTTGATGTGTCAAGTAGAAGAGAGAATGACACATATAAAAATAAAAAAAAATAAATGCAATAAATTATTTATAGAGAGAATGCCACTCTCTCTCCTACAACACAACAAGGATCCTAACTCCTAAATCAGAGAACCAATTAGCCATTCTTGTTTAATAAGTCTAATAGTTTTCTTGTTACAAAAAAATACCATTCTCATTTAATAAGGTTAATAGTTAAATTTCTTTCCCAAAATACATTTTTTAAAATAATAATGGTCTGTATGCCAAATTAATGACATTAGCTTTAAGTAAACAACCCAAATAGAGGTAAAATTGGAATTAATCATTTGATACACCTAAAAATAGTGTTTATTGCTTAGGGTTAAATATGTTTTTTTTTTGACAACAGGGTTAAATATGTTTTTGGTCCCTATGAAATTTGAATTTTTTTGTTTTAGTATCTCACAAAAATTTTACCTACTTTTGGTCCCTAAGTATTTTTCATTAGTTTTAGTCATTCATGACTTTTAATAGTGTTTTTTGGACTTTAATAGCGCTTCTAAGTGCTACTTAAAATCATGAAGAATTATTAAAAATCGCGAGGGACTAAAACAAATGGAAATTAAGTTGGGGGACTAAAAATATGTAAAAAAAATTTGAATGACTAAATCCAAAAAACACAAATTTTATAAAGACAACAAACATATTTAATCCTATTTTTTATATTTTAGGCCAACAAAAAACACTCTTTATTTCTTATGTTTTAGACCGGAGGTAGTATTTATTTATTTTTAAATATATATATATATATATATATATATATATATATATATATATATATACATAAATTATATACATGGAAGTCTAGCTGTTGGTTGTCTAGGCAATTTCAGCGCCATGAGGACATCGGCTCTCGGGTTCGAACTCGGATATGAGCAGTGGTAGTGTGCGTGCGTGGTGTTTATTTGTTGTTTCATCTAAGTAGACCAAAAAATTATATACCCGGAATCTTGAAAATTTATGTGAGTACTTCCATTTATATGTGATATTTATATTTATATTTTACTTTTTCCTAACAAAGGTTTTAGCCTAATTTCCCCTTGTTTATTTTTTGTATATGGCTTTTTATTTCTTTTCAATTAAATGAGGAGAAGTCTCTTTTTCCTTAATGACGAGTTTTCACTAAGAAGAGTTTGCATCTAAAAGTTTTAATGAGACCCCTACCTTTCATGGCAAAATAAAAAGTTATATTTATTTTTTGATTTAGGACCATTGTTGGCTACCCACGGAGTGTCCCAACGCTTTTAACGAAGGACTAATCTCCGCTCGCTACTTGCGGCAAGGATTTCGCTGGCCAACACGCCTTTTTTGAGGTGGGCGGGAATCGAACCCGGGAGCAAACCGGATCGACCCCCACTACGTAGCTCAGGATAGCCCGACCACTGGGCTAGACGTGTTGGTTAAGTTATATTTATTTGATAATATATGTTTCTTATTGTCATGGAAATTGTTGATTATGACTATTTATTTTTATTTTATTGCAGTTTTAAGATCAAATTAAATTATTGATCTCAAACCAAATAAAATTAACTTGACAAATCAAATCAAATCAAAGTTATTGATATCAATTTAATCATTTTCTATGGATATCACTTGTTTTATACTAATATCAAATCAAATTATTGATATGATATTAGTTAATTTTTAGTGATATCATTTTCTTTTCCCTTTTTTTTTACTAAACTATTTTGAACTTATTAATCACTTTTTCGATCTAATCCATTTCCATGTATTTTCATTCCCTAAATAGTGAAAATGCTACATTTTATTTATTTTACTTTCGATTATAGACAGTAATAAATAATAGTGGGTCCATTCGTAGAGGCGTTTTTTTAGTAAGCTTATCAAAAAAAAAATGGGCTCGTTTGTTTTAGATAAAAGAAATAAATGATTTCGATGTTGAATAATTTAGAAATCATTTTTTTAGAGATTTTTAAAATATTTATGTTGTGTTTGTGTAGCATAATTATAATCATTTCTTAAAAAATATTTTATCGAAAATTATCTTTAACAACGACTCAAAATGTATTCTTATTTTAAACAGTTTTTAGATTATTTTCAAATTCTCACTCTTTTTTTGAAACTAAGCTAATTCATATCAATATAAATAATGTCACGGATACTGGTTGGGACATAATCAAAAAACGTGGAACAAGCATAAAGTATTAATGCTCTAATAAGAGTATGAGCAACATTGGCTTGTCTCCTAGCAAAACTAAACCTATAGTTTGGAAAAGTAGATAACATTGATCTGCAACACTTAATAATAGATCTTACTTAGTAGTAATGAGATGGTTTCTGTTGATACCGTTAACAACTGGTAAACAATCCAGTTCAATGGTTACTCACTGGACTCCGCGCTCATTAAGCCACTTAATAGCTTCCACCGCTCCGGTTTCCTCACTTTTTTAAAAAACTATAACAAACGAATGGAAATTTCTATATATAAGTGATTATTTTTATTAAAAACGACCCCATTTATAATTTATTAATCACAACCCAAATTCATTTTCGTGTAATTTCATTTCATAAATAGTAAATTTGGTACAATTTATTTAGCACAATATTTTCGGTGATAGACATTAGTTAGTGACAATATATAATGTGTTCATTTCAATTTGGATTCAGGGTTGTAATCGAACCAAATATAAGAAATTAATGTTTTCTATATTAGATGAGTAACTCAAGGCTAAAATGGACATTTTACATTAGTTACTATAGTTAATTACATTTGTCATTTACATGTAGTTTTATTTGAATTTGTATTTCAGTTTAATTACATTTTCATTTGCATTTAGTAACTGAATCTTGTTAGATTCATTTGTATTAGACTCACACATTTTTTCAGCTAATACACTTACTATTCCATTTTACTTCATCTTCTTCCTCTTACATTCTCTATAAAATTGCTCTCTGTGATTGAACTTGAGTGAGTGTGAGCATGAGTGAAATGCTTAGATTACCACAACAAATTGGTATCTAGCTAGAGCTTTCGTTCTGATTCGGGAAACACGAGTGTGTGTGAGGTGTGAGTGATTTCGTTTTCCTTGATTCACATTGAATTGAAGGTGCGAAATCGAAGAGAATCATAATTTTTGGTTTTCCTGGAAGGGTAAACACGAGAGTTGGTGAGTTTTGAGTGTTAATCACAGAGATCAAGCATGAACGGAGGAAATGGTGGATTAAACACGAAGTTACCGGTGTTTGATGGAAGTAATTGGAACCGGTGGTCTATCCAAATGCGTGTGTTATTTGGAGCTCAAGATGTGCTTGAGTTGGTCAACGATGGCTATACACCGGTACCGGGAAATGCGATGGAGGCTCAAAGGAATGCTCAACGAGAGACGGGGAAGAAGGATCAGAAAGCTTTGTTCTACATTCATCAGTGCGTAGATTAGAAGGTTTTTGAGAAGATTGCTGAGGCAACTACTGCGAAAGGTGCTTGGGATATTCTGGTGAGGTGTTATGGTGGTGATGCGACGGTGAAGAAGGTGAAATTGCAGTCTCTTCGCAAACAGTATGAGAACCTGAACATGAAAGATAGTGAGAAGGTTGCTGATTAAATTTCGCGTGTAATTATAGTGACAAATGAGATGAAGACTTGCTGTAACATCCCCAATTTAACTAGTTTCAATTACTGAGATTAGCTAGAGGCCATAATTAATTAATTAGCTAAACTGAGAATAATTAGGATAAATTATTAATTATGAGATGTTTGAAATTGAATGAAACGAATAAATTATCGTTTATGCATAATGGGTATATTATGCTAAGTATAGAAGTTAGGGAGAAATTGTGGAGTTAGAACTAGTTTAAGTGAGAAACTAAGGATAAGAGTAAAACAGTCAATTCACTTATTTAAATTTCATTCAGTTGACCCATTGACTCTCTCTTACTCACTACCACACAAAACCAACTCACCACTAAACACTCCCACACAAGTTCAGAAATTAGAAAAATAGAATTGAGAGGCATTGAGAGGGAGAGTGAGCCGTGAGAGGGAGGAGAGAAAGGAGAGAAAAGATCTCCATCACCTCTAAATGCATGTGACAATTAACACCACCATCCTCCCACATTTCCCTTCCTCTTCCCATTGATACCAAGAACAACACACACACCTCTTCCCTTCTCAAATCACCATTTTCGCACCCAAGCTCCACCTTGGAGGAAAGTTGGGTTCCTAGTGTGTTTGTGACTCCGTTAGAGCTCCAAAAGTGGTCTGAGGTATTGCATTTCAGTTGGAGTGTCCTTTGGCAAGTTCAAGGAGCTACATTTCGAATTAGGGGCTGTCATGGAAAGGATATAGGAGCTGTTTCAGAATTTGGACTAGCTATTGGGTAGTTTTGGTGTGATTGAGTCTACATTTCACCATTTGCCGTCGTTGTGTGCGATTTTCATCGCAAGAGGTGAGTTCTAACTCGCTTAGGATTTTGTTTTCGTTTCAGAACTAAATATTGCGTGTTTCTGGAATTTGGTTGATTGGTGTTCATCTCGAAATTGAGTTAAAAACCGTTTTTGTAAAAGTTTTGTGTTCGTGCCTTGTTTGGAAACTCATGTCATTGTCATTGATTGAAGTAAATGATGATTTGATTGTATTCTTGATTGGAAATATTATTGGTACGATGAAGTATTGGGCTGGATTAAGTATTTGGGATTGAAGTGAAATCGAAAAGGGCGAAGAAACGAATTTAAAAACACTGTTTTCGTAGTGCAGGATTTTGACTGTGTGTAGAAAACATGGCCATGTTTTATTACACGGCTGGCCGTGTTTTAGTCTGTTTCTGCGCAAAATTTTTAAAATGCAGAAACACGGCCATGTTTTAAAACACTGGGAGCCGTGTTTTCTGTTGTTTCCAGGATTACTCCTTTTGATTCCAAACCTTTCCCAATTCCTTCCCCGACCCTATGTATTGACAAATAAACTGTAATTCGCATAAATAGGCGTAAGTATGAATAACATATTGGAAATTGTCCAAGTATGTTAAATGTACAATAACCGATTAGGGTTGCGAGTGAGAAAGCACAGGTATATGTTAATATAATGGACTTATTATTCGTTAAGGTTTTGGTAACCATATGATACAATGACTATGAACTACTTGATATAATTCAATGTATGATAATTAATGTAAAAGACATTAATTGGGGTGATGACCTCTATGATAGCACACTAGGGAGGGAAGTCATGAGCACATAACCTAGGCCCCTTCTATGTTTGCCCACTGATGAAAGGATTAGTGGATTGGGTTGATCACTGGGGGACTGAAACTGTAGGTCCTCGGTGTTGTGTTAGTATGACATGTTACACATAGCTATCCAGACTTGGGCTACGGATGAAAATAATGCATAATTAACCGCTAGTGTTAGTGAGGGGTCTCGATAGGACTCACTGAGATAATGTTTATCTCACCCTTTATTATTGTGGTTTTTACAGAGAAACGGGGAAAAGCAAAGGCGAAGAAGCACGGTTAGCCGGTGTGACTCATGGAGTTATTGAAAAATAAGTTTTATGATTATTGCTTTTTCCCTTTTTTTGTCTTTGTATTATTGGTTGTATAACTATTACTCGCTAACAGTTGTAAATCGTTTCCGTTACTTATGTTTTGGATATTGAACACCAGGTTGTATAAATTTTAAGTCATGAAACTTAAGTACTTTATGTTAAGTTTAATGAGGTTCATGGAACCGTTTAATGATTATCCAGGAAAAGTTTTTGGCTTGTGTTCAATATTCCAGGCATACAAGTCAACTCTGATGCATGCCATGCTGTGCATTTCGGTATTTCTACAAGTTAGAAATACTGGGGTGTTACACTTGCGGAGAAACCATCAGTGAGCAGATAATTGTAGAGAAGGTACTTAGGTCTTTGATTCCTCAGTTTGATTTTATATTTGTAGCTATGGAACAATCCAAAGATACTAGTACAATGAAAATAGATGAATTACAAGGTAATTAAGCGGCACATGAATTACGATTGACTGAGAGAAATGCTGAGAAAGACACTGCACAAGCACTTAAGGCTTTGAATGTGAACAAAGCAAACAACAATAAGCAGTCTAACTGGAAAAATAATAAGTGGAAGAGTAAGAAACAGGCATGGCTTGATAATAAGAATAAGAAGAGTGGTGAACAGAGTGTAGAGAAGGGAGAGTCTTCAAATCAAAGTGGTAAAAAGACTAAGAATTACCAAAAGGGAAAGGAGAAATTTGATAAGAGAAAAATTCAGTGTTTCAATTGTGATAAGTATGGCCACTTTGCTGATGAATGTTGGTCAAACAAAGAAAATAAGAATGAAGAGGCTAATATAGCTCAAGGAGATTTTGAAGAAGAGCCTGTCATGTTGATGGAGTGGTGATTGATTGGTGGTACATGGACACAGGGTGTTCAAATCATATAACTGGTATTAGGGAATGGTTGATTAATTTCAACTCCAGCAAGAAGACAAGAATTAGGTGTGCAGATGATGAGTATCTCATTGTTGAAGGCATGGGTGATGTTCTGGTGAAAATGAATGATGGCAGATTTGTTTTGATTGAGGAGGTGTGGTATGTGCCTGGAATGAAGAGTAATCTCATGAGTGTAGGGCAGTTACTGGAAAAGGGATACGCTGTGACTATGGAGGACAACTTACTGAAGTTGTATGACAGTGAGAAGAGGCTGATTATGCAGTCAATACTGGGAAATAACAGAACATTCAAGGTAGACATTAAGGAAACTGAGACACACTGTCTTAGTGCAGTCAGTGGCAGTGATATTGCCCTGTGGCACAAAAGATATGGACACCTAAACTATAGAAGTTTAGGTCACCTCAAGTCCAAGAATCTAGTGCTTAGTGTTCCTGATATCACAATCAAGGACAAGGCTTGTCGTGTGTGTATGCGAAGCAAGCAATCTAGACTTCCATTCACATCAGAATTTCCACCAAGAGCAACACATGCTTTAGGTGTTGTATATTCTTATGTGTGTGGTCCCGTTGAGGTTTCTACTTTGGGTGGCAACAAGTATTTTGTGTCCTTTGTAGATGAGCATACAAGAATGATGTGGGTGTATTTGATCAAGGCAAAGAGTGATGTGTTTGATCAATTTAGAAGGTTCAAGGTCTATGTTGAGAAGCAGAGTGGCTGCAACTTGAAGATACTTAGAACTGATGGTGGTGGGGAATACAACTCAACTGAGTTCAAGAAGTATTGTGATGACAATGGCATTGAGCATGAAGTGACTGCTCCATACACTCCTCAACACAATGGTGTTGCAGAGAGGAGAAACAGGTCAATAATGGAGATGGCTAGGTGTATGTTGAAGGAAATAAGCTTGCCAAACTATCTATGGGGTGAAGTTGTGTCAACTGCAGCTTACATTCTCAACAGGTGTCCAACTAGGAGGCTCAAAGATGTGGTTCCACTTGAAGTTTGGTCTGGTAAGAAACCAAGTGCAGGGCACTTGAAAGTGTTTGGATCACTGTGTTACAAACACATTCCTGATGCTCGCAGGAAGAAGTTAGATAACAAAAGTTGTCCCATGGTGCTGATAGGTTACCACCCCACAGGTGCCTATAAGCTATATAATCCAGAAACTAAGAAAGTTGAGTACAATAGAGATGTGATTATGAAATAAAATGAGAAGTGGAACTAGGAAAAAGGAGGAGCAGATGCTGATAAAATTGAGACTGTTCTAGTTGATACCGGTGGTGAAAATGAGAACTTGACAGAGCAAGATATTGAGAATGAGGTTGCTGATATTGGAGAACCTCCACAGCATGTGAGAGTGACCATGAAATTGATTCTAATGATGAGCCAGTAGTGCAGGCCAGACCATAGAGGCAGAGAGTTCCTCCAGATAGGTTTGCTGATTATGACTTAATCCCTGATAATGCAGTAGATAGCTATGAAGCACGGATACGGGATACGATACGGGATATGACACGATACGGATACGGGGATACGGGAAAATTTTGAAAATCAAGATACGACACGGCTAGGATACTTTAATAAAAAATTAAATTAAAATTTAAATATAGAAAAATAAAAACATAATATATAAACATAATTAAAAATAAAAATAAAGAGTTTAAGAAAAAAACTACTAAAAAAATTATAAATTTTATATTAGATTTAATATATATAATAAAATTATTACTATAATAATAATATTTACTTAGGGCACTTTTTTCTTATAATAAAAATCATAAATAAGTGAAAATTATTAAGACTATAAATAATAAATATTTTTTAACACTATCTATTATATAACTAAGACCGTAAATAATTGATATTGATATTATATATGAAAAATATATTTATTTTGGTCTTGTATCATACACTTTAAATTGGTATTTTATTTTTGACAAATTAAATTGGTATTTTAAATAGTTATATATGTGTATGTATTATAATTATAATTATAATATAATATATAATATATAATATCATTGTTTTATTTGATAATAATAATTACTTGTAAAAAAAATTGATATTGATATTGATATTGATAATTGATAATAATAACTAAAACAAAAGGAGAGAAAAGAAAGAGCAACAGAAGTTGATAATATAATATATAATATCATTGTTTTAATTGGGCCAAGCCCACAACCCAATATATCATAAGTCATAACCCTGGTTCTCATCGTTCTTTCATCAACACAGTTAGATAACGTCGCTTCCTTTCTTTCATCCTTTCATCAACACAGCGCTGTTTCCTCCCCTTCTTCGACTTTCTTATCTCCTTCATTTTTCTTATCTCCTTCGCAACCCGACCCAGTTTCGTTTTAAAAAACCACCTTTAACAGGAGCAGACCCGACCCAAAAATGGCTTTAGAAATCCTTGTCTACTCTGGTTGTATCAGATCTGTGAAGGAACGAACATGTTATTACTTTTATTGCTTCTATTAGGCAGAAAGTTTCAATTTTTATTGAAAGATTTTACTGTTGTTTGGTGTTCTCTTCTTCTCTTTTTTTTAATCCGAAAAAACTTGAATAGCAGCCAAACGTATCTCGTGAACGTATCCTCCATGGTTAGCCGTATCCTTCACGTATCAGCCGCGTATCCATCCCGTATCTGGTATTTTTTTTAAAAATAAATAAATAAAAAATATCGGATACTCCCCAGATACGTATCCGGTCGTATCGGACACGTATCGGTATCCGATACGTGTCGGATACGGGTACTTTGTCTATTTTGGAGTATCCGGGCTTCAGAGGTAGAAAGTGATGGTGAATTGGTTCAAATTGCTTTACTAGCTGATGTAGAGCCAATTAGTTATGTTGATGCCTTAAAAGAGAAGGTGTGGAGAGCTACCATGCAAGAAGAGCTAGACTCTATTGAAAGAAATAAAACCTGGAAATTGACTGTGCTTCCAGAAAATAAGAGAGCCATTAGTGTCAAGTGGGTATTCAAAGTAAAATTGAAACCAGATGGTACTGTAGCAAAGCATAAAGCAAGATTGGTAGCAAGAGGGTTTCTCCAAAAGCCTGGTCTTGACTACTTTGAGGTGTTTGCCCTAGTTGCTAGACATGAAACAATTAGGATGGTGATTGCACTGGCTAGCAATAAGGGATGGAATTTGTATCATTTAGATGTGAAGTCAGCCTTCCTCAATGGCCCACTAGAGGAAGAAGTATATGTGCTACAACCACCTGGTTATGAAATGAAGGGTAAGGAACACAGGGTGTACAGATTGCATAAAGCCTTATATGGGCTCAAGCAAGCTCCAAGAGCTTGGAATAGGAAAATTGACTCCTATTTTGTGAAACTTGGTTTTAAGAAGTGTTTGGTGGAGCATGGAATCTGTGTGAAAGGTTCTGAAAATGGTGAGAAGACACTGATTTGTCTTTATGTGGATGATATGCTAATCACAGGCAGCAATGCTACTGAGATAAGCAAGTTTAAGAAGTTGTTGATGACTGCTTTTGAGATAACAGACCTTGGAAGGGTGAATTACTTCCTTGGAATGGAATTCCTGTATGAGACTAGAGGTATTATACTGCATCAAGCTAAGTATGCAAGTGAGATTTTGAAGAGATTTGAAATGGTGCACTGTAAGTCTGCTGTGACACCAGCAGAGACAAACCTGAAGCTTGAGGCAGATCTTGAGGTTGAGGATGTTGACCCTACATTGTTTAAACAATTGGTAGGATGCCTGAGGTATTTGTGCAATACCAGGCCAGATATATGCTACTCGGTTGGAGTAGTGCGTAGGTTCATGAGTAAGCCAAAGATGACTCACTTCCTTGCTGCTACAAGGATCCTGAAGTACATCAGTGGCACTCTTAGAACTGGTATTCTGTTCCCAGCAAATGTTAAGAATTATGGTGTTTGCTTGGCTATTCAGATGCTGATTGGTGTAGGGATAAGGTGGATAGAAGGTCCACAAATGGTTTTGTTTTCTTATGAAACAATGCTCCTATTTCTTGGTACTCCAAGAAGCAACCAGTGGTTGCATTATCTTCTTGTGAATCTGAGTATATTGCAGGTGTTGTTACTGCTTGTCAGACCATATGGTTGAGCACATTGATGACTGAGCTGCAGATCACATTGAAGAAGTCTAATACTTTGCTGATAGACAATAAATCAACAATTAATTTGGCCAAGAATCCTGTGCTACATGGGCGTTGCAAGCATATTAACACAAAGTTTCACTTTCTTCGTGAACAAGTTAAGAGAGGCAGCATTGAAGTGGCTTACTGCAACACACAGCTGCAGATTGCAGACATCATGACAAAGGGATTGAAAGCTGATCAATTCCTGAAGCTGAGAGGAGACATTGGCATGATTACATTTTAGGCCATGAGTTAAGAGATGGTATTAGATGAGTAACTCAAGGCTAAAATGGACATTTCACATTAGTTACTATAGTTAATCACATTTGTCATTTACATGTAGTTTCATTTGAATTTGTATTTCAGTTTAATTACATTTTCATTTGCATTTAGTAACTGAATCTTGTTAGATTCATTTGTATTAGACTCACACATTTTTTCAGCTAATACACTTACTATTCCATTTTACTTCATCTTCTTCCTCTTACATTCTCTGTAAAATTGCTCTCTGTGATTGAACTTGAGTGAGTCTGAGCATGAGTGAAATGCTTAGATTACCACAACATTCTATCGCACCCTAAATCATTCAATCGTTAATAGATACGTGTATTTTCACAGTTCAAATCACTATGAAGCTGACACTTAAGAGAATATATTATAAATGATACTTGTACCCAAACCTATTTAAAGGCTCTCAAATTTATTATAAATGATAGTAAATCTTGTATAAATTAAAAACAGAAAAATCATTTAAGAGAATATATTTTATTCACATTAGATTAATCAATCGAGTTACTTTTAATATAATAATGTTTACTTTGGTAAAAAAAATATAATAATGCTTACCATAAATAATAATTAATAATAAAATTAAAAATGTGTTAAGCAAGAAACTGAAAAAATAAGTTAAAATAATTTTTTAACTTCTAATAATTTAACAACAAAAATCTAACACACAAAGTGCGTAGTCGATTTTATGCATCCAAAATTCGAATGCGTATTTTTCTATTTTTCACATTATCATTAACATATAGTTTTAAATTGTAATACCCTTATATTTCAACCGTAGAAGAAATATTAGAATACACCTTAAAGCATACATCAGAGTAAAATTCCTGTCTTTAGATATTGAACAAAACTAAAACTTGATAAAAACTCATCAAGTGATCACTCAGATTTCTTAACTTCAAAAAGAAGTACATACTTAACATAAAAACTATATTTTAATATCCTTCCCACGTCCTAATGTCCAATATCCATAACAGAAATAGCGGAAACGATTTACAACTTCTAATACAATTACAAGTCATAATATTGAAATACACAAACAAGGGAACTACATAAGCAATATAACTAAGTCTTCAAACTCTCCATAAGATGTACAATCTAGCCATGCTTCTTCACTTTTACTTTTCCCCGTGTCTCTATAAAACCACAACATATAAAGGGTGAGATAAACATCTCAGTGAGTTCTATCGAGACCCCTTACTACACACTTGTGGTTCATTATGCATCATTTAAATCGTAGCCCAAGTCTCGATAGCTACGTGTAACTTGGCCTTAATTAGCACAACACAGAAGACCTGTTGTTTTAGTTCCCCGGTGAACCCAATCCACTAATCCTTTCATTAGTGGGCAAACTTAGAAGGGGCCTAGGTTATGTGCTCATGACTTCCCTCCTCTAGTGTGCTATCTCGTAGAGGTTGTCACCCCAATCACTGTCATTATTATTAATCGAGTGATATCATACCTTGATGAGACATCAAGTAGGTTCATTTCATATCATTAATTAACATAGATTGATAAAATATCAAGTCATTTCATAGTCATTGCATCATATGGTTACCAAAACTTTAACGAACAATAAGTCCATTATATTGTTATAAACTTGTGTATTCTCACTCGTAACCCTAAACGGTTTAATTCATTTTCATAACCAAAGTTCAAATAATCATCATTATACAAATTAATTCATTTATTTGATTAGGTTTTTCAATAAGCTTTCCAACGCACTCGAGAACACCTCAATCGGGTTCCCGGATCAAAAGTTATCACTAAAATAGTATCAATGTACTTTTGCTGAAAATTGCACAGGGTCGCGACGCGGACTGTTTCCATCGCATCGCGAAGAGTGACAGAGAGTTTGTCCTTCACATTTCGTGAAGGGTCACGACGCGAACCACTCGGGTCGCGACGCAAATTGTGCTGGGAAAGTGCAGAATTGCAGATTTTCAAGTGTTTTGTGCATCCAATTTTGTACCAATTGGACCCAAACTCATTCCAACATCAAAATAGATATTCTAATACCAAAATCAGTCCCAAATAACACTCATGACAACTAAACAAACACACGACAAACATTCAAACATTCGTTCCGAAACGCAATTCTCATAATTTTTGCAATTATGGTTTTTAACTCAAATTTCACGAAACGAACAACGAAACGACAAATTCAGTCACATGCAATGATTAATACGAGAAATAAAAAAAAACCCTAAACGAGTTAGAACTCACCTCTTGTGATGAAAATCACATACAAAAACAAACAACGGAACCCAACACCAACTCGACTACTCGAACAAACGGAAGACGCGATCAAGCTCTACCCAAACCGAATTATTTTTGGACAGCATCTGTGAGCAGTTTTGGGATGAGTATAACTGATCCAATTTCTAACCAAAAAAATTTAAACCAGTTCCTATTGTATATCAAATTTTGTCTATTTTCCTATGGTTCAAGTCCCAAACTGATATGACGAGTATTCAGGGAGTTACGGTTAAAATACAGAGACTGGTTCGAAAACGTTACGTAAACTTGCAACTAATTTTTCTCCCTCAATACTCAGTCAATTCAGATCATTCTTGTGCGAAAAATGAAGGGTTTTAAGTCTAGTTTTTTAAAGAAACAAAAATGGACTTCATATGAGTTTCATAGAGAAAGTTATAAGGAAAATACCAAAAGTAGTGAAAACTGTTTTTGTGCAGATTTGTTGTGTACTTTGAGAAACGATTTCCAAGGCTTTAAACCCACTTCAAACTCGATTTTCCCAGATCCAAGCTCACTCCTCTCAGCTTCGAAACTTCTGACCCAACCCTTGTTACCCAAAACAGTCCCCAAAATATAAACAACCAAGCATAAAAAAAATGATTTCCCAAGCTCACAACCCACCATCCAATGAAGAGAAGCAAAGTTCACCCATTTTGAGCTATGTGTCTCAAATGGGGATGAAGGTGAAGAGGTATCCTTAGCTATCAAAAGTGGTATCAAATTGAAGAGCAAGAAATATGGAGATAAATGGTGGTGGAATCACTCACATGCATCAAGAGTTGAGGAAAATCTCTCCTCTTCTCACTCTCGCGTCTCTCCTCTCTCTCTCTCTCAAGCTCTCTTTTTTCTGTTTTTTGTTCTTTCTCTCATTCAGTAACATGTGTGTGTGTTAGTGATGTTTGTGAGCTGAGGGATAAATAGAAAGGAAAAGACTACTCTACCCTTATTTTCCATCCCCACTTAAAACCAATTTCCAAACAAATACTCAATCAATAATTCCCATAACTAACATAATTTAGCAAACAAAAACACAATCAATTTATTTAATCAATTTATCTAAGTGGTGATCAGCTGAAAGTAAAAAGGAAAGATGAAATGACTATATTACCCCTAAGTGATCAACACACCACAATCCCACTTTAATTCATTTCTAATCATACCATCAATCAATAATGCATATAATTTACATCATTAGCAATTAAATTAGCTATCACACATAATCAATTACGCTAACTTATTTAAATCGGCTAATCGATTAAATATAATACTTGCTAATTTCACTAATTGAAATTAGCCAAATTGGAGATGTTACAATACACCCCAACTTGAAAACATTTGTCCTCAAAATTGATCAAGTTCTATCCACATGGTCGACACGAAATCAATTCATCGATCTCTCGACTGCAGATGGCTTTCCAGTCGCAACACTAATAAACATGGACCGTTGTGTGTGCACACAATTAGTTTAGGAAAACAATTTACGACCTGTACCATGTATTCACCTGACCCTTTTCATTCATAATCACCGAAGAAGAAAACTTAATTGTCTTAAAATAGGTCGATTCTTAGCCCAAATGAATATGAAAAAGGGTTTTCTTGTAGCTTGACTCAATTTGAAAAAATTGAATTTGTAATGAAATACCCATTTCACTTTATGTGACTTAACGAAAACCAAATTAAAGATTAAACTGTAAGGAGGAAAAGATTTGGGATCACACATTCGGTGCACAACAAGGGTCATTGGTGAAAATTTTCAATCTCAGAAAGAGTGAAATAAGTAAGAGGAACATAAAAATTTTGTTGGGCATACACTAAAACACCTAACCATGTCCAAAATTTAGTAGAAGGTGGGGTAGGGGACTCTATTTAACTCGGTAGTAATTCTCTTGCGAGTTCTCACACAATTGACATTTTGAAAACATGATCCTTATGCATGTTAGCCCACCCCAACTTAAAAACAACCTTACTTGACGTACTACTTTTAATAAAACGGTACATTCACTTTCGGGTTTTCAAAATTAAAACGTCACATGTTGAATGAAAAGACGACTTTTGTGGAATCAATCGTTCACTCCGGTCTCTTTCACAATTGTAGCGATCGAAAAATCCGGAGGAGGGATTCTTCGAAGTTCTTGAAATGAAGCCGCCACCAAAGTTTAGTTTAAGGGCAAATATTGGAAAATCCCTATTGAGTGGATAAGGGGGTTTTGCGGACCAGGTTTGGGCTCGGGAGTCGTTTATGCATAGGGAAGGTATTAGCACCCTACGACATCCTTCCTAAGAAAGGTTACCTTTTAACTAAATGTGTAGAAAATATTATTAATTTAAAAATTTATTTTTACCCTTATTTACAAATTAAAAGAAAAAAGGCTTGGAAGGAGAACATTTAATTATTTTTGTTTGCTTTTGAAAAAATAAGAAATAAGAAATTTACAAAAGGACTAAAAAAGGGTTTTTATTAATGCAATTGATAGAGGTCAGCCGCCCTCTGCTCCTACGTATCTCTTGGTAGAGAAACAAATCACACGTAGTTCTTGGTAGAAAATGTTTGTGTGTTGGTGTTTTTTATTATTTGAATGGTTTTGAAACTTGAAAGACGTCTGAAGTGACCAAACAGATAAATCTAGAGTGGTCACCACTAACGGCCCATTTGAAAAGGAAAGCATTCACAATATTTAAACGAGTTAAACTCAGAGTGACCATTGTAAATAACTGATTTGTGACTGAGTGTGTGATTATTTGAAAATGTTTGCTTGAAAACATGGTTTTCATAAAAATAAGTTGAGATGGTGTGGAGCTGAGTTAGACTCGTTGATTTGTAACATTATGAGAAGATGAGTTGGACTCATTGGTTTGTAAAACGTGTGAGGATGAGTTGGACTCATGATTAGTGAAAAAGAAGAAAATATTATATACTCCACGGAGATAATGAATGTGAGAAGGTGAGAATGAAGGAAATAAATGGTGTGAACAACAAATATCCATTAGTGGGAAAAGAGAGAAATAAAGGATTAAGCAGGTGAAGAAAGGGGTATGAGAGAGAGTGTGAGACAGCAAATATGGGGGTGGTATTACTAGAGGAAGGAAGAGTGAGAGTTAGTATATAAGATGAAATAAATACATACATAAAAAAAATGTAAAAAGGGGAGTGGGGTGTAATAGTAACACAGAGGTGCAATTAACAGAAAGAGAGTTGTATAAATAAAACTGGGGGTGCGTAAAGCAGTAGCCCAATCGTTTTGGGTTTCTGGATCCTGGACTACAAATGGGTTTAAGCAGGGGGCGCTACAAATGGGTTTAATGGGTTTAAGCAGGGTGCGTAAACCACACTAACTCACAGGCTGTGAGTTAGTGTGGTTCACGGTGGTGCGATGGTGATGACCATCGCATGGTGGCCGGAGCTTCAAGCTCTTTTTTTTACTTCCCGAAATTTGTTTTGATTTTTGGTTTTGATTTCTGGTCTTGATTTCTAGTCTTGATTTTTGGTCTTGATTTTTGGTCCCCTTTCTGTGACTGTGTTGCTGTTTTTATAGGTAGATTGATGAGGTGCTGAGGGGCTCAAAGGGCAGTCAGCAATTAGGGCAAAAATGGCACCAAAAGGACAGCATCTTTGAGGAGGAAAAAAGGACAAGAGCTGGCACCAAGGACAGTCAAAGGAAGGACAAGGAATCAAAAGGACAGCCAAGGGGAAACCCTAGCTAGGGCAAGCAGCCAACCTGCTGCGCCCCTTTTCTTCTTTTTTTCTTTTTTTTTTTGGAGTTTTGTAATTTTTTAATTTTTTGTACTATTTTTTTGCTGTTTGTTTTTTTTTGCTCATATTTGTAAAGAAAACTGTATTTATATATATAAAAAACTTTCGACTATTCAGCTTCTTCAATTATTATTATTATCATTATTCTTTCGCATCGATAACAATAGGCTAAATAATAACAGTAACGAAATAAAATAAAACGAGCATCGAACAATCGTTGTACGAGAGTGCCAAAGACACGCGTGTTTAGAACAATATGTGGCGCGATAAGAATTTTTTGGGTTTTAATCGATCGGACAAAATTAGGGTATGACAACGATCAATCCTTAACTAAATTTTTAAGTCAACAACACTTTAAACAATAACCAGACATAGTAACGGCAATCCAAAACATTATTTCAAACATTAATTCATGTCCAAAGCAATATCTTACATACACATTGCACACGAAGCATGTAACTTAACATTAAAGCTTATAACTACTTTCGGATTCATTCAATATCTTGTATATATTTGAAACACTCTATCATTCAATCAAGCCACATCATAAACAATCAGTATGCACCTTATTCAAATCAGTCCAATCATCAATCACAAACACGCAAGTGAAAAACTCATTAATACATACTAGGATTGTTAAATCCTAGCTACATCTAGTGCTTTGGGTTAGACTCGGGAACAATCACTGTTCTCAATGACTCGCGCAGTGATAGGGTTTTTATAAAATAAACTTTTCCATGACCTATCGGAGTCGACTATAATGTCTCAATGACTCACATAATGAAAGGATTTTATAAAATAAGTTTTCCATGACCTATCGGAGTCAAATCTATCAACTAACCCAAAATACTAGTATGAGTGAATCTCTATACAATAGGGATCTCATTGGGGAGGCAAAACGGCTTCCCTAAAGTAGGGTTCATTAAAAGCCTATAGACTCAATCTTATCACAATGTATTGTTGACTAATCTAGGTGTAATCATTTATATTTGGATTCTGTACGGTATTGGGATAGTTGTAGCATCACAGAAATGAGAAAGTAGAAGAATTCTTTTAAGGAATCAAACGGGCGTACGATTGGTGCATCCTGGGTTGATTCAGAAAACGAATTCCAACCATTTCGAACATTCCTTTGGTCCTCCGCTTTTCCGAATTCTATAAACAATACAAACGAAACTATTACAACTATCATAGTTAACCAATTCGGAACTCGTCCTACCTAGAGAACAAAACATTCATCACCTAGGTAAACTGAACTTTTCCTTTTTCAACATACAGCGGGGTGCCTAATAGTCTAGGATCTTAATTTGAAGACTCTAATGATTGCTAAAAGGACTATGACTACGAATAACCATTTCCGAGAGATAGCCCTTTTTAGGACCCCATAGGATATTATCCTAATCCGGTATCTAAGAACTTAATCTGGATGGTTGGGAATCCTCTTCCCATTTCCCATGCTACTCGAGGGTTTATTTTCTACTAACACCTTAGGGTTTAACGGCTTAAGGTCGGGAAAGAGTATTCTTCAGAATCAAGATTAGAGACACATTCCAAAACTTACTCAGATGTGTAGACATTTTCGTTAGATTTCCAACACATCCCGGAACATAAAAATTGGGGTTCCGGATTAAAAGTTACGAATAAAACAAGCTAGAAGACTAACGAAAATATCTCACAGACCGAAACTAGCATACTCCTAATCGGAGGTTTGCAATAAGGTTACTCCTATTGACATTAAATATTAGCCCCTTCTTGGAAAGGGAACCGATTTATAAATCTTGATCAGTAAATAATCTAATGAACGTTGGGTAGTTCTACTTGCCAATATTGCTGATGTGATTATGGTTTACTAACCCGACTTCATGACATTTAAAAAAGGTTGCTCTGAGGAAAAAGGTACCTGACCTAAACTCGAGACTATCCGAAGGATTTCTCTAAATTGTGACATAAGTTTGGGTTAGCCTGAATTACAAGGTAGGGTAACTACTAAACATTTTCTAGGAAACTGAGAAACTTGGTTGAACAGGGATCAGAGTTTTACGGCGTCGGTCACTCCTAAAAAGATCTCTGAACACTAACACTCTTAATACCTGAAGATTTTGTTTAGATTGCAACTTTCTGGACAACCTATAAAGGTTTACGTGGCAATACAATGGTTGTTTCGGCTCCAAAGACTAAACAGTCGCCCACAACTCCCTCGAACCATCACGGATGCCCATCTATTGTTCCGGAATGTCATTTGTAGCCCTCTGTTGCGTGCTCTGATGAAACGAGACGGCTAGAAATCCTACGGCTTAGGGTTTCGGACATTTTCGGGGCTGAGGCAACCAATTGTCATCATTCTCAGTACGTTGCATGAAATATCGAGTGGATCCAGGCTCAATGTCTCGCACAAAAGACTGAAAGGTTCTGAGAGTCAATGGTCTAAGTCCGTAGCTGACTCGATCTAACCTCTTGACCATAAGGTCACTAAGTCCGACAAGGTCGAACTGCTCTGATACCAAAATATAATACCCTTATATTTCAACCGTAGAAGAAATATTATAATACACCTTAAAGCATACATCAGAGTAAAATTTCTGTCCTTAGATATTGAACAAAACTAAAACTTGATAAAAACTCATCAAGCGATCACTCAGATTTCTTAACTTCAAAAAGAAGTACATACTTAACATAAAAACAATATTTTAATATCCTTCCCATGTCCTAATGTCCAATATCCATAACAGAAATAGCCAAAACGATTTACAACTTCTGATACAATTACAAGTCATAATATCGAAATACACAAACAAGGGAACTACATAAGAAATATAACTAAGTCTTCAAACTCTCCATAAGATGTACCATCTAGCCATGCTTCTTCACCTTTGCTTTTCCCCGTGTCTCTGTAAAACCACAACATATAAAGGGTGAGATAAACATCTCAGTGAGTTCTATCGAAACCCCTTACTACACACTCGCGGTTCATTATGCATCATTTAAATCGTAGCCCGAGTCTGGATAGCTACATAGAAGGGACCTAGGTTATGGGCTCGTGACTTCTCTCCCCTAGTGTGCTATCTCATAGAGGTCGTCACCCCAATCACTGTCATTATTATTAATCGAGCGATATCATACCTTGATGAGACATCAAGTAGGTTCATTTCATATCATTAATTAACATACCTTGATAAAATATCAAGTCGTTTCATTGCATCATATGGTTACCAAAACCTTAACGAACAATAAGTCCATTATATTGTTATAAACTTGTGTATTCTCACTCGTAACCCTAAACAGTTTAATTCATTTTCATAACCAAAGTTCAAATAATCATCATTATACAAATTAATTCACTTATTTGATTAGGTTTTTCAATAAGCTTTCCAACGCACTCGAGAACACCTCAATCAGGTTCCCGGATCCAAAGTTATCACTAAAATAGTATCAATGTACTTTTGCTGAAAATTGCACAGGGTCGGGACGCGAACTGGTTCCATCGCGTCGCAAAGCGTGACAGAGACATTGTCATTAACATTACGTGAAAGTTCGCGATGCGAACCACTCGGGTCGCGACGCGAACTGTGCTGGGAAAGTGCAGAATTGCAGATTTTCAAGTGTTTTGTGTATCCTATTTTGTACCAATTGGACCCAAACTCATTCCAACATCTAAACAGATATTCTAAAACCAAAATCAGTCCCAAATAACACTCATGACAACTAAACAAACACACGACGAACATTCAAACATTTGTTCCGAAACGCAATTCTCATAATTTTCGCAATTACGGTTTTTAACTCAAATTTCACGAAACGAACAACGAAACGACAAATTCAGTCACATGCAATGATTGATACGAGAAACAAAAAAACCCTAAGCGAGTTAGAACTCACCTCCTGTGATGAAAATCACAGACAAAAACAAACAACGGAGCTCAACACCAACTCGACTACTCGAACAAACGGAAGACGCGATCAAGCTCTCTACCCAAACCGAATTATTTTTGGACAGCATCTGTGAGCAGTTTTGGGATGAGTATAACTGATCCAATTTCTAACCAAAACAATTCAGACCAGTTCCTATTGTGTATAAAATTTTGTCTATTTTCCTATGGTTCAAGTCCCAAACTGATATGACGAGTATTCAGGGAGTTACGGTTAAAATACAGAGACTGGTTCGAAAACGTTACGTAAACTTACAACTAATTTTTCTCCCTCAATACTCAGTCAATTCAGATCATTCTTGTGCGAAAAATGAATGGTTTTAAGTATAGTTTCTAAAGAAACAAAAATGGACTTCATATGAGTTTCATAGAGAAAGTTATAAGGAAAATACCAAAAGTAGTGAAAACTGTTTTTGTGCAGATTTGTTGTGTACTTTGAGAAACGATTTCCAAGGCTTTAAACCCACTTCAAACTCGATTTTCCCAGCTCCAAGCTCACTCTTCTCAGCTTCGAAACTTCTGACCCAGCCCTTGGTTACCCAAAACAGTCCCCAAATATAAACAACCAAGCACAAAAAAAATGATTTCCCAAGCTCACAACCCACCATGCAATGAAGAGAAGCAAAGTTCACCCATTTTGAGCTATGTGTCTCGAATGGGGATGAAGGTGAAAAGGTATCCTTAGCTATCAAAAGTGGTATCAAATTGAAGAGCATGAAATATGGAGATGAATGGTGGTGGAATCACTCACATGCATCATGAGTTGAGGAAAATCTCTCCACTTCTTCCTCTTCTTCCTCTTCTCACTCTCGCGTCTCTCCTCTCTCTCTCTCTCTCAAGCTCTCTTTTTTCTGTTTTTTGTTCTTTTTCTCATTCAGCAATATGTGTGTGTGTGTGTTAGTGATGTTTGTGAGCCGAGGGATAAATGGAAAGGAAAAGACTACTCTACCCTTATTTTCCTTCCCCACTTAAAACCAATTTTCAAACAAATACTCAATCAATAATTCCCATAACTAACATAATTTAGCAAACAATAACACAATCAATTTATTTAATCAATTTATCTAAGTGATCAGCTGAAGGTAAAAAGGAAGGATGAAATGACTATATTACCCCTAAGTGATCAACACACCACAATCCCACTTTAATTCATTTCTGGGTAAACTCGGGTATCCACCACACGGACAGTAGTGACTAATCACTCGCTCATTGTAGGTGCCTCGAAGGGCAGGACAGCTGGTCCAGATTTTTACATCAATCAATTACGCTATCACACCATCAATCAATAATGCATATAATTTACATCATTAGCAATTAAATTAGCTATCACACGTAATCAATTACGCTAACTTATTTAAATCAGCTAATCGATTAAATAAAATATTTGCTAATTTCACTAATTGAAATTAGCCAAATTGGGGATGTTACATAAATCCAATTATAAAATATGAAATAATACAAAATAAAATTATAATTTTGGAAAAATTACTAAAGCCGAAAAATATGCCTATTTAAAATAAATTTTATATTCTAAACCACTAAGTAAATAATAAAATATTTAAATTCAATTATCATTAATTGTCATTGAAATTATAGTAAAATCTACACATTTTTTAGATTCTAACAAATTTTCCTTCTATAGTAAAAAATGCCTATTTAAAAAAATTAATAAAATTTCACTCCCTCTCCCTCTTATGTTAAAATTTACACTTTCCTTCCTTAATATTTTTTTAATTTCTAATAATCTAACAACAAAAATATAACACGCATAATGCATAGTCCATTTTATGCATCCAAAATTTGGATACATATTTTTTCTATTTTTGATTCACATTATATTAACATATAGTTTTAAATCCTATTATAAAATATGAAATAATACAAAACAAAATTGAAATTTTGGAAAAATTACTAAAGTCGAAAAAGTATGCCTATTTAAAAATAAATTTTATATTCTAAACCACTAAGTTAATAGTAAAATACTTAAATTTAATTATCATTATTGGCATTGAAATTATAAAGAAATGAATTATTTTTTAAATGGTGGCTCAAAGTTAGTAGATATTAAAAATACTTATTTATGTTGAAATGGATTAAAGTGTAGTATATGTTTAATTATTAATGGAGATAACTATAATTCAAACATCTCATAAAGGAGGTGAGTATAATTCACTTTTAGTTTTTACTTCTCAATGAATGTGAGTGTATATTTTAACATAAGAGGGGGAGTGTAATTCAAGATTCTCTTAAGGGAGGAGAATGAAATTTACTCAATTATCTATGTGAAAGTAACTTGTTTTTATTACATAATAGAAAAAAAATTTAAAAAAAAAGTTTAGATATCATTTTAGTGCTTACAATGTTTTTTAAAAAAAAAAATACCGTTGCAATTTAGAATCCATTATAGTCCCTGAGATGGTTTTTATGTGTCACTTGAAGATGAATTCATGTTCGACATGTCATGGAGCATTGTTGAGGAACTGAAAGAATGTAATATTGTTATGGATTTAATCGTGTCTACTCTCGAGAATTGTATTATTGAATGGTGGTACAATGCATGTAAATGCAATCAAAGGGTTTATCAAGATATGTTTTTTCTGTGAGAAGTGCGACCACAATGTTGTTGTTATTACTTCGAGGTATTTTAAAATTTCCTTATTAACAATAAATATATTATATGCTCTGTTATAAAAATATACTAATTAACTTATAACTTATTATAATATTTAATTTGTTTTCCTAAAATACGGATATTTGCTGAAACTTTACGTAATTGAAGACACTGAATCAACAATGTTTGTTCTGTACCCACGGAGTGTCTCAATGCTTCCAACGAATGAATAATCTCAGCTCGTGTTTAGAATCAAATTTCGCATTGGCCAACACCGAGTTTGTCCGCAGCGGGAATTGATGCTTTTTATAATAAGATTAACTACAATATCATTTAAAATTATTATTTTACAAAATATAGGGGAATCAGTTTGATTTTTAAGCAAAAAAATCTTGTTATGTAGTGTACAGGGTACTCTAAATAATTATGTACACAAACATTATGATAAGTTAATTTTCAACATTATTGGCATCATGTTGTCAGCATTTCCACGTTATATTGGTATAAGTAGTTCTGAAAAATCATTATATATAAAAAATTAAAATTAAAATAGCATAATAATCATATACTAATTTAAATGTATTGAAACCTTATATATATATATATATATATATATATATATATATATATATATATATATATATATATATATATATTAAAAAAGGCTAAATTATTAAATTATTAAAAAAAGGCTAAATTATTGAAACCTTCACTGATTCAATTATTAAAAAAAAGGCTAAATAGCACTTTTAGTCATTTATCTTTGCTCTAGGTTTCATTTTGATCATTTATCTTTTTTTGTCCCATTTTGGTCTCTCATCTTTCATTTCTGTTTCATTTTGGTACCTCTATGGTCTTTTCCGTCCAATAAGTTAACATACGCCAAGCTAACAGTTAACTGCTGACGTGGCGTAAGTATCAGGACTGACTTGGAACTCATTAAAGTGATGTGGCAAATAGGAGACCAAATTGAAACTTAAAAAAAACACAATGAATCAAATTGACAAAAACACAAAACAGAAAAATAAAATTAACAAAAACAAAAAAACACTAATACACAGCAGATCTGAAAATCACCCCATCTCCATCATCATCTTCTCCAGCGAGCCACCACCACCTCCGAATATGAAGAGTGGTTGATTTGTGGTGGTGGTGGTGGTGGTGGCGGCTCAGGGAAGATGTAGATGGAGATGGGGTGATTTTTAGATCTGTTGTGTTTTAGTGTTTTTTTAGACATTGGCATGATTACATTTTAGGCCATGAGTTAAGAGATGGTATTAGATGAGTAACTCAAGGCTAAAATGGACATTTCACATTAGTTACTATAGTTAATTACATTTGTCATTTACGTGTAGTTTCATTTGAATTTGTATTTCAGTTTAATTACATTTTCAATTGCATTTAGTAACTGAATCTTGTTAGATTCATTTGTATTAGACTCACACATTTTTTCAGCTAATACACTTACTATTCCATTTTACTTCATCTTCTTCCTCTTACATTCTCTGTAAAATTGCTCTCTGTGATTGAACTTGAGTGAGTCTGAGCATGAGTGAAATGCTTAGATTACCACAACATTCTATCGCACCCTAAATCATTCAATCGTTAATAGATACGTGTATTTTCACAGTTCAAATCACTATGAAGCTGACACTTAAGAGAATATATTATAAATGATACTTGTACCCAAACCTATTTAAAGGCTCTCAAATTTATTATAAATGATAGTAAATCTTGTATAAATTAAAAACAGAAAAATCATTTAAGAGAATATATTTTATTCACATTAGATTAATCAATCGAGTTACTTTTAATATAATAATGTTTACTTTGGTAAAAAAAATATAATAATGCTTACCATAAATAATAATTAATAATAAAATTAAAAATGTGTTAAGCAAGAAACTGAAAAAATAAGTTAAAATAATTTTTTAACTTCTAATAATTTAACAACAAAAATCTAACACACAAAGTGCGTAGTCGATTTTATGCATCCAAAATTCGAATGCGTATTTTTCTATTTTTCACATTATCATTAACATATAGTTTTAAATTGTAATACCCTTATATTTCAACCGTAGAAGAAATATTAGAATACACCTTAAAGCATACATCAGAGTAAAATTCCTGTCTTTAGATATTGAACAAAACTAAAACTTGATAAAAACTCATCAAGTGATCACTCAGATTTCTTAACTTCAAAAAGAAGTACATACTTAACATAAAAACTATATTTTAATATCCTTCCCACGTCCTAATGTCCAATATCCATAACAGAAATAGCGGAAACGATTTACAACTTCTAATACAATTACAAGTCATAATATTGAAATACACAAACAAGGGAACTACATAAGCAATATAACTAAGTCTTCAAACTCTCCATAAGATGTACAATCTAGCCATGCTTCTTCACTTTTACTTTTCCCCGTGTCTCTATAAAACCACAACATATAAAGGGTGAGATAAACATCTCAGTGAGTTCTATCGAGACCCCTTACTACACACTTGTGGTTCATTATGCATCATTTAAATCGTAGCCCGAGTCTCGATAGCTACGTGTAACTTGGCCTTAATTAGCACAACACCGAAGACCTGTTGTTTTAGTTCCCCGGTGAACCCAATCCACTAATCCTTTCATTAGTGGGCAAACTTAGAAGGGGCCTAGGTTATGTGCTCATGACTTCCCTCCTCTAGTGTGCTATCTCGTAGAGGTCGTCACCCCAATCACTGTCATTATTATTAATCGAGTGATATCATACCTTGATGAGACATCAAGTAGGTTCATTTCATATCATTAATTAACATAGATTGATAAAATATCAAGTCATTTCATAGTCATTGCATCATATGGTTACCAAAACCTTAACGAACAATAAGTCCATTATATTGTTATAAACTTGTGTATTCTCACTCGTAACCCTAAACGGTTTAATTCATTTTCATAACCAAAGTTCAAATAATCATCATTATACAAATTAATTCATTTATTTGATTAGGTTTTTCAATAAGCTTTCCAACGCACTCGAGAACACCTCAATCGGGTTCCCGGATCAAAAGTTATCACTAAAATAGTATCAATGTACTTTTGCTGAAAATTGCACAGGGTCGCGACGCGGACTGTTTCCATCGCGTCGCGAAGAGTGACAGAGAGTTTGTCCTTCACATTTCGTGAAGGGTCACGACGCGAACCACTCGGGTCGCGACGCAAATTGTGCTTGGAAAGTGCAGAATTGCAGATTTTCAAGTGTTTTGTGCATCCAATTTTGTACCAATTGGACCCAAACTCATTCCAACATCAAAATAGATATTCTAATACCAAAATCAGTCCCAAATAACACTCATGACAACTAAACAAACACACGAAAAACATTCAAACATTCGTTCCAAAACGCAATTCTCATAATTTTTGCAATTATGGTTTTTAACTCAAATTTCACGAAACGAACAACGAAACGACAAATTCAGTCACATGCAATGATTGATACGAGAAATAAAAAAAACCCTAAACGAGTTAGAACTCACCTCTTGTGATGAAAATCACATACAAAAACAAACAACGGAACCCAACACCAACTCGACTACTCGAACAAACGGAAGACGCGATCAAGCTCTACCCAAACCGAATTATTTTTGGACAGCATCTGTGAGCAGTTTTGGGATGAGTATAACTGATCCAATTTCTAACCAAAACAATTCAAACCAGTTCCTATTGTATATCAAATTTTGTCTATTTTCCTATGGTTCAAGTCCCAAACTGATATGACGAGTATTCAGGGAGTTACGGTTAAAATACAGAGACTGGTTCGAAAACGTTACGTAAACTTGCAACTAATTTTTCTCCCTCAATACTCAGTCAATTCAGATCATTCTTGTGCGAAAAATGAAGGGTTTTAAGTCTAGTTTTTTAAAGAAATAAAAATGGACTTCATATGAGTTTCATAGAGAAAGTTATAAGGAAAATACCAAAAGTAGTGAAAACTGTTTTTGTGCAGATTTGTTGTGTACTTTGAGAAACGATTTCCAAGGCTTTAAACCCACTTCAAACTCGATTTTCCCAGATCCAAGCTCACTCCTCTCAGCTTCGAAACTTCTGACCCAACCCTTGTTACCCAAAACAGTCCCCAAAATATAAACAACCAAGCATAAAAAAAATGATTTCCCAAGCTCACAACCCACCATCCAATGAAGAGAAGCAAAGTTCACCCATTTTGAGCTATGTGTCTCAAATGGGGATGAAGGTGAAGAGGTATCCTTAGCTATCAAAAGTGGTATCAAATTGAAGAGCAAGAAATATGGAGATGAATGGTGGTGGAATCACTCACATGCATCAAGAGTTGAGGAAAATCTCTCCTCTTCTCACTCTCGCGTCTCTCCTCTCTCTCTCTCTCTCTCAAGCTATCTTTTTTCTGTTTTTTGTTCTTTCTCTCATTCAGTAACATGTGTGTGTGTTAGTGATGTTTGTGAGCTGAGGGATAAATAGAAAGGAAAAGACTACTCTACCCTTATTTTCCATCCCCACTTAAAACCAATTTCCAAACAAATACTCAATCAATAATTCCCATAACTAACATAATTTAGCAAACAAAAACACAATCAATTTATTTAATCAATTTATCTAAGTGGTGATCAGCTGAAAGTAAAAAGGAAAGATGAAATGACTATATTACCCCTAAGTGATCAACACACCACAATCCCACTTTAATTCATTTCTAATCATACCATCAATCAATAATGCATATAATTTACATCATTAGCAATTAAATTAGCTATCACACATAATCAATTACGCTAACTTATTTAAATCGGCTAATCGATTAAATATAATACTTGCTAATTTCACTAATTGAAATTAGCCAAATTGGAGATGTTACAATACACCCCAACTTGAAAACATTTGTCCTCAAAATTGATCAAGTTCTATCCACATGGTCGACACGAAATCAATTCATCGATCTCTCGACTGCAGATGGCTTTCCAGTCGCAACACTAATAAACATGGACCGTTGTGTGTGCACACAATTAGTTTAGGAAAACAATTTACGACCTGTACCATGTATTCACCTGACCCTTTTCATTCATAATCACCGAAGAAGAAAACTTAATTGTCTTAAAATAGGTCGATTCTTAGCCCAAATGAATATGAAAAAGGGTTTTCTTGTAGCTTGACTCAATTTGAAAAAATTGAATTTGTAATGAAATACCCATTTCACTTTGTGTGACTTAACGAAAACCAAATTAAAGATTAAACTGTAAGGAGGAAAAGATTTGGGATCACACATTCGGTGCACAACAAGGGTCATTGGTGAAAATTTTCAATCTCAGAAAGAGTGAAATAAGTAAGAGGAACATAAAAATTTTGTTGGGCATACACTAAAACACCTAACCATGTCCAAAATTTAGTAGAAGGTGGGGTAGGGGACTCTATTTAACTCGGTAGTAATTCTCTTGCGAGTTCTCAAACAATTGACATTTTGAAAACATGATCCTTATGCATGTTAGCCCACCCCAACTTAAAAACAACCTTACTTGACGTACTACTTTTAATAAAACGGTACATTCACTTTCGGGTTTTCAAAATTAAAACGTCACATGTTGAATGAAAAGACGACTTTTGTGGAATCAATCGTTCACTCCGGTCTCTTTCACAATTGTAGCGATCGAAAAATCCGGAGGAGGGATTCTTCGAAGTTCTTGAAATGAAGCCGCCACCAAAGTTTAGTTTAAGGGCAAATATTGGAAAATCCCTATTGAGTGGATAAGGGGGTTTTGCGGACCAGGTTTGGGCTCGGGAGTCGTTTATACATAGGGAAGGTATTAGCACCCTACGACATCCTTCCTAAGAAAGGTTACCTTTTAACTAATTGTGTAGAAAATATTATTAATTTAAAAATTTATTTTTACCCTTATTTACAAATTAAAAGAAAAAAGGCTTGGAAGGAGAACATTTAATTATTTTTGTTTGCTTTTGAAAAAATAAGAAATAAGAAATTTACAAAAGGACTAAAAAAGGGTTTTTATTAATGCAATTGATAGAGGTCAGCCGCCCTCTGCTCCTACGTATCTCTTGGTAGAGAAACAAATCACACGTAGTTCTTGGTAGAAAATGTTTGTGTGTTGGTGTTTTTTATTATTTGAATGGTTTTGAAACTTGAAAGACGTCTGAAGTGACCAAACAGATAAATCTAGAGTGGTCACCACTAACGGCCCATTTGAAAAGGAAAGCATTCACAATATTTAAACGAGTTAAACTCAGAGTGACCATTGTAAATAACTGATTTGTGACTGAGTGTGTGATTATTTGAAAATGTTTGCTTGAAAACATGGTTTTCATAAAAATAAGTTGAGATGGTGTGGAGCTGAGTTAGACTCGTTGATTTGTAACATTATGAGAAGATGAGTTGGACTCATTGGTTTGTAAAACGTGTGAGGATGAGTTGGACTCATGATTAGTGAAAAAGAAGAAAATATTATATACTCCACGGAGATAATGAATGTGAGAAGGTGAGAATGAAGGAAATAAATGGTGTGAACAACAAATATCCATTAGTGGGAAAAGAGAGAAATAAAGGATTAAGCAGGTGAAGAAAGGGGTATGAGAGAGAGTGTGAGACAGCAAATATGGGGGTGGTATTACTAGAGGAAGGAAGAGTGAGAGTTAGTATATAAGATGAAATAAATACATACATAAAAAAATGTAAAAAGGGGAGTGGGGTGTAATAGTAACACAGGGGTGCAATTAACAGAAAGAGGGTTGTATAAATAAAACTGGGGGTGCGTAAAGCAGTAGCCCAATCGTTTTGGGTTTCTGGATCCTGGACTACAAATGGGTTTAAGCAGGGGGCGCTACAAATGGGTTTAATGGGTTTAAGCAGGGTGCGTAAACCACACTAACTCACAGGCTGTGAGTTAGTGTGGTTCACGGTGGTGCGATGGTGATGACCATCGCATGGTGGCCGGAGCTTCAAGCTCTTTTTTTTTACTTCCCGAAATTTGTTTTGATTTTTGGTTTTGATTTCTGGTCTTGATTTCTAGTCTTGATTTTTGGTCTTGATTTTTGGTCCCCTTTCTGTGACTGTGTTGCTGTTTTTATAGGTAGATTGATGAGGTGCTGAGGGGCTCAAAGGGCAGTCAGCAATTAGGGCAAAAATGGCACCAAAAGGACAGCATCTTTGAGGAGGAAAAAAGGACAAGAGCTGGCACCAAGGACAGTCAAAGGAAGGACAAGGAATCAAAAGGATAGTCAAGGGGAAACCCTAGCTAGGGCAAGCAGCCAACCTGCTGCGCCCCTTTTCTTCTTTTTTCTTTTTTTTTTCGGAGTTTTGTAATTTTTTAATTTTTTGTACTATTTTTTTGCTGTTTGTTTTTTTTGGCTCATATTTGTAAAGAAAACTGTATTTATATATATAAAAAACTTTCGACTATTCAGCTTCTTCAATTATTATTATTATCATTATTCTTTCGCATCAATAACAATAGGCTAAATAATAACAGTAACGAAATAAAATAAAACGAGCATCGAACAATCGTTGTACGAGAGTGCCAAAGACACGCGTGTTTAGAACAATATGTGGCGCGATAAGAATTTTTTGGGTTTTAATCGATCGGACAAAATTAGGGTATGACAACGATCAATCCTTAACTAAATTTTTAAGTCAACAACACTTTAAACAATAACCAGACATAGTAACGGCAATCCAAAACATTATTTCAAACATTAATTCATGTCCAAAGCAATATCTTACATACACATTGCACACGAAGCATGTAACTTAACATTAAAGCTTATAACTACTTTCGGATTCATTCAATATCTTGTATAAATTTGAAACACTCTATCATTCAATCAAGCCACATCATAAACAATCAGTATGCACCTTATTCAAATCAGTCCAATCATCAATCACAAACACGCAAGTGAAAAACTCATTAATACATACTAGGATTGTTAAATCCTAGCTACATAGCAATCTCATACATTGCGGTGAATTTTGAACAATGTCAAATTCAGCACATACTTATTCTATTGACACTCAACCAATATAACACTAAAAACAAATACCTCGCTTTTACTTGTGTAGGCATCATGACTTATGGACTATCGCCCAACTCAATGCTTAAACTTCGGCTTTTCCATCTTAGTCAATGCACTAACAACTTTCGTTCCAAAATTTCTTTCGCAACGGAAAGAAAATTTTGGGAGATCACCTTTCGGTCCTCTTGGAGATACATCTAGTGCTTTGGGTTAGACTCGGGAACAATCACTGTTCTCAATGACTCGCGCAGTGATCGGGTTTTTATAAAATAAACTTTTCCATGACCTATCGGAGTCGACTATAATGTCTCAATGACTCACATAATGAAAGGATTTTATAAAATAAGTTTTCCATGACCTATCGGAGTCAAATCTATCAACTAACCCAAAATACTAGTATGAGTGAATCTCTATACAATAGGGATCTCATTGGGGAGGCAAAACGGCTTCCCTAAAGTAGGGTTCATTAAAAGCCTATAGACTCAATCTTATCACAATGTATTGTTGACTAATCTAGGTGTAATCATTTATATTTGGATTCTGTACGGTATTGGGATAGTTGTAGCATCACAGAAATGAGAAAGTAGAAGAATTCTTTTAAGGAATCAAACGGGCGTACGATTGGTGCATCCTGGGTTGATTCAGAAAACGAATTCCAACCATTTCGAACATTCCTTTGGTCCTCCGCTTTTCCGAATTCTATAAACAATACAAACGAAACTATTACAACTATCATAGTTAACCAATTCGGAACTCGTCCTACCTAGAGAACAAAACATTCATCACCTAGGTAAACTGAACTTTTCCTTTTTCAACATACAGCGGGGTGCCTAATAGTCTAGGATCTTAATTTGAAGACTCTAATGATTGCTAAAAGGACTATGACTACGAATAACCATTTCCGAGAGATAGCCCTTTTTAGGACCCCATAGGATATTATCCTAATCCGGTATCTAAGAACTTAATCTGGATGGTTGGGAATCCTCTTCCCATTTCCCATGCTACTCGAGGGTTTATTTTCTACTAACACCTTAGGGTTTAACGGCTTAAGGTCGGGAAAGAGTATTCTTCAGAATCAAGATTAGAGACACATTCCAAAACTTACTCAGATGTGTAGACATTTTCGTTAGATTTCCAACACATCCCGGAACATAAAAATTGGGGTTCCGGATTAAAAGTTACGAATAAAACAAGCTAGAAGACTAACGAAAATATCTCACAGACCGAAACTAGCATACTCCTAATCGGAGGTTTGCAATAAGGTTACTCCTATTGACATTAAATATTAGCCCCTTCTTGGAAAGGGAACCGATTTATAAATCTTGATCAGTAAATAATCTAATGAACGTTGGGTAGTTCTACTTGCCAATATTGCTGATGTGATTATGGTTTACTAACCCGACTTCATGACATTTAAAAAAGGTTGCTCTGAGGAAAAAGGTACCTGACCTAAACTCGAGACTATCCGAAGGATTTCTCTAAATTGTGACATAAGTTTGGGTTAGCCTGAATTACAAGGTAGGGTAACTACTAAACATTTTCTAGGAAACTGAGAAACTTGGTTGAACAGGGATCAGAGTTTTACGGCGTCGGTCACTCCTAAAAAGATCTCTGAACACTAACACTCTTAATACCTGAAGATTTTGTTTAGATTGCAACTTTCTGGACAACCTATAAAGGTTTACGTGGCAATACAATGGTTGTTTCGGCTCCAAAGACTAAACAGTTGCCCACAACTCCCTCGAACCATCACGGATGCCCATCTATTGTTCCGGAATGTCATTTGTAGCCCTCTGTTGCGTGCTCTGATGAAACGAGACGGCTAGAAATCCTATGGCTTAGGGTTTCGGACATTTTCGGGGCTGAGGCAACCAATTGTCATCATTCTCAGTACGTTGCATGAAATATCGAGTGGATCCAGGCTCAATGTCTCGCACAAAAGACTGAAAGGTTCTGAGAGTCAATGGTCTAAGTCCGTAGCTGACTCGATCTAACCTCTTGACCATAAGGTCACTAAGTCCGACAAGGTCGAACTGCTCTGATACCAAAATATAATACCCTTATATTTCAACCGTAGAAGAAATATTATAATACACCTTAAAACATACATCAGAGTAAAATTTCTGTCCTTAGATATTGAACAAAACTAAAACTTGATAAAAACTCATCAAGCGATCACTCAGATTTCTTAACTTCAAAAAGAAGTACATACTTAACATAAAAACAATATTTTAATATCCTTCCCATGTCCTAATGTCCAATATCCATAACAGAAATAGCCAAAACGATTTACAACTTCTGATACAATTACAAGTCATAATATCGAAATACACAAACAAGGGAACTACATAAGAAATATAACTAAGTCTTCAAACTCTCCATAAGATGTACCATCTAGCCATGCTTCTTCACCTTTGCTTTTCCCCGTGTCTCTGTAAAACCACAACATATAAAGGGTGAGATAAACATCTCAGTGAGTTCTATCGAAACCCCTTACTACACACTCGCGGTTCATTATGCATCATTTAAATCGTAGCCCGAGTCTGGATAGCTACATAGAAGGGACCTAGGTTATGGGCTCGTGACTTCTCTCCCCTAGTGTGCTATCTCATAGAGGTCGTCACCCCAATCACTGTCATTATTATTAATCGAGCGATATCATACCTTGATGAGACATCAAGTAGGTTCATTTCATATCATTAATTAACATACCTTGATAAAATATCAAGTCGTTTCATTGCATCATATGGTTACCAAAACCTTAACGAACAATAAGTCCATTATATTGTTATAAACTTGTGTATTCTCACTCGTAACCCTAAACAGTTTAATTCATTTTCATAACCAAAGTTCAAATAATCATCATTATAAAAATTAATTCACTTATTTGATTAGGTTTTTCAATAAGCTTTCCAACGCACTCGAGAACACCTCAATCAGGTTCCCGGATCCAAAGTTATCACTAAAATAGTATCAATGTACTTTTGCTGAAAATTGCACAGGGTCGGGACGCGAACTGGTTCCATCGCGTCGCAAAGCGTGACAGAGACATTGTCATTAACATTACGTGAAAGTTCGCGATGCGAACCACTCGGGTCGCGACGCGAACTGTGCTGGGAAAGTGCAGAATTGCAGATTTTCAAGTGTTTTGTGTATCCTATTTTGTACCAATTGGACCCAAACTCATTCCAACATCTAAACAGATATTCTAAAACCAAAATCAGTCCCAAATAACACTCATGACAACTAAACAAACACACGACGAACATTCAAACATTTGTTCCGAAACGCAATTCTCATAATTTTCGCAATTACGGTTTTTAACTCAAATTTCACGAAACGAACAACGAAACGACAAATTCAGTCACATGCAATGATTGATACGAGAAACAAAAAAACCCTAAGCGAGTTAGAACTCACCTCCTGTGATGAAAATCACAGACAAAAACAAACAACGGAGCTCAACACCAACTCGACTACTCGAACAAACGGAAGACGCGATCAAGCTCTCTACCCAAACCGAATTATTTTTGGACAGCATCTGTGAGCAGTTTTGGGATGAGTATAACTGATCCAATTTCTAACCAAAACAATTCAGACCAGTTCCTATTGTGTATAAAATTTTGTCTATTTTCCTATGGTTCAAGTCCCAAACTGATATGACGAGTATTCAGGGAGTTACGGTTAAAATACAGAGACTGGTTCGAAAACGTTACGTAAACTTACAACTAATTTTTCTCCCTCAATACTCAGTCAATTCAGATCATTCTTGTGCGAAAAATGAATGGTTTTAAGTATAGTTTCTAAAGAAACAAAAATGGACTTCATATGAGTTTCATAGAGAAAGTTATAAGGAAAATACCAAAAGTAGTGAAAACTGTTTTTGTGCAGATTTGTTGTGTACTTTGAGAAACGATTTCCAAGGCTTTAAACCCACTTCAAACTCGATTTTCCCAGCTCCAAGCTCACTCTTCTCAGCTTCGAAACTTCTGACCCAGCCCTTGGTTACCCAAAACAGTCCCCAAATATAAACAACCAAGCACAAAAAAAATGATTTCCCAAGCTCACAACCCACCATGCAATGAAGAGAAGCAAAGTTCACCCATTTTGAGCTATGTGTCTCGAATGGGGATGAAGGTGAAAAGGTATCCTTAGCTATCAAAAGTGGTATCAAATTGAAGAGCATGAAATATGGAGATGAATGGTGGTGGAATCACTCACATGCATCATGAGTTGAGGAAAATCTCTCCACTTCTTCCTCTTCTTCCTCTTCTCACTCTCGCGTCTCTCCTCTCTCTCTCTCTCTCAAGCTCTCTTTTTTCTGTTTTTTGTTCTTTTTCTCATTCAGCAATATGTGTGTGTGTGTGTGTTAGTGATGTTTGTGAGCCGAGGGATAAATGGAAAGGAAAAGACTACTCTACCCTTATTTTCCTTCCCCACTTAAAACCAATTTTCAAACAAATACTCAATCAATAATTCCCATAACTAACATAATTTAGCAAACAATAACACAATCAATTTATTTAATCAATTTATCTAAGTGATCAGCTGAAGGTAAAAAGGAAGGATGAAATGACTATATTACCCCTAAGTGATCAACACACCACAATCCCACTTTAATTCATTTCTGGGTAAACTCGGGTATCCACCACACGGACAGTAGTGACTAATCACTCGCTCATTGTAGGTGCCTCGAAGGGCAGGACAGCTGGTCCAGATTTTTACATCAATCAATTACGCTATCACACCATCAATCAATAATGCATATAATTTACATCATTAGCAATTAAATTAGCTATCACACGTAATCAATTACGCTAACTTATTTAAATCAGCTAATCGATTAAATAAAATATTTGCTAATTTCACTAATTGAAATTAGCCAAATTGGGGATGTTACATAAATCCAATTATAAAATATGAAATAATACAAAATAAAATTATAATTTTGGAAAAATTACTAAAGCCGAAAAATATGCCTATTAAAAATAAATTTTATATTCTAAACCACTAAGTAAATAATAAAATATTTAAATTCAATTATCATTAATTGTCATTGAAATTATAGTAAAATCTACACATTTTTTAGATTCTAACAAATTTTCCTTCTATAGTAAAAAATGCCTATTTAAAAAAATTAATAAAATTTCACTCCCTCTCCCTCTTATGTTAAAATTTACACTTTCCTTCCTTAATATTTTTTTAATTTCTAATAATCTAACAACAAAAATATAACACGCATAATGCATAGTCCATTTTATGCATCCAAAATTTGGATACATATTTTTTCTATTTTTGATTCACATTATATTAACATATAGTTTTAAATCCTATTATAAAATATGAAATAATACAAAACAAAATTGAAATTTTGGAAAAATTACTAAAGTCGAAAAAGTATGCCTATTTAAAAATAAATTTTATATTCTAAACCACTAAGTTAATAGTAAAATACTTAAATTTAATTATCATTATTGGCATTGAAATTATAAAGAAATGAATTATTTTTTAAATGGTGGCTCAAAGTTAGTAGATATTAAAAATACTTATTTATGTTGAAATGGATTAAAGTGTAGTATATGTTTAATTATTAATGGAGATAACTATAATTCAAACATCTCATAAAGGAGGTGAGTATAATTCACTTTTAGTTTTTACTTCTCAATGAATGTGAGTGTATATTTTAACATAAGAGGGGGAGTGTAATTCAAGATTCTCTTAAGGGAGGAGAATGAAATTTACTCAATTATCTATGTGAAAGTAACTTGTTTTTATTACATAATAGAAAAAAAATTTAAAAAAAAAGTTTAGATATCATTTTAGTGCTTACAATGTTTTTTAAAAAAAAAAATACCGTTGCAATTTAGAATCCATTATAGTCCCTGAGATGGTTTTTATGTGTCACTTGAAGATGAATTCATGTTCGACATGTCATGGAGCATTGTTGAGGAACTGAAAGAATGTAATATTGTTATGGATTTAATCGTGTCTACTCTCGAGAATTGTATTATTGAATGGTGGTACAATGCATGTAAATGCAATCAAAGGGTTTATCAAGATATGTTTTTTCTGTGAGAAGTGCGACCACAATGTTGTTGTTATTACTTCGAGGTATTTTAAAATTTCCATATTAACAATAAATATATTATATGCTCTGTTATAAAAATATACTAATTAACTTATAACTTATTATAATATTTAATTTGTTTTCCTAAAATACGGATATTTGCTGAAACTTTACGTAATTGAAGACACTGAATCAACAATGTTTGTTCTGTACCCACGGAGTGTCTCAATGCTTCCAACGAATGAATAATCTCAGCTCGTGTTTAGAATCAAATTTCGCATTGGCCAACACCGAGTTTGTCCGCAGCGGGAATTGATGCTTTTTATAATAAGATTAACTACAATATCATTTAAAATTATTATTTTACAAAATATAGGGGAATCAGTTTGATTTTTAAGCAAAAAAATCTTGTTATGTAGTGTACAGGGTACTCTAAATAATTATGTACACAAACATTATGATAAGTTAATTTTCAACATTATTGGCATCATGTTGTCAGCATTTCCACGTTATATTGGTATAAGTAGTTCTGAAAAATCATTATATATAAAAAATTAAAATTAAAATAGCATAATAATCATATACTAATTTAAATGTATTGAAACCTTATATATATATATATATATATATATATATATATATATATATATATATATATATATTAAAAAAGGCTAAATTATTAAATTATTAAAAAAAGGCTAAATTATTGAAACCTTCACTGATTCAATTATTAAAAAAAAGGCTAAATAGCACTTTTTGTCATTTATCTTTGCTCTAGGTTTCATTTTGATCATTTATCTTTTTTTGTCCCATTTTGGTCTCTCATCTTTCATTTCTGTTTCATTTTGGTACCTCTATGGTCTTTTCCGTCCAATAAGTTAACATACGCCAAGCTAACAGTTAACTGCTGACGTGGCGTAAGTATCAGGACTGACTTGGAACTCATTAAAGTGATGTGGCAAATAGGAGACCAAATTGAAACTTAAAAAAAACACAATGAATCAAATTGACAAAAACACAAAACAGAAAAATAAAATTAACAAAAACAAAAAAACACTAATACACAGCAGATCTGAAAATCACCCCATCTCCATCATCATCTTCTCCAGCGAGCCACCACCACCTCCGGATATGAAGAGTGGTTGATTTGTGGTGGTGGTGGTGGTGGTGGCGGCTCAGGGAAGATGTAGATGGAGATGGGGTGATTTTTAGATCTGTTGTGTTTTAGTGTTTTTTTAGACATTGGCATGATTACATTTTAGGCCATGAGTTAAGAGATGGTATTAGATGAGTAACTCAAGGCTAAAATGGACATTTCACATTAGTTACTATAGTTAATTACATTTGTCATTTACGTGTAGTTTCATTTGAATTTGTATTTCAGTTTAATTACATTTTCAATTGCATTTAGTAACTGAATCTTGTTAGATTCATTTGTATTAGACTCACACATTTTTTCAGCTAATACACTTACTATTCCATTTTACTTCATCTTCTTCCTCTTACATTCTCTGTAAAATTGCTCTCTGTGATTGAACTTGAGTGAGTCTGAGCATGAGTGAAATGCTTAGATTACCACAACATTCTATCGCACCCTAAATCATTCAATCGTTAATAGATACGTGTATTTTCACAGTTCAAATCACTATGAAGTTGACACTTAAGAGAATATATTATAAATGATACTTGTACCCAAACCTATTTAAAGGCTCTCAAATTTATTATAAATGATAGTAAATCTTGTATAAATTAAAAACAGAAAAATCATTTAAGAGAATATATTTTATTCACATTAGATTAATCAATCGAGTTACTTTTAATATAATAATGTTTACTTTGGTAAAAAAAATATAATAATGCTTACCATAAATAATAATTAATAATAAAATTAAAAATGTGTTAAGCAAGAAACTGAAAAAATAAGTTAAAATAATTTTTTAACTTCTAATAATTTAACAACAAAAATCTAACACACAAAGTGCGTAGTCGATTTTATGCATCCAAAATTCGAATGCGTATTTTTCTATTTTTCACATTATCATTAACATATAGTTTTAAATTGTAATACCCTTATATTTCAACCGTAGAAGAAATATTAGAATACACCTTAAAGCATACATCAGAGTAAAATTCCTGTCTTTAGATATTGAACAAAACTAAAACTTGATAAAAACTCATCAAGTGATCACTCAGATTTCTTAACTTCAAAAAGAAGTACATACTTAACATAAAAACTATATTTTAATATCCTTCCCACGTCCTAATGTCCAATATCCATAACAGAAATAGCGGAAACGATTTACAACTTCTAATACAATTACAAGTCATAATATTGAAATACACAAACAAGGGAACTACATAAGCAATATAACTAAGTCTTCAAACTCTCCATAAGATGTACAATCTAGCCATGCTTCTTCACTTTTACTTTTCCCCGTGTCTCTATAAAACCACAACATATAAAGGGTGAGATAAACATCTCAGTGAGTTCTATCGAGACCCCTTACTACACACTTGTGGTTCATTATGCATCATTTAAATCGTAGCCCGAGTCTCGATAGCTACGTGTAACTTGGCCTTAATTAGCACAACACCGAAGACCTGTTGTTTTAGTTCCCCAGTGAACCCAATCCACTAATCCTTTCATTAGTGGGCAAACTTAGAAGGGGCCTAGGTTATGTGCTCATGACTTCCCTCCTCTAGTGTGCTATCTCGTAGAGGTCGTCACCCCAATCACTGTCATTATTATTAATCGAGTGATATCATACCTTGATGAGACATCAAGTAGGTTCATTTCATATCATTAATTAACATAGATTGATAAAATATCAAGTCATTTCATAGTCATTGCATCATATGGTTACCAAAACCTTAACGAACAATAAGTCCATTATATTGTTATAAACTTGTGTATTCTCACTCGTAACCCTAAACGGTTTAATTCATTTTCATAACCAAAGTTCAAATAATCATCATTATACAAATTAATTCATTTATTTGATTAGGTTTTTCAATAAGCTTTCCAACGCACTCGAGAACACCTCAATCGGGTTCCCGGATCAAAAGTTATCACTAAAATAGTATCAATGTACTTTTGCTGAAAATTGCACAGGGTCGCGACGCGGACTGTTTCCATCGCGTCGCGAAGAGTGACAGAGAGTTTGTCCTTCACATTTCGTGAAGGGTCACGACGCGAACCACTCGGGTTGCGACGCAAATTGTGCTGGGAAAGTGCAGAATTGCAGATTTTCAAGTGTTTTGTGCATCCAATTTTGTACCAATTGGACCCAAACTCATTCCAACATCAAAATAGATATTCTAATACCAAAATCAGTCCCAAATAACACTCATGACAACTAAACAAACACACGACAAACATTCAAACATTCGTTCCGAAACGCAATTCTCATAATTTTTGCAATTATGGTTTTTAACTCAAATTTCACGAAACGAACAACGAAATGACAAATTCAGTCACATGCAATGATTGAAACGAGAAATAAAAAAAAACCCCTAAACGAGTTAGAACTCACCTCTTGTGATGAAAATCACATACAAAAACAAACAACGGAACCCAACACCAACTCGACTACTCGAACAAACGGAAGACGCGATCAAGCTCTACCCAAACCGAATTATTTTTGGACAGCATCTGTGAGCAGTTTTGGGATGAGTATAACTGATCCAATTTCTAATCAAAACAATTCAAACCAGTTCCTATTTTATATCAAATTTTGTCTATTTTCCTATGGTTCAAGTCCCAAACTGATATGACGAGTATTCAGGGAGTTACGGTTAAAATACAGAGGCTGGTTCGAAAACGTTACGTAAACTTGCAACTAATTTTTCTCCCTCAATACTCAGTCAATTCAGATCATTCTTGTGCGAAAAATGAAGGGTTTTAAGTCTAGTTTTTTAAAGAAACAAAAATGGACTTCATATGAGTTTCATAGAGAAAGTTATAAGGAAAATACCAAAAGTAGTGAAAACTGTTTTTGTGCAGATTTGTTGTGTACTTTGAGAAACGATTTCCAAGGCTTTAAACCCACTTCAAACTCGATTTTCCCAGATCCAAGCTCACTCCTCTCAGCTTCGAAACTTCTGACCCAACCCTTGTTACCCAAAACAGTCCCCAAAATATAAACAACCAAGCATAAAAAAAATGATTTCCCAAGCTCACAACCCACCATCCAATGAAGAGAAGCAAAGTTCACCCATTTTGAGCTATGTGTCTCAAATGGGGATGAAGGTGAAGAGGTATCCTTAGCTATCAAAAGTGGTATCAAATTGAAGAGCAAGAAATATGGAGATGAATGGTGGTGGAATCACTCACATGCATCAAGAGTTGAGGAAAATCTCTCCTCTTCTCACTCTCGCGTCTCTCCTCTCTCTCTCTCTCTCTCTCTCTCTCTCAAGCTCTCTTTTTTCTGTTTTTTGTTCTTTCTCTCATTCAGTAACATGTGTGTGTGTTAGTGATGTTTGTGAGCTGAGGGATAAATAGAAAGGAAAAGACTACTCTACCCTTATTTTCCATCCCCACTTAAAACCAATTTCCAAACAAATACTCAATCAATAATTCCCATAACTAACATAATTTAGCAAACAAAAACACAATCAATTTATTTAATCAATTTATCTAAGTGGTGATCAGCTGAAAGTAAAAAGGAAAGATGAAATGACTATATTACCCCTAAGTGATCAACACACCACAATCCCACTTTAATTCATTTCTAATCATACCATCAATCAATAATGCATATAATTTACATCATTAGCAATTAAATTAGCTATCACACATAATCAATTACGCTAACTTATTTAAATCGGCTAATCGATTAAATATAATACTTGCTAATTTCACTAATTGAAATTAGCCAAATTGGAGATGTTACAATACACCCCAACTTGAAAACATTTGTCCTCAAAATTGATCAAGTTCTATCCACATGGTCGACACGAAATCAATTCATCGATCTCTCGACTGCAGATGGCTTTCCAGTCGCAACACTAATAAACATGGACCGTTGTGTGTGCACACAATTAGTTTAGGAAAACAATTTACGACCTGTACCATGTATTCACCTGACCCTTTTCATTCATAATCACCGAAGAAGAAAACTTAATTGTCTTAAAATAGGTCGATTCTTAGCCCAAATGAATATGAAAAAGGGTTTTCTTGTAGCTTGACTCAATTTGAAAAAATTGAATTTGTAATGAAATACCCATTTCACTTTATGTGACTTAACGAAAACCAAATTAAAGATTAAACTGTAAGGAGGAAAAGATTTGGGATCACACATTCGGTGCACAACAAGGGTCATTGGTGAAAATTTTCAATCTCAGAAAGAGTGAAATAAGTAAGAGGAACATAAAAATTTTGTTGGGCATACACTAAAACACCTAACCATGTCCAAAATTTAGTAGAAGGTGGGGTAGGGGACTCTATTTAACTCGGTAGTAATTCTCTTGCGAGTTCTCAAACAATTGACATTTTGAAAACATGATCCTTATGCATGTTAGCCCACCCCAACTTAAAAACAACCTTACTTGACGTACTACTTTTAATAAAACGGTACATTCACTTTCGGGTTTTCAAAATTAAAACGTCACATGTTGAATGAAAAGACGACTTTTGTGGAATCAATCGTTCACTCCGGTCTCTTTCACAATTGTAGCGATCGAAAAATCCGGAGGAGGGATTCTTCGAAGTTCTTGAAATGAAGCCGCCACCAAAGTTTAGTTTAAGGGCAAATATTGGAAAATCCCTATTGAGTGGATAAGGGGGTTTTGCGGACCAGGTTTGGGCTCGGGAGTCGTTTATGCATAGGGAAGGTATTAGCACCCTACGACATCCTTCCTAAGAAAGGTTACCTTTTAACTAAATGTGTAGAAAAGATTATTAATTTAAAAATTTATTTTTACCCTTATTTACAAATTAAAAGAAAAAAGGCTTGGAAGGAGAACATTTAATTATTTTTGTTTGCTTTTGAAAAAATAAGAAATAAGAAATTTACAAAAGGACTAAAAAAGGGTTTTTATTAATGCAATTGATAGAGGTCAGCCGCCCTCTGCTCCTACGTATCTCTTGGTAGAGAAACAAATCACACGTAGTTCTTGGTAGAAAATGTTTGTGTGTTGGTGTTTTTTATTATTTGAATGGTTTTGAAACTTGAAAGACGTCTGAAGTGACCAAACAGATAAATCTAGAGTGGTCACCACTAACGGCCCATTTGAAAAGGAAAGCATTCACAATATTCAAACGAGTTAAACTCAGAGTGACCATTGTAAATAACTGATTTGTGACTGAGTGTGTGATTATTTGAAAATGTTTGCTTGAAAACATGGTTTTCATAAAAATAAGTTGAGATGGTGTGGAGCTGAGTTAGACTCGTTGATTTGTAACATTATGAGAAGATGAGTTGGACTCATTGGTTTGTAAAACGTGTGAGGATGAGTTGGACTCATGATTAGTGAAAAAGAAGAAAATATTATATACTCCACGGAGATAATGAATGTGAGAAGGTGAGAATGAAGGAAATAAATGGTGTAAACAACAAATATCCATTAGTGGGAAAAGAGAGAAATAAAGGATTAAGCAGGTGAAGAAAGGGGTATGAGAGAGAGTGTGAGACAGCAAATATGGGGGTGGTATTACTAGAGGAAGGAAGAGTGAGAGTTAGTATATAAGATGAAATAAATACATACATAAAAAAATGTAAAAAGGGGAGTGGGGTGTAATAGTAACACAGGGGTGCAATTAACAGAAAGAGGGTTGTATAAATAAAACTGGGGGTGCGTAAAGCAGTAGCCCAATCGTTTTGGGTTTCTGGATCCTGGACTACAAATGGGTTTAAGCAGGGGGCGCTACAAATGGGTTTAATGGGTTTAAGCAGGGTGCGTAAACCACACTAACTCACAGGCTGTGAGTTAGTGTGGTTCACGGTGGTGCGATGGTGATGACCATCGCATGGTGGCCGGAGCTTCAAGCTCTTTTTTTTTACTTCCCGAAATTTGTTTTGATTTTTGGTTTTGATTTCTGGTCTTGATTTCTAGTCTTGATTTTTGGTCTTGATTTTTGGTCCCCTTTCTGTGACTGTGTTGCTGTTTTTATAGGTAGATTGATGAGGTGCTGAGGGGCTCAAAGGGCAGTCAGCAATTAGGGCAAAAATGGCACCAAAAGGACAGCATCTTTGAGGAGGAAAAAAGGACAAGAGCTGGCACCAAGGACAGTCAAAGGAAGGACAAGGAATCAGAAGGACAGCCAAGGGGAAACCCTAGCTAGGGCAAGCAGCCAACCTGCTGCGCCCCTTTTCTTCTTTTTTCTTTTTTTTTTGGAGTTTTGTAATTTTTTAATTTTTTGTACTATTTTTTTGCTGTTTGTTTTTTTTGGCTCATATTTGTAAAGAAAACTGTATTTATATATATAAAAAACTTTCGACTATTCAGCTTCTTCAATTATTATTATTATCATTATTCTTTCGCATCAATAACAATAGGCTAAATAATAACAGTAACGAAATAAAATAAAACGAGCATCGAACAATCGTTGTACGAGAGTGCCAAAGACACGCGTGTTTAGAACAATATGTGGCGCGATAAGAATTTTTTGGGTTTTAATCGATCGGACAAAATTAGGGTATGACAACGATCAATCCTTAACTAAATTTTTAAGTCAACAACACTTTAAACAATAACCAGACATAGTAACGGCAATCCAAAACATTATTTCAAACATTAATTCATGTCCAAAGCAATATCTTACATACACATTGCACACGAAGCATGTAACTTAACATTAAAGCTTATAACTACTTTCGGATTCATTCAATATCTTGTATAAATTTGAAACACTCTATCATTCAATCAAGCCACATCATAAACAATCAGTATGCACCTTATTCAAATCAGTCCAATCATCAATCACAAACACGCAAGTGAAAAACTCATTAATACATACTAGGATTGTTAAATCCTAGCTACATAGCAATCTCATACATTGCGGTGAATTTTGAACAATGTCAAATTCAGCACATACTTATTCTATTGACACTCAACCAATATAACACTAAAAACAAATACCTCGCTTTTACTTGTGTAGGCATCATGACTTATGGACTATCGCCCAACTCAATGCTTAAACTTCGGCTTTTCCTTCTTAGTCAATGCACTAACAACTTTCGTTCCAAAATTTCTTTCGCAACGGAAAGAAAATTTTGGGAGATCACCTTTCGGTCCTCTTGGAGATACATCTAGTACTTTGGGTTAGACTCGGGAACAATCACTGTTCTCAATGACTCGCGCAGTGATAGGGTTTTTATAAAATAAACTTTTCCATGACCTATCGGAGTCGACTATAATGTCTCAATGACTCACATAATGAAAGGATTTTATAAAATAAGTTTTCCATGACCTATCGGAGTCGACTATAATGTCTCAATGACTCACATAATGATAGGATTTTATAAAATAAAAAAAATCCATGACCTATCGGAGTCAAATCTATCAACTAACCCAAAATACTAGTATGAGTGAATCTCTATACAATAGGGATCTCATTGGGGAGGCAAAACGGCTTCCCTAAAGTAGGGTTCATTAAAAGCCTATAGACTCAATCTTATCACAATGTATTGTTGACTAATCTAGGTGTAATCATTTATATTTGGATTCCGTACGGTATTGGGATAGTTGTAGCATCACAGAAATGAGAAAGTAGAAGAATTCTTTTAAGGAATCAAACGGGCGTACGATTGGTGCATCCTGGGTTGATTCAGAAAACGAATTCCAACCATTTCGAACATTCCTTTGGTCCTCCGCTTTTCCGAATTCTATAAACAATACAAACGAAACTATTACAACTATCATAGTTAACCAATTCGGAACTCGTCCTACCTAGAGAACAAAACATTCATCACCTAGGTAAACTGAACTTTTCCTTTTTCAACATACAGCGGGGTGCCTAATAGTCTAGGATCTTAATTTGAAGACTCTAATGATTGCTAAAAGGACTATGACTACGAATAACCATTTCCGAGAGATAGCCCTTTTTAGGACCCCATAGGATATTATCCTAATCCGGTATCTAAGAACTTAATCTGGATGGTTGGGAATCCTCTTCCCATTTCCCATGCTACTCGAGGGTTTATTTTCTACTAACACCTTAGGGTTTAACGGCTTAAGGTCGGGAAAGAGTATTCTTCAGAATCAAGATTAGAGACACATTCCAAAACTTACTCAGATGTGTAGACATTTTCGTTAGATTTCCAACACATCCCGGAACATAAAAATTGGGGTTCCGGATTAAAAGTTACGAATAAAACAAGCTAGAAGACTAACGAAAATATCTCACAGACCGAAACTAGCATACTCCTAATCGGAGGTTTGCAATAAGGTTACTCCTATTGACATTAAATATTAGCCCCTTCTTGGAAAGGGAACCGATTTATAAATCTTGATCAGTAAATAATCTAATGAACGTTGGGTAGTTCTACTTGCCAATATTGCTGATGTGATTATGGTTTACTAACCCGACTTCATGACATTTAAAAAAGGTTGCTCTGAGGAAAAAGGTACCTGACCTAAACTCGAGACTATCCGAAGGATTTCTCTAAATTGTGACATAAGTTTGGGTTAGCCTGAATTACAAGGTAGGGTAACTACTAAACATTTTCTAGGAAACTGAGAAACTTGGTTGAACAGGGATCAGAGTTTTACGGCGTCGGTCACTCCTAAAAAGATCTCTGAACACTAACACTCTTAATACCTGAAGATTTTGTTTAGATTGCAACTTTCTGGACAACCTATAAAGGTTTACGTGGCAATACAATGGTTGTTTCGGCTCCAAAGACTAAACAGTCGCCCACAACTCCCTCGAACCATCACGGATGCCCATCTATTGTTCCGGAATGTCATTTGTAGCCCTCTGTTGCGTGCTCTGATGAAACGAGACGGCTAGAAATCCTATGGCTTAGGGTTTCGGACATTTTCGGGGCTGAGGCAACCAATTGTCATCATTCTCAGTACGTTGCATGAAATATCGAGTGGATCCAGGCTCAATGTCTCGCACAAAAGACTGAAAGGTTCTGAGAGTCAATGGTCTAAGTCCGTAGCTGACTCGATCTAACCTCTTGACCATAAGGTCACTAAGTCCGACAAGGTCGAACTGCTCTGATACCAAAATATAATACCCTTATATTTCAACCGTAGAAGAAATATTATAATACACCTTAAAGCATACATCAGAGTAAAATTTCTGTCCTTAGATATTGAACAAAACTAAAACTTGATAAAAACTCATCAAGCGATCACTCAGATTTCTTAACTTCAAAAAGAAGTACATACTTAACATAAAAACAATATTTTAATATCCTTCCCATGTCCTAATGTCCAATATCCATAACAGAAATAGCCAAAACGATTTACAACTTCTGATACAATTACAAGTCATAATATCGAAATACACAAACAAGGGAACTACATAAGAAATATAACTAAGTCTTCAAACTCTCCATAAGATGTACCATCTAGCCATGCTTCTTCACCTTTGCTTTTCCCCGTGTCTCTGTAAAACCACAACATATAAAGGGTGAGATAAACATCTCAGTGAGTTCTATCGAAACCCCTTACTACACACTCGCGGTTCATTATGCATCATTTAAATCGTAGCCCGAGTCTGGATAGCTACATAGAAGGGACCTAGGTTATGGGCTCGTGACTTCTCTCCCCTAGTGTGCTATCTCATAGAGGTCGTCACCCCAATCACTGTCATTATTATTAATCGAGCGATATCATACCTTGATGAGACATCAAGTAGGTTCATTTCATATCATTAATTAACATACCTTGATAAAATATCAAGTCGTTTCATTGCATCATATGGTTACCAAAACCTTAACGAACAATAAGTCCATTATATTGTTATAAACTTGTGTATTCTCACTCGTAACCCTAAACAGTTTAATTCATTTTCATAACCAAAGTTCAAATAATCATCATTATAAAAATTAATTCACTTATTTGATTAGGTTTTTCAATAAGCTTTCCAACGCACTCGAGAACACCTCAATCAGGTTCCCGGATCCAAAGTTATCACTAAAATAGTATCAATGTACTTTTGCTGAAAATTGCACAGGGTCGGGACGCGAACTGGTTCCATCGCGTCGCAAAGCGTGACAGAGACATTGTCATTAACATTACGTGAAAGTTCGCGATGCGAACCACTCGGGTCGCGACGCGAACTGTGCTGGGAAAGTGCAGAATTGCAGATTTTCAAGTGTTTTGTGTATCCTATTTTGTACCAATTGGACCCAAACTCATTCCAACATCTAAACAGATATTCTAAAACCAAAATCAGTCCCAAATAACACTCATGACAACTAAACAAACACACGACGAACATTCAAACATTTGTTCCGAAACGCAATTCTCATAATTTTCGCAATTACGGTTTTTAACTCAAATTTCACGAAACGAACAACGAAACGACAAATTCAGTCACATGCAATGATTGATACGAGAAACAAAAAAACCCTAAGCGAGTTAGAACTCACCTCCTGTGATGAAAATCACAGACAAAAACAAACAACGGAGCTCAACACCAACTCGACTACTCGAACAAACGGAAGACGCGATCAAGCTCTCTACCCAAACCGAATTATTTTTGGACAGCATCTGTGAGCAGTTTTGGGATGAGTATAACTGATCCAATTTCTAACCAAAACAATTCAGACCAGTTCCTATTGTGTATAAAATTTTGTCTATTTTCCTATGGTTCAAGTCCCAAACTGATATGACGAGTATTCAGGGAGTTACGGTTAAAATACAGAGACTGGTTCGAAAACGTTACGTAAACTTACAACTAATTTTTCTCCCTCAATACTCAGTCAATTCAGATCATTCTTGTGCGAAAAATGAATGGTTTTAAGTATAGTTTCTAAAGAAACAAAAATGGACTTCATATGAGTTTCATAGAGAAAGTTATAAGGAAAATACCAAAAGTAGTGAAAACTGTTTTTGTGCAGATTTGTTGTGTACTTTGAGAAACGATTTCCAAGGCTTTAAACCCACTTCAAACTCGATTTTCCCAGCTCCAAGCTCACTCTTCTCAGCTTCGAAACTTCTGACCCAGCCCTTGGTTACCCAAAACAGTCCCCAAATATAAACAACCAAGCACAAAAAAAATGATTTCCCAAGCTCACAACCCACCATGCAATGAAGAGAAGCAAAGTTCACCCATTTTGAGCTATGTGTCTCGAATGGGGATGAAGGTGAAAAGGTATCCTTAGCTATCAAAAGTGGTATCAAATTGAAGAGCATGAAATATGGAGATGAATGGTGGTGGAATCACTCACATGCATCATGAGTTGAGGAAAATCTCTCCACTTCTTCCTCTTCTTCCTCTTCTCACTCTCGCGTCTCTCCTCTCTCTCTCTCTCTCAAGCTCTCTTTTTTCTGTTTTTTGTTCTTTTTCTCATTCAGCAATATGTGTGTGTGTGTGTGTTAGTGATGTTTGTGAGCCGAGGGATAAATGGAAAGGAAAAGACTACTCTACCCTTATTTTCCTTCCCCACTTAAAACCAATTTTCAAACAAATACTCAATCAATAATTCCCATAACTAACATAATTTAGCAAACAATAACACAATCAATTTATTTAATCAATTTATCTAAGTGATCAGCTGAAGGTAAAAAGGAAGGATGAAATGACTATATTACCCCTAAGTGATCAACACACCACAATCCCACTTTAATTCATTTCTGGGTAAACTCGGGTATCCACCACACGGACAGTAGTGACTAATCACTCGCTCATTGTAGGTGCCTCGAAGGGCAGGACAGCTGGTCCAGATTTTTACATCAATCAATTACGCTATCACACCATCAATCAATAATGCATATAATTTACATCATTAGCAATTAAATTAGCTATCACACGTAATCAATTACGCTAACTTATTTAAATCAGCTAATCGATTAAATAAAATATTTGCTAATTTCACTAATTGAAATTAGCCAAATTGGGGATGTTACATAAATCCAATTATAAAATATGAAATAATACAAAATAAAATTATAATTTTGGAAAAATTACTAAAGCCGAAAAATATGCCTATTAAAAATAAATTTTATATTCTAAACCACTAAGTAAATAATAAAATATTTAAATTCAATTATCATTAATTGTCATTGAAATTATAGTAAAATCTACACATTTTTTAGATTCTAACAAATTTTCCTTCTATAGTAAAAAATGCCTATTTAAAAAAATTAATAAAATTTCACTCCCTCTCCCTCTTATGTTAAAATTTACACTTTCCTTCCTTAATATTTTTTTAATTTCTAATAATCTAACAACAAAAATATAACACGCATAATGCATAGTCCATTTTATGCATCCAAAATTTGGATACATATTTTTTCTATTTTTGATTCACATTATATTAACATATAGTTTTAAATCCTATTATAAAATATGAAATAATACAAAACAAAATTGAAATTTTGGAAAAATTACTAAAGTCGAAAAAGTATGCCTATTTAAAAATAAATTTTATATTCTAAACCACTAAGTTAATAGTAAAATACTTAAATTTAATTATCATTATTGGCATTGAAATTATAAAGAAATGAATTATTTTTTAAATGGTGGCTCAAAGTTAGTAGATATTAAAAATACTTATTTATGTTGAAATGGATTAAAGTGTAGTATATGTTTAATTATTAATGGAGATAACTATAATTCAAACATCTCATAAAGGAGGTGAGTATAATTCACTTTTAGTTTTTACTTCTCAATGAATGTGAGTGTATATTTTAACATAAGAGGGGGAGTGTAATTCAAGATTCTCTTAAGGGAGGAGAATGAAATTTACTCAATTATCTATGTGAAAGTAACTTGTTTTTATTACATAATAGAAAAAAAATTTAAAAAAAAAGTTTAGATATCATTTTAGTGCTTACAATGTTTTTTAAAAAAAAAAATACCGTTGCAATTTAGAATCCATTATAGTCCCTGAGATGGTTTTTATGTGTCACTTGAAGATGAATTCATGTTCGACATGTCATGGAGCATTGTTGAGGAACTGAAAGAATGTAATATTGTTATGGATTTAATCGTGTCTACTCTCGAGAATTGTATTATTGAATGGTGGTACAATGCATGTAAATGCAATCAAAGGGTTTATCAAGATATGTTTTTTCTGTGAGAAGTGCGACCACAATGTTGTTGTTATTACTTCGAGGTATTTTAAAATTTCCATATTAACAATAAATATATTATATGCTCTGTTATAAAAATATACTAATTAACTTATAACTTATTATAATATTTAATTTGTTTTCCTAAAATACGGATATTTGCTGAAACTTTACGTAATTGAAGACACTGAATCAACAATGTTTGTTCTGTACCCACGGAGTGTCTCAATGCTTCCAACGAATGAATAATCTCAGCTCGTGTTTAGAATCAAATTTCGCATTGGCCAACACCGAGTTTGTCCGCAGCGGGAATTGATGCTTTTTATAATAAGATTAACTACAATATCATTTAAAATTATTATTTTACAAAATATAGGGGAATCAGTTTGATTTTTAAGCAAAAAAATCTTGTTATGTAGTGTACAGGGTACTCTAAATAATTATGTACACAAACATTATGATAAGTTAATTTTCAACATTATTGGCATCATGTTGTCAGCATTTCCACGTTATATTGGTATAAGTAGTTCTGAAAAATCATTATATATAAAAAATTAAAATTAAAATAGCATAATAATCATATACTAATTTAAATGTATTGAAACCTTATATATATATATATATATATATATATATATATATATATATATATTAAAAAAGGCTAAATTATTAAATTATTAAAAAAAGGCTAAATTATTGAAACCTTCACTGATTCAATTATTAAAAAAAAGGCTAAATAGCACTTTTAGTCATTTATCTTTGCTCTAGGTTTCATTTTGATCATTTATCTTTTTTTGTCCCATTTTGGTCTCTCATCTTTCATTTCTGTTTCATTTTGGTACCTCTATGGTCTTTTCCGTCCAATAAGTTAACATACGCCAAGCTAACAGTTAACTGCTGACGTGGCGTAAGTATCAGGACTGACTTGGAACTCATTAAAGTGATGTGGCAAATAGGAGACCAAATTGAAACTTAAAAAAAACACAATGAATCAAATTGACAAAAACACAAAACAGAAAAATAAAATTAACAAAAACAAAAAAACACTAATACACAGCAGATCTGAAAATCACCCCATCTCCATCATCATCTTCTCCAGCGAGCCACCACCACCTCCGGATATGAAGAGTGGTTGATTTGTGGTGGTGGTGGTGGTGGTGGCGGCTCAGGGAAGATGTAGATGGAGATGGGTGATTTTTAGATCTGTTGTGTTTTAGTGTTTTTTTAGACATTGGCATGATTACATTTTAGGCCATGAGTTAAGAGATGGTATTAGATGAGTAACTCAAGGCTAAAATGGACATTTCACATTAGTTACTATAGTTAATTACATTTGTCATTTACGTGTAGTTTCATTTGAATTTGTATTTCAGTTTAATTACATTTTCAATTGCATTTAGTAACTGAATCTTGTTAGATTCATTTGTATTAGACTCACATTTTTTCAGCTAATACACTTACTATTCCATTTTACTTCATCTTCTTCCTCTTACATTCTCTGTAAAATTGCTCTCTGTGATTGAACTTGAGTGAGTCTGAGCATGAGTGAAATGCTTAGATTACCACAACATTCTATCGCACCCTAAATCATTCAATCGTTAATAGATACGTGTATTTTCACAGTTCAAATCACTATGAAGCTGACACTAAAATATAATAATGCTTACCATAAATAATAATTAATAATAAAATTAAAAATGTGTTAAGCAAGAAACTGAAAAAATAAGTTAAAATAATTTTTTAACTTCTAATAATTTAACAACAAAAATCTAACACACAAAGTGCGTAGTCGATTTTATGCATCCAAAATTCGAATGCGTATTTTTCTATTTTTCACATTATCATTAACATATAGTTTTAAATTGTAATACCCTTATATTTCAACCTTAGAAGAAATATTAGAATACACCTTAAAGCATACATCAGAGTAAAATTCCTGTCTTTAGATATTGAACAAAACTAAAACTTGATAAAAACTCATCAAGTGATCACTCAGATTTCTTAACTTCAAAAAGAAGTACATACTTAACATAAAAACTATATTTTAATATCCTTCCCACGTCCTAATGTCCAATATCCATAACAGAAATAGCGGAAACGATTTACAACTTCTAATACAATTACAAGTCATAATATTGAAATACACAAACAAGGGAACTACATAAGCAATATAACTAAGTCTTCAAACTCTCCATAAGATGTACAATCTAGCCATGCTTCTTCACTTTTACTTTTCCCCGTGTCTCTATAAAACCACAACATATATAAAGGGTGAGATAAACATCTCAGTGAGTTCTATCGAGACCCCTTACTACACACTTGTGGTTCATTATGCATCATTTAAATCGTAGCCCGAGTCTCGATAGCTACGTGTAACTTGGCCTTAATTAGCACAACACCGAAGACCTGTTGTTTTAGTTCCCCGGTGAACCCAATCCACTAATCCTTTCATTAGTGGGCAAACTTAGAAGGGGCCTAGGTTATGTGCTCATGACTTCCCTCCTCTAGTGTGCTATCTCGTAGAGGTCGTCACCCCAATCACTGTCATTATTATTAATCGAGTGATATCATACCTTGATGAGACATCAAGTAGGTTCATTTCATATCATTAATTAACATAGATTGATAAAATATCAAGTCATTTCATAGTCATTGCATCATATGGTTACCAAAACCTTAACGAACAATAAGTCCATTATATTGTTATAAACTTGTGTATTCTCACTCGTAACCCTAAACGGTTTAATTCATTTTCATAACCAAAGTTCAAATAATCATCATTATACAAATTAATTCATTTATTTGATTAGGTTTTTCAATAAGCTTTCCAACGCACTCGAGAACACCTCAATCGGGTTCCCGGATCAAAAGTTATCACTAAAATAGTATCAATGTACTTTTGCTGAAAATTGCACAGGGTCGCGACGCGGACTGTTTCCATCGCGTCGCGAAGAGTGACAGAGAGTTTGTCCTTCACATTTCGTGAAGGGTCACGACGCGAACCACTCGGGTCGCGACGCAAATTGTGCTGGGAAAGTGCAGAATTGCAGATTTTCAAGTGTTTTGTGCATCCAATTTTGTACCAATTGGACCCAAACTCATTCCAACATCAAAATAGATATTCTAATACCAAAATCAGTCCCAAATAACACTCATGACAACTAAACAAACACACGACAAACATTCAAACATTCGTTCCGAAACGCAATTCTCATAATTTTTGCAATTATGGTTTTTAACTCAAATTTCACGAAACGAACAACGAAATGACAAATTCAGTCACATGCAATGATTGAAACGAGAAATAAAAAAAAAACCCTAAACGAGTTAGAACTCACCTCTTGTGATGAAAATCACATACAAAAACAAACAACGGAACCCAACACCAACTCGACTACTCGAACAAACGGAAGACGCGATCAAGCTCTACCCAAACCGAATTATTTTTGGACAGCATCTGTGAGCAGTTTTGGGATGAGTATAACTGATCCAATTTCTAACCAAAACAATTCAAACCAGTTCCTATTGTATATCAAATTTTGTCTATTTTCCTATGGTTCAAGTCCCAAACTGATATGACGAGTATTCAGGGAGTTACGGTTAAAATACAGAGACTGGTTCGAAAACGTTACGTAAATTTGCAACTAATTTTTCTCCCTCAATACTCAGTCAATTCAGATCATTCTTGTGCGAAAAATGAAGGGTTTTAAGTCTAGTTTTTTAAAGAAACAAAAATGGACTTCATATGAGTTTCATAGAGAAAGTTATAAGGAAAATACCAAAAGTAGTGAAAACTGTTTTTGTGCAGATTTGTTGTGTACTTTGAGAAACGATTTCCAAGGCTTTAAACCCACTTCAAACTCGATTTTCCCAGATCCAAGCTCACTCCTCTCAGCTTCGAAACTTCTGACCCAACCCTTGTTACCCAAAACAGTCCCCAAAATATAAACAACCAAGCATAAAAAAAATGATTTCCCAAGCTCACAACCCACCATCCAATGAAGAGAAGCAAAGTTCACCCATTTTGAGCTATGTGTCTCAAATGGGGATGAAGGTGAAGAGGTATCCTTAGCTATCAAAAGTGGTATCAAATTGAAGAGCAAGAAATATGGAGATGAATGGTGGTGGAATCACTCACATGCATCAAGAGTTGAGGAAAATCTCTCCTCTTCTCACTCTCGCGTCTCTCCTCTCTCTCTCTCTCTCAAGCTCTCTTTTTTCTGTTTTTTGTTCTTTCTCTCATTCAGTAACATGTGTGTGTGTTAGTGATGTTTGTGAGCTGAGGGATAAATAGAAAGGAAAAGACTACTCTACCCTTATTTTCCATCCCCACTTAAAACCAATTTCCAAACAAATACTCAATCAATAATTCCCATAACTAACATAATTTAGCAAACAAAAACACAATCAATTTATTTAATCAATTTATCTAAGTGGTGATCAGCTGAAAGTAAAAAGGAAAGATGAAATGACTATATTACCCCTAAGTGATCAACACACCACAATCCCACTTTAATTCATTTCTAATCATACCATCAATCAATAATGCATATAATTTACATCATTAGCAATTAAATTAGCTATCACACATAATCAATTACGCTAACTTATTTAAATCGGCTAATCGATTAAATATAATACTTGCTAATTTCACTAATTGAAATTAGCCAAATTGGAGATGTTACAATACACCCCAACTTGAAAACATTTGTCCTCAAAATTGATCAAGTTCTATCCACATGGTCGACACGAAATCAATTCATCGATCTCTCGACTGCAGATGGCTTTCCAGTCGCAACACTAATAAACATGGACCGTTGTGTGTGCACACAATTAGTTTAGGAAAACAATTTACGACCTGTACCATGTATTCACCTGACCCTTTTCATTCATAATCACCGAAGAAGAAAACTTAATTGTCTTAAAATAGGTCGATTCTTAGCCCAAATGAATATGAAAAAGGGTTTTCTTGTAGCTTGACTCAATTTGAAAAAATTGAATTTGTAATGAAATACCCATTTCACTTTATGTGACTTAACGAAAACCAAATTAAAGATTAAACTGTAAGGAGGAAAAGATTTGGGATCACACATTCGGTGCACAACAAGGGTCATTGGTGAAAATTTTCAATCTCAGAAAGAGTGAAATAAGTAAGAGGAACATAAAAATTTTGTTGGGCATACACTAAAACACCTAACCATGTCCAAAATTTAGTAGAAGGTGGGGTAGGGGACTCTATTTAACTCGGTAGTAATTCTCTTGCGAGTTCTCAAACAATTGACATTTTGAAAACATGATCCTTATGCATGTTAGCCCACCCCAACTTAAAAACAACCTTACTTGACGTACTACTTTTAATAAAACGGTACATTCACTTTCGGGTTTTCAAAATTAAAACGTCACATGTTGAATGAAAAGACGACTTTTGTGGAATCAATCGTTCACTCCGGTCTCTTTCACAATTGTAGCGATCGAAAAATCCGGAGGAGGGATTCTTCGAAGTTCTTGAAATGAAGCCGCCACCAAAGTTTAGTTTAAGGGCAAATATTGGAAAATCCCTATTGAGTGGATAAGGGGGTTTTGCGGACCAGGTTTGGGCTCGGGAGTCGTTTATGCATAGGGAAGGTATTAGCACCCTACGACATCCTTCCTAAGAAAGGTTACCTTTTAACTAAATGTGTAGAAAAGATTATTAATTTAAAAATTTATTTTTACCCTTATTTACAAATTAAAAGAAAAAAGGCTTGGAAGGAGAACATTTAATTATTTTTGTTTGCTTTTGAAAAAATAAGAAATAAGAAATTTACAAAAGGACTAAAAAAGGGTTTTTATTAATGCAATTGATAGAGGTCAGCCGCCCTCTGCTCCTACGTATCTCTTGGTAGAGAAACAAATCACACGTAGTTCTTGGTAGAAAATGTTTGTGTGTTGGTGTTTTTTATTATTTGAATGGTTTTGAAACTTGAAAAACGTCTGAAGTGACCAAACAGATAAATCTAGAGTGGTCACCACTAACGGCCCATTTGAAAAGGAAAGCATTCACAATATTCAAACGAGTTAAACTCAGAGTGACCATTGTAAATAACTGATTTGTGACTGAGTGTGTGATTATTTGAAAATGTTTGCTTGAAAACATGGTTTTCATAAAAATAAGTTGAGATGGTGTGGAGCTGAGTTAGACTCGTTGATTTGTAACATTATGAGAAGATGAGTTGGACTCATTGGTTTGTAAAACGTGTGAGGATGAGTTGGACTCATGATTAGTGAAAAAGAAGAAAATATTATATACTCCACGGAGATAATGAATGTGAGAAGGTGAGAATGAAGGAAATAAATGGTGTAAACAACAAATATCCATTAGTGGGAAAAGAGAGAAATAAAGGATTAAGCAGGTGAAGAAAGGGGTATGAGAGAGAGTGTGAGACAGCAAATATGGGGGTGGTATTACTAGAGGAAGGAAGAGTGAGAGTTAGTATATAAGATGAAATAAATACATACATAAAAAAATGTAAAAAGGGGAGTGGGGTGTAATAGTAACACAGGGGTGCAATTAACAGAAAGAGGGTTGTATAAATAAAACTGGGGGTGCGTAAAGCAGTAGCCCAATCGTTTTGGGTTTCTGGATCCTGGACTACAAATGGGTTTAAGCAGGGGGCGCTACAAATGGGTTTAATGGGTTTAAGCAGGGTGCGTAAACCACACTAACTCACAGGCTGTGAGTTAGTGTGGTTCACGGTGGTGCGATGGTGATGACCATCGCATGGTGGTCGGAGCTTCAAGCTCTTTTTTTTTACTTCCCGAAATTTGTTTTGATTTTTGGTTTTGATTTCTGGTCTTGATTTCTAGTCTTGATTTTTGGTCTTGATTTTTGGTCCCCTTTCTGTGACTGTGTTGCTGTTTTTATAGGTAGATTGATGAGGTGCTGAGGGGCTCAAAGGGCAGTCAGCAATTAGGGCAAAAATGGCACCAAAAGGACAGCATCTTTGAGGAGGAAAAAAGGACAAGAGCTGGCACCAAGGACAGACAAAGGAAGGACAAGGAATCAAAAGGACAGCCAAGGGGAAACCCTAGCTAGGGCAAGCAGCCAACCTGCTGCGCCCCTTTTCTTCTTTTTTCTTTTTTTTTTGGAGTTTTGTAATTTTTTAATTTTTTGTACTATTTTTTTGCTGTTTGTTTTTTTTGGCTCATATTTGTAAAGAAAACTGTATTTATATATATAAAAAACTTTCGACTATTCAGCTTCTTCAATTATTATTATTATCATTATTCTTTCGCATCAATAACAATAGGCTAAATAATAACAGTAACGAAATAAAATAAAACGAGCATCGAACAATCGTTGTACGAGAGTGCCAAAGACACGCGTGTTTAGAACAATATGTGGCGCGATAAGAATTTTTTGGGTTTTAATCGATCGGACAAAATTAGGGTATGACAACGATCAATCCTTAACTAAATTTTTAAGTCAACAACACTTTAAACAATAACCAGACATAGTAACGGCAATCCAAAACATTATTTCAAACATTAATTCATGTCCAAAGCAATATCTTACATACACATTGCACACGAAGCATGTAACTTAACATTAAAGCTTATAACTACTTTCGGATTCATTCAATATCTTGTATAAATTTGAAACACTCTATCATTCAATCAAGCCACATCATAAACAATCAGTATGCACCTTATTCAAATCAGTCCAATCATCAATCACAAACACGCAAGTGAAAAACTCATTAATACATACTAGGATTGTTAAATCCTAGCTACATAGCAATCTCATACATTGCGGTGAATTTTGAACAATGTCAAATTCAGCACATACTTATTCTATTGACACTCAACCAATATAACACTAAAAACAAATACCTCGCTTTTACTTGTGTAGGCATCATGACTTATGGACTATCGCCCAACTCAATGCTTAAACTTCGGCTTTTCCTTCTTAGTCAATGCACTAACAACTTTCGTTCCAAAATTTCTTTCGCAACGGAAAGAAAATTTTGGGAGATCACCTTTCGGTCCTCTTGGAGATACATCTAGTACTTTGGGTTAGACTCGGGAACAATCACTGTTCTCAATGACTCGCGCAGTGATAGGGTTTTTATAAAATAAACTTTTCCATGACCTATCGGAGTCGACTATAATGTCTCAATGACTCACATAATGAAAGGATTTTATAAAATAAGTTTTCCATGACCTATCGGAGTCGACTATAATGTCTCAATGACTCACATAATGATAGGATTTTATAAAATAAAAAAAATCCATGACCTATCGGAGTCAAATCTATCAACTAACCCAAAATACTAGTATGAGTGAATCTCTATACAATAGGGATCTCATTGGGGAGGCAAAACGGCTTCCCTAAAGTAGGGTTCATTAAAAGCCTATAGACTCAATCTTATCACAATGTATTGTTGACTAATCTAGGTGTAATCATTTATATTTGGATTCCGTACGGTATTGGGATAGTTGTAGCATCACAGAAATGAGAAAGTAGAAGAATTCTTTTAAGGAATCAAACGGGCGTACGATTCGTGCATCCTGGGTTGATTCAGAAAACGAATTCCAACCATTTCGAACATTCCTTTGGTCCTCCGCTTTTCCGAATTCTATAAACAATACAAACGAAACTATTACAACTATCATAGTTAACCAATTCGGAACTCGTCCTACCTAGAGAACAAAACATTCATCACCTAGGTAAACTGAACTTTTCCTTTTTCAACATACAGCGGGGTGCCTAATAGTCTAGGATCTTAATTTGAAGACTCTAATGATTGCTAAAAGGACTATGACTACGAATAACCATTTCCGAGAGATAGCCCTTTTTAGGACCCCATAGGATATTATCCTAATCCGGTATCTAAGAACTTAATCTGGATGGTTGGGAATCCTCTTCCCATTTCCCATGCTACTCGAGGGTTTATTTTCTACTAACACCTTAGGGTTTAACGGCTTAAGGTCGGGAAAGAGTATTCTTCAGAATCAAGATTAGAGACACATTCCAAAACTTACTCAGATGTGTAGACATTTTCGTTAGATTTCCAACACATCCCGGAACATAAAAATTGGGGTTCCGGATTAAAAGTTACGAATAAAACAAGCTAGAAGACTAACGAAAATATCTCACAGACCGAAACTAGCATACTCCTAATCGGAGGTTTGCAATAAGGTTACTCCTATTGACATTAAATATTAGCCCCTTCTTGGAAAGGGAACCGATTTATAAATCTTGATCAGTAAATAATCTAATGAACGTTGGGTAGTTCTACTTGCCAATATTGCTGATGTGATTATGGTTTACTAACCCGACTTCATGACATTTAAAAAAGGTTGCTCTGAGGAAAAAGGTACCTGACCTAAACTCGAGACTATCTGAAGGATTTCTCTAAATTGTGACATAAGTTTGGGTTAGCCTGAATTACAAGGTAGGGTAACTACTAAACATTTTCTAGGAAACTGAGAAACTTGGTTGAACAAGGATCAGAGTTTTACGGTGTCGGTCACTCCTAAAAAGATCTCTGAACACTAACACTCTTAATACCTGAAGATTTTGTTTAGATTGCAACTTTCTGGACAACCTATAAAGGTTTACGTGGCAATACAATGGTTGTTTCGGCTCAAAGACTAAACAGTCGCCCACAACTTCCTCGAACCATCACGGATGCCCATTTATTGTTCCGGAATGTCATTTGTATCCCTCTGTTGCGTGCTCTGATGAAACGAGACGGCTAGAAATCCTATGGCTTAGGGTTTCGGACATTTTCGGGGCTGAGGCAACCAATTGTCATCATTCTCAGTACGTTGCATGAAATATCGAGTGGATCCAGGCTCAATGTCTCGCACAAAAGACTGAAAGGTTCTGAGAGTCAATGGTCTAAGTCCGTAGCTGACTCGATCTAACCTCTTGACCATAAGGTCACTAAGTCCGACAAGGTCGAACTGCTCTGATACCAAAATATAATACCCTTATATTTCAACCGTAGAAGAAATATTATAATACACCTTAAAGCATACATCAGAGTAAAATTTCTGTCCTTAGATATTGAACAAAACTAAAACTTGATAAAAACTCATCAAGCGATCACTCAGATTTCTTAACTTCAAAAAGAAGTACATACTTAACATAAAAACAATATTTTAATATCCTTCCCATGTCCTAATGTCCAATATCCATAACAGAAATAGCCAAAACGATTTACAACTTCTGATACAATTACAAGTCATAATATCGAAATACACAAACAAGGGAACTACATAAGAAATATAACTAAGTCTTCAAACTCTCCATAAGATGTACCATCTAGCCATGCTTCTTCACCTTTGCTTTTCCCCGTGTCTCTGTAAAACCACAACATATAAAGGGTGAGATAAACATCTCAGTGAGTTCTATCGAAACCCCTTACTACACACTCGCGGTTCATTATGCATCATTTAAATCGTAGCCCGAGTCTGGATAGCTACATAGAAGGGACCTAGGTTATGGGCTCGTGACTTCTCTCCCCTAGTGTGCTATCTCACAGAGGTCGTCACCCCAATCACTGTCATTATTATTAATCGAGCGATATCATACCTTGATGAGACATCAAGTAGGTTCATTTCATATCATTAATTAACATACCTTGATAAAATATCAAGTCGTTTCATTGCATCATATGGTTACCAAAACCTTAACGAACAATAAGTCCATTATATTGTTATAAACTTGTGTATTCTCACTCGTAACCCTAAACAGTTTAATTCATTTTCATAACCAAAGTTCAAATAATCATCATTATAAAAATTAATTCACTTATTTGATTAGGTTTTTCAATAAGCTTTCCAACGCACTCGAGAACACCTCAATCAGGTTCCCGGATCCAAAGTTATCACTAAAATAGTATCAATGTACTTTTGCTGAAAATTGCACAGGGTCGGGACGCGAACTGGTTCCATCGCGTCGCAAAGCGTGACAGAGACATTGTCATTAACATTACGTGAAAGTTCGCGATGCGAACCACTCGGGTCGCGACGCGAACTGTGCTGGGAAAGTGCAGAATTGCAGATTTTCAAGTGTTTTGTGTATCCTATTTTGTACCAATTGGACCCAAACTCATTCCAACATCTAAACAGATATTCTAAAACCAAAATCAGTCCCAAATAACACTCATGACAACTAAACAAACACACGACGAACATTCAAACATTTGTTCCGAAACGCAATTCTCATAATTTTCGCAATTACGGTTTTTAACTCAAATTTCACGAAACGAACAACGAAACGACAAATTCAGTCACATGCAATGATTGATACGAGAAACAAAAAAACCCTAAGCGAGTTAGAACTCACCTCCTGTGATGAAAATCACAGACAAAAACAAACAACGGAGCTCAACACCAACTCGACTACTCGAACAAACGGAAGACGCGATCAAGCTCTCTACCCAAACCGAATTATTTTTGGACAGCATCTGTGAGCAGTTTTGGGATGAGTATAACTGATCCAATTTCTAACCAAAACAATTCAGACCAGTTCCTATTGTGTATAAAATTTTGTCTATTTTCCTATGGTTCAAGTCCCAAACTGATATGACGAGTATTCAGGGAGTTACGGTTAAAATACAGAGACTGGTTCGAAAACGTTACGTAAACTTACAACTAATTTTTCTCCCTCAATACTCAGTCAATTCAGATCATTCTTGTGCGAAAAATGAATGGTTTTAAGTATAGTTTCTAAAGAAACAAAAATGGACTTCATATGAGTTTCATAGAGAAAGTTATAAGGAAAATACCAAAAGTAGTGAAAACTGTTTTTGTGCAGATTTGTTGTGTACTTTGAGAAACGATTTCCAAGGCTTTAAACCCACTTCAAACTCGATTTTCCCAGCTCCAAGCTCACTCTTCTCAGCTTCGAAACTTCTGACCCAGCCCTTGGTTACCCAAAACAGTCCCCAAATATAAACAACCAAGCACAAAAAAAATGATTTCCCAAGCTCACAACCCACCATGCAATGAAGAGAAGCAAAGTTCACCCATTTTGAGCTATGTGTCTCGAATGGGGATGAAGGTGAAAAGGTATCCTTAGCTATCAAAAGTGGTATCAAATTGAAGAGCATGAAATATGGAGATGAATGGTGGTGGAATCACTCACATGCATCATGAGTTGAGGAAAATCTCTCCACTTCTTCCTCTTCTTCCTCTTCTCACTCTCGCGTCTCTCCTCTCTCTCTCTCTCTCAAGCTCTCTTTTTTCTGTTTTTTGTTCTTTTTCTCATTCAGCAATATGTGTGTGTGTGTGTGTTAGTGATGTTTGTGAGCCGAGGGATAAATGGAAAGGAAAAGACTACTCTACCCTTATTTTCCTTCCCCACTTAAAACCAATTTTCAAACAAATACTCAATCAATAATTCCCATAACTAACATAATTTAGCAAACAATAACACAATCAATTTATTTAATCAATTTATCTAAGTGATCAGCTGAAGGTAAAAAGGAAGGATGAAATGACTATATTACCCCTAAGTGATCAACACACCACAATCCCACTTTAATTCATTTCTGGGTAAACTCGGGTATCCACCACACGGACAGTAGTGACTAATCACTCGCTCATTGTAGGTGCCTCGAAGGGCAGGACAGCTGGTCCAGATTTTTACATCAATCAATTACGCTATCACACCATCAATCAATAATGCATATAATTTACATCATTAGCAATTAAATTAGCTATCACACGTAATCAATTACGCTAACTTATTTAAATCAGCTAATCGATTAAATAAAATATTTGCTAATTTCACTAATTGAAATTAGCCAAATTGGGGATGTTACATAAATCCAATTATAAAATATGAAATAATACAAAATAAAATTATAATTTTGGAAAAATTACTAAAGCCGAAAAATATGCCTATTAAAAATAAATTTTATATTCTAAACCACTAAGTAAATAATAAAATATTTAAATTCAATTATCATTAATTGTCATTGAAATTATAGTAAAATCTACACATTTTTTAGATTCTAACAAATTTTCCTTCTATAGTAAAAAATGCCTATTTAAAAAAATTAATAAAATTTCACTCCCTCTCCCTCTTATGTTAAAATTTACACTTTCCTTCCTTAATATTTTTTTAATTTCTAATAATCTAACAACAAAAATATAACACGCATAATGCATAGTCCATTTTATGCATCCAAAATTTGGATACATATTTTTTCTATTTTTGATTCACATTATATTAACATATAGTTTTAAATCCTATTATAAAATATGAAATAATACAAAACAAAATTGAAATTTGGAAAAATTACTAAAGTCGAAAAAGTATGCCTATTTAAAAATAAATTTTATATTCTAAACCACTAAGTTAATAGTAAAATACTTAAATTTAATTATCATTATTGGCATTGAAATTATAAAGAAATGAATTATTTTTAAATGGTGGCTCAAAGTTAGTAGATATTAAAAATACTTATTTATGTTGAAATGGATTAAAGTGTAGTATATGTTTAATTATTAATGGAGATAACTATAATTCAAACATCTCATAAAGGAGGTGAGTATAATTCACTTTTAGTTTTTACTTCTCAATGAATGTGAGTGTATATTTTAACATAAGAGGGGGAGTGTAATTCAAGATTCTCTTAAGGGAGGGTTATAAAGAAATGAATTATTTTTTAAATGGTGGCTCAAAGTTAGTAGATATTAAAAATACTTATTTATGTTGAAATGGATTAAAGTGTAGTATATGTTTAATTATTAATGGAGATAACTATAATTCAAACATCTCATAAAGGAGGTGAGTATAATTCACTTTTAGTTTTTACTTCTCAATGAATGTGAGTGTATATTTTAACATAAGAGGGGGAGTGTAATTCAAGATTCTCTTAAGGGAGGAGAATGAAATTTACTCAATTATCTATGTGAAAGTAACTTGTTTTTATTACATAATAGAAAAAAAATTTAAAAAAAAAGTTTAGATATCATTTTAGTGCTTACAATGTTTTTTAAAAAAAAAATACCGTTGCAATTTAGAATCCATTATAGTCCCTGAGATGGTTTTTATGTGTCACTTGAAGATGAATTCATGTTCGACATGTCATGGAGCATTGTTGAGGAACTGAAAGAATGTAATATTGTTATGGATTTAATCGTGTCTACTCTCGAGAATTGTATTATTGAATGGTGGTACAATGCATGTAAATGCAATCAAAGGGTTTATCAAGATATGTTTTTTCTGTGAGAAGTGCGACCACAATGTTGTTGTTATTACTTCGAGGTATTTTAAAATTTCCATATTAACAATAAATATATTATATGCTCTGTTATAAAAATATACTAATTAACTTATAACTTATTATAATATTTAATTTGTTTTCCTAAAATACGGATATTTGCTGAAACTTTACGTAATTGAAGACACTGAATCAACAATGTTTGTTCTGTACCCACGGAGTGTCTCAATGCTTCCAACGAATGAATAATCTCAGCTCGTGTTTAGAATCAAATTTCGCATTGGCCAACACCGAGTTTGTCCGCAGCGGGAATTGATGCTTTTTATAATAAGATTAACTACAATATCATTTAAAATTATTATTTTACAAAATATAGGGGAATCAGTTTGATTTTTAAGCAAAAAAATCTTGTTATGTAGTGTACAGGGTACTCTAAATAATTATGTACACAAACATTATGATAAGTTAATTTTCAACATTATTGGCATCATGTTGTCAGCATTTCCACGTTATATTGGTATAAGTAGTTCTGAAAAATCATTATATATAAAAAATTAAAATTAAAATAGCATAATAATCATATACTAATTTAAATGTATTGAAACCTTATATATATATATATATATATATATATATATATATATATATATATTAAAAAAGGCTAAATTATTAAATTATTAAAAAAAGGCTAAATTATTGAAACCTTCACTGATTCAATTATTAAAAAAAAGGCTAAATAGCACTTTTAGTCATTTATCTTTGCTCTAGGTTTCATTTTGATCATTTATCTTTTTTTGTCCCATTTTGGTCTCTCATCTTTCATTTCTGTTTCATTTTGGTACCTCTATGGTCTTTTCCGTCCAATAAGTTAACATACGCCAAGCTAACAGTTAACTGCTGACGTGGCGTAAGTATCAGGACTGACTTGGAACTCATTAAAGTGATGTGGCAAATAGGAGACCAAATTGAAACTTAAAAAAAACACAATGAATCAAATTGACAAAAACACAAAACAGAAAAATAAAATTAACAAAAACAAAAAAACACTAATACACAGCAGATCTGAAAATCACCCCATCTCCATCATCATCTTCTCCAGCGAGCCACCACCACCTCCGGATATGAAGAGTGGTTGATTTGTGGTGGTGGTGGTGGTGGTGGCGGCTCAGGGAAGATGTAGATGGAGATGGGTGATTTTTAGATCTGTTGTGTTTTAGTGTTTTTTTAGACATTGGCATGATTACATTTTAGGCCATGAGTTAAGAGATGGTATTAGATGAGTAACTCAAGGCTAAAATGGACATTTCACATTAGTTACTATAGTTAATTACATTTGTCATTTACGTGTAGTTTCATTTGAATTTGTATTTCAGTTTAATTACATTTTCAATTGCATTTAGTAACTGAATCTTGTTAGATTCATTTGTATTAGACTCACATTTTTTCAGCTAATACACTTACTATTCCATTTTACTTCATCTTCTTCCTCTTACATTCTCTGTAAAATTGCTCTCTGTGATTGAACTTGAGTGAGTCTGAGCATGAGTGAAATGCTTAGATTACCACAACATTCTATCGCACCCTAAATCATTCAATCGTTAATAGATACGTGTATTTTCACAGTTCAAATCACTATGAAGCTGACACTAAAATATAATAATGCTTACCATAAATAATAATTAATAATAAAATTAAAAATGTGTTAAGCAAGAAACTGAAAAAATAAGTTAAAATAATTTTTTAACTTCTAATAATTTAACAACAAAAATCTAACACACAAAGTGCGTAGTCGATTTTATGCATCCAAAATTCGAATGCGTATTTTTCTATTTTTCACATTATCATTAACATATAGTTTTAAATTGTAATACCCTTATATTTCAACCTTAGAAGAAATATTAGAATACACCTTAAAGCATACATCAGAGTAAAATTCCTGTCTTTAGATATTGAACAAAACTAAAACTTGATAAAAACTCATCAAGTGATCACTCAGATTTCTTAACTTCAAAAAGAAGTACATACTTAACATAAAAACTATATTTTAATATCCTTCCCACGTCCTAATGTCCAATATCCATAACAGAAATAGCGGAAACGATTTACAACTTCTAATACAATTACAAGTCATAATATTGAAATACACAAACAAGGGAACTACATAAGCAATATAACTAAGTCTTCAAACTCTCCATAAGATGTACAATCTAGCCATGCTTCTTCACTTTTACTTTTCCCCGTGTCTCTATAAAACCACAACATATATAAAGGGTGAGATAAACATCTCAGTGAGTTCTATCGAGACCCCTTACTACACACTTGTGGTTCATTATGCATCATTTAAATCGTAGCCCGAGTCTCGATAGCTACGTGTAACTTGGCCTTAATTAGCACAACACCGAAGACCTGTTGTTTTAGTTCCCCGGTGAACCCAATCCACTAATCCTTTCATTAGTGGGCAAACTTAGAAGGGGCCTAGGTTATGTGCTCATGACTTCCCTCCTCTAGTGTGCTATCTCGTAGAGGTCGTCACCCCAATCACTGTCATTATTATTAATCGAGTGATATCATACCTTGATGAGACATCAAGTAGGTTCATTTCATATCATTAATTAACATAGATTGATAAAATATCAAGTCATTTCATAGTCATTGCATCATATGGTTACCAAAACCTTAACGAACAATAAGTCCATTATATTGTTATAAACTTGTGTATTCTCACTCGTAACCCTAAACGGTTTAATTCATTTTCATAACCAAAGTTCAAATAATCATCATTATACAAATTAATTCATTTATTTGATTAGGTTTTTCAATAAGCTTTCCAACGCACTCGAGAACACCTCAATCGGGTTCCCGGATCAAAAGTTATCACTAAAATAGTATCAATGTACTTTTGCTGAAAATTGCACAGGGTCGCGACGCGGACTGTTTCCATCGCGTCGCGAAGAGTGACAGAGAGTTTGTCCTTCACATTTCGTGAAGGGTCACGACGCGAACCACTCGGGTCGCGACGCAAATTGTGCTGGGAAAGTGCAGAATTGCAGATTTTCAAGTGTTTTGTGCATCCAATTTTGTACCAATTGGACCCAAACTCATTCCAACATCAAAATAGATATTCTAATACCAAAATCAGTCCCAAATAACACTCATGACAACTAAACAAACACACGACAAACATTCAAACATTCGTTCCGAAACGCAATTCTCATAATTTTTGCAATTATGGTTTTTAACTCAAATTTCACGAAACGAACAACGAAATGACAAATTCAGTCACATGCAATGATTGAAACGAGAAATAAAAAAAAAACCCTAAACGAGTTAGAACTCACCTCTTGTGATGAAAATCACATACAAAAACAAACAACGGAACCCAACACCAACTCGACTACTCGAACAAACGGAAGACGCGATCAAGCTCTACCCAAACCGAATTATTTTTGGACAGCATCTGTGAGCAGTTTTGGGATGAGTATAACTGATCCAATTTCTAACCAAAACAATTCAAACCAGTTCCTATTGTATATCAAATTTTGTCTATTTTCCTATGGTTCAAGTCCCAAACTGATATGACGAGTATTCAGGGAGTTACGGTTAAAATACAGAGACTGGTTCGAAAACGTTACGTAAATTTGCAACTAATTTTTCTCCCTCAATACTCAGTCAATTCAGATCATTCTTGTGCGAAAAATGAAGGGTTTTAAGTCTAGTTTTTTAAAGAAACAAAAATGGACTTCATATGAGTTTCATAGAGAAAGTTATAAGGAAAATACCAAAAGTAGTGAAAACTGTTTTTGTGCAGATTTGTTGTGTACTTTGAGAAACGATTTCCAAGGCTTTAAACCCACTTCAAACTCGATTTTCCCAGATCCAAGCTCACTCCTCTCAGCTTCGAAACTTCTGACCCAACCCTTGTTACCCAAAACAGTCCCCAAAATATAAACAACCAAGCATAAAAAAAATGATTTCCCAAGCTCACAACCCACCATCCAATGAAGAGAAGCAAAGTTCACCCATTTTGAGCTATGTGTCTCAAATGGGGATGAAGGTGAAGAGGTATCCTTAGCTATCAAAAGTGGTATCAAATTGAAGAGCAAGAAATATGGAGATGAATGGTGGTGGAATCACTCACATGCATCAAGAGTTGAGGAAAATCTCTCCTCTTCTCACTCTCGCGTCTCTCCTCTCTCTCTCTCTCTCAAGCTCTCTTTTTTCTGTTTTTTGTTCTTTCTCTCATTCAGTAACATGTGTGTGTGTTAGTGATGTTTGTGAGCTGAGGGATAAATAGAAAGGAAAAGACTACTCTACCCTTATTTTCCATCCCCACTTAAAACCAATTTCCAAACAAATACTCAATCAATAATTCCCATAACTAACATAATTTAGCAAACAAAAACACAATCAATTTATTTAATCAATTTATCTAAGTGGTGATCAGCTGAAAGTAAAAAGGAAAGATGAAATGACTATATTACCCCTAAGTGATCAACACACCACAATCCCACTTTAATTCATTTCTAATCATACCATCAATCAATAATGCATATAATTTACATCATTAGCAATTAAATTAGCTATCACACATAATCAATTACGCTAACTTATTTAAATCGGCTAATCGATTAAATATAATACTTGCTAATTTCACTAATTGAAATTAGCCAAATTGGAGATGTTACAATACACCCCAACTTGAAAACATTTGTCCTCAAAATTGATCAAGTTCTATCCACATGGTCGACACGAAATCAATTCATCGATCTCTCGACTGCAGATGGCTTTCCAGTCGCAACACTAATAAACATGGACCGTTGTGTGTGCACACAATTAGTTTAGGAAAACAATTTACGACCTGTACCATGTATTCACCTGACCCTTTTCATTCATAATCACCGAAGAAGAAAACTTAATTGTCTTAAAATAGGTCGATTCTTAGCCCAAATGAATATGAAAAAGGGTTTTCTTGTAGCTTGACTCAATTTGAAAAAATTGAATTTGTAATGAAATACCCATTTCACTTTATGTGACTTAACGAAAACCAAATTAAAGATTAAACTGTAAGGAGGAAAAGATTTGGGATCACACATTCGGTGCACAACAAGGGTCATTGGTGAAAATTTTCAATCTCAGAAAGAGTGAAATAAGTAAGAGGAACATAAAAATTTTGTTGGGCATACACTAAAACACCTAACCATGTCCAAAATTTAGTAGAAGGTGGGGTAGGGGACTCTATTTAACTCGGTAGTAATTCTCTTGCGAGTTCTCAAACAATTGACATTTTGAAAACATGATCCTTATGCATGTTAGCCCACCCCAACTTAAAAACAACCTTACTTGACGTACTACTTTTAATAAAACGGTACATTCACTTTCGGGTTTTCAAAATTAAAACGTCACATGTTGAATGAAAAGACGACTTTTGTGGAATCAATCGTTCACTCCGGTCTCTTTCACAATTGTAGCGATCGAAAAATCCGGAGGAGGGATTCTTCGAAGTTCTTGAAATGAAGCCGCCACCAAAGTTTAGTTTAAGGGCAAATATTGGAAAATCCCTATTGAGTGGATAAGGGGGTTTTGCGGACCAGGTTTGGGCTCGGGAGTCGTTTATGCATAGGGAAGGTATTAGCACCCTACGACATCCTTCCTAAGAAAGGTTACCTTTTAACTAAATGTGTAGAAAAGATTATTAATTTAAAAATTTATTTTTACCCTTATTTACAAATTAAAAGAAAAAAGGCTTGGAAGGAGAACATTTAATTATTTTTGTTTGCTTTTGAAAAAATAAGAAATAAGAAATTTACAAAAGGACTAAAAAAGGGTTTTTATTAATGCAATTGATAGAGGTCAGCCGCCCTCTGCTCCTACGTATCTCTTGGTAGAGAAACAAATCACACGTAGTTCTTGGTAGAAAATGTTTGTGTGTTGGTGTTTTTTATTATTTGAATGGTTTTGAAACTTGAAAAACGTCTGAAGTGACCAAACAGATAAATCTAGAGTGGTCACCACTAACGGCCCATTTGAAAAGGAAAGCATTCACAATATTCAAACGAGTTAAACTCAGAGTGACCATTGTAAATAACTGATTTGTGACTGAGTGTGTGATTATTTGAAAATGTTTGCTTGAAAACATGGTTTTCATAAAAATAAGTTGAGATGGTGTGGAGCTGAGTTAGACTCGTTGATTTGTAACATTATGAGAAGATGAGTTGGACTCATTGGTTTGTAAAACGTGTGAGGATGAGTTGGACTCATGATTAGTGAAAAAGAAGAAAATATTATATACTCCACGGAGATAATGAATGTGAGAAGGTGAGAATGAAGGAAATAAATGGTGTAAACAACAAATATCCATTAGTGGGAAAAGAGAGAAATAAAGGATTAAGCAGGTGAAGAAAGGGGTATGAGAGAGAGTGTGAGACAGCAAATATGGGGGTGGTATTACTAGAGGAAGGAAGAGTGAGAGTTAGTATATAAGATGAAATAAATACATACATAAAAAAATGTAAAAAGGGGAGTGGGGTGTAATAGTAACACAGGGGTGCAATTAACAGAAAGAGGGTTGTATAAATAAAACTGGGGGTGCGTAAAGCAGTAGCCCAATCGTTTTGGGTTTCTGGATCCTGGACTACAAATGGGTTTAAGCAGGGGGCGCTACAAATGGGTTTAATGGGTTTAAGCAGGGTGCGTAAACCACACTAACTCACAGGCTGTGAGTTAGTGTGGTTCACGGTGGTGCGATGGTGATGACCATCGCATGGTGGTCGGAGCTTCAAGCTCTTTTTTTTTACTTCCCGAAATTTGTTTTGATTTTTGGTTTTGATTTCTGGTCTTGATTTCTAGTCTTGATTTTTGGTCTTGATTTTTGGTCCCCTTTCTGTGACTGTGTTGCTGTTTTTATAGGTAGATTGATGAGGTGCTGAGGGGCTCAAAGGGCAGTCAGCAATTAGGGCAAAAATGGCACCAAAAGGACAGCATCTTTGAGGAGGAAAAAAGGACAAGAGCTGGCACCAAGGACAGACAAAGGAAGGACAAGGAATCAAAAGGACAGCCAAGGGGAAACCCTAGCTAGGGCAAGCAGCCAACCTGCTGCGCCCCTTTTCTTCTTTTTTCTTTTTTTTTTGGAGTTTTGTAATTTTTTAATTTTTTGTACTATTTTTTTGCTGTTTGTTTTTTTTGGCTCATATTTGTAAAGAAAACTGTATTTATATATATAAAAAACTTTCGACTATTCAGCTTCTTCAATTATTATTATTATCATTATTCTTTCGCATCAATAACAATAGGCTAAATAATAACAGTAACGAAATAAAATAAAACGAGCATCGAACAATCGTTGTACGAGAGTGCCAAAGACACGCGTGTTTAGAACAATATGTGGCGCGATAAGAATTTTTTGGGTTTTAATCGATCGGACAAAATTAGGGTATGACAACGATCAATCCTTAACTAAATTTTTAAGTCAACAACACTTTAAACAATAACCAGACATAGTAACGGCAATCCAAAACATTATTTCAAACATTAATTCATGTCCAAAGCAATATCTTACATACACATTGCACACGAAGCATGTAACTTAACATTAAAGCTTATAACTACTTTCGGATTCATTCAATATCTTGTATAAATTTGAAACACTCTATCATTCAATCAAGCCACATCATAAACAATCAGTATGCACCTTATTCAAATCAGTCCAATCATCAATCACAAACACGCAAGTGAAAAACTCATTAATACATACTAGGATTGTTAAATCCTAGCTACATAGCAATCTCATACATTGCGGTGAATTTTGAACAATGTCAAATTCAGCACATACTTATTCTATTGACACTCAACCAATATAACACTAAAAACAAATACCTCGCTTTTACTTGTGTAGGCATCATGACTTATGGACTATCGCCCAACTCAATGCTTAAACTTCGGCTTTTCCTTCTTAGTCAATGCACTAACAACTTTCGTTCCAAAATTTCTTTCGCAACGGAAAGAAAATTTTGGGAGATCACCTTTCGGTCCTCTTGGAGATACATCTAGTACTTTGGGTTAGACTCGGGAACAATCACTGTTCTCAATGACTCGCGCAGTGATAGGGTTTTTATAAAATAAACTTTTCCATGACCTATCGGAGTCGACTATAATGTCTCAATGACTCACATAATGAAAGGATTTTATAAAATAAGTTTTCCATGACCTATCGGAGTCGACTATAATGTCTCAATGACTCACATAATGATAGGATTTTATAAAATAAAAAAAATCCATGACCTATCGGAGTCAAATCTATCAACTAACCCAAAATACTAGTATGAGTGAATCTCTATACAATAGGGATCTCATTGGGGAGGCAAAACGGCTTCCCTAAAGTAGGGTTCATTAAAAGCCTATAGACTCAATCTTATCACAATGTATTGTTGACTAATCTAGGTGTAATCATTTATATTTGGATTCCGTACGGTATTGGGATAGTTGTAGCATCACAGAAATGAGAAAGTAGAAGAATTCTTTTAAGGAATCAAACGGGCGTACGATTCGTGCATCCTGGGTTGATTCAGAAAACGAATTCCAACCATTTCGAACATTCCTTTGGTCCTCCGCTTTTCCGAATTCTATAAACAATACAAACGAAACTATTACAACTATCATAGTTAACCAATTCGGAACTCGTCCTACCTAGAGAACAAAACATTCATCACCTAGGTAAACTGAACTTTTCCTTTTTCAACATACAGCGGGGTGCCTAATAGTCTAGGATCTTAATTTGAAGACTCTAATGATTGCTAAAAGGACTATGACTACGAATAACCATTTCCGAGAGATAGCCCTTTTTAGGACCCCATAGGATATTATCCTAATCCGGTATCTAAGAACTTAATCTGGATGGTTGGGAATCCTCTTCCCATTTCCCATGCTACTCGAGGGTTTATTTTCTACTAACACCTTAGGGTTTAACGGCTTAAGGTCGGGAAAGAGTATTCTTCAGAATCAAGATTAGAGACACATTCCAAAACTTACTCAGATGTGTAGACATTTTCGTTAGATTTCCAACACATCCCGGAACATAAAAATTGGGGTTCCGGATTAAAAGTTACGAATAAAACAAGCTAGAAGACTAACGAAAATATCTCACAGACCGAAACTAGCATACTCCTAATCGGAGGTTTGCAATAAGGTTACTCCTATTGACATTAAATATTAGCCCCTTCTTGGAAAGGGAACCGATTTATAAATCTTGATCAGTAAATAATCTAATGAACGTTGGGTAGTTCTACTTGCCAATATTGCTGATGTGATTATGGTTTACTAACCCGACTTCATGACATTTAAAAAAGGTTGCTCTGAGGAAAAAGGTACCTGACCTAAACTCGAGACTATCTGAAGGATTTCTCTAAATTGTGACATAAGTTTGGGTTAGCCTGAATTACAAGGTAGGGTAACTACTAAACATTTTCTAGGAAACTGAGAAACTTGGTTGAACAAGGATCAGAGTTTTACGGTGTCGGTCACTCCTAAAAAGATCTCTGAACACTAACACTCTTAATACCTGAAGATTTTGTTTAGATTGCAACTTTCTGGACAACCTATAAAGGTTTACGTGGCAATACAATGGTTGTTTCGGCTCAAAGACTAAACAGTCGCCCACAACTTCCTCGAACCATCACGGATGCCCATTTATTGTTCCGGAATGTCATTTGTATCCCTCTGTTGCGTGCTCTGATGAAACGAGACGGCTAGAAATCCTATGGCTTAGGGTTTCGGACATTTTCGGGGCTGAGGCAACCAATTGTCATCATTCTCAGTACGTTGCATGAAATATCGAGTGGATCCAGGCTCAATGTCTCGCACAAAAGACTGAAAGGTTCTGAGAGTCAATGGTCTAAGTCCGTAGCTGACTCGATCTAACCTCTTGACCATAAGGTCACTAAGTCCGACAAGGTCGAACTGCTCTGATACCAAAATATAATACCCTTATATTTCAACCGTAGAAGAAATATTATAATACACCTTAAAGCATACATCAGAGTAAAATTTCTGTCCTTAGATATTGAACAAAACTAAAACTTGATAAAAACTCATCAAGCGATCACTCAGATTTCTTAACTTCAAAAAGAAGTACATACTTAACATAAAAACAATATTTTAATATCCTTCCCATGTCCTAATGTCCAATATCCATAACAGAAATAGCCAAAACGATTTACAACTTCTGATACAATTACAAGTCATAATATCGAAATACACAAACAAGGGAACTACATAAGAAATATAACTAAGTCTTCAAACTCTCCATAAGATGTACCATCTAGCCATGCTTCTTCACCTTTGCTTTTCCCCGTGTCTCTGTAAAACCACAACATATAAAGGGTGAGATAAACATCTCAGTGAGTTCTATCGAAACCCCTTACTACACACTCGCGGTTCATTATGCATCATTTAAATCGTAGCCCGAGTCTGGATAGCTACATAGAAGGGACCTAGGTTATGGGCTCGTGACTTCCCTCCCCTAGTGTGCTATCTCACAGAGGTCGTCACCCCAATCACTGTCATTATTATTAATCGAGCGATATCATACCTTGATGAGACATCAAGTAGGTTCATTTCATATCATTAATTAACATACCTTGATAAAATATCAAGTCGTTTCATTGCATCATATGGTTACCAAAACCTTAACGAACAATAAGTCCATTATATTGTTATAAACTTGTGTATTCTCACTCGTAACCCTAAACAGTTTAATTCATTTTCATAACCAAAGTTCAAATAATCATCATTATACAAATTAATTCACTTATTTGATTAGGTTTTTCAATAAGCTTTCCAACGCACTCGAGAACACCTCAATCAAGTTCCCGGATCCAAAGTTATCACTAAAATAGTATCAATGTACTTTTGCTGAAAATTGCACAGGGTCGGGACGCGAACTGGTTCCATCGCGTCGCAAAGCGTGACAGAGACATTGTCATTAACATTACGTGAAAGGTCGCGATGCGAACCACTCGGGTCGCGACGCGAACTGTGCTGGGAAAGTGCAGAATTGCAGATTTTCAAGTGTTTTGTGTATCCTATTTTGTACCAATTGGACCCAAACTCATTCCAACATCAAAACAGATATTCTAAAACCAAAATCAGTCCCAAATAACACTCATGACAACTAAACAAACACACGACGAACATTCAAACATTTGTTCCGAAACGCAATTCTCATAATTTTCGCAATTACGGTTTTTAACTCAAATTTCACGAAATGAACAACGAAACGACAAATTCAGTCACATGCAATGATTGATACGAGAAACAAAAAACCCTAAGCGAGTTAGAACTCACCTCCTGTGATGAAAATCACAGACAAAAACAAACAACGGAGCTCAACACCAACTCGACTACTCGAACAAACGGAAGACGCGATCAAGCTCTCTACCCAAACCGAATTATTTTTGGACAGCATCTGTGAGCAGTTTTGGGATGAGTATAACTTATCCAATTTCTAACCAAAACAATTCAGACCAGTTCCTATTGTGTATAAAATTTTGTCTATTTTCCTATGGTTCAAGTCCCAAACTGATATGACGAGTATTCAGGGAGTTACGGTTAAAATACAGAGACTGGTTCGAAAACGTTACGTAAACTTACATCTAATTTTTCTCCCTCAATACTCAGTCAATTCAGATCATTCTTGTGCGAAAATTGAATGGTTTTAAGTATAGTTTCTAAAGAAACAAAAATGGACTTCATATGAGTTTCATAGAGAAAGTTATAAGGAAAATACCAAAAGTAGTGAAAACTGTTTTTGTGCAGATTTGTTGTGTACTTTGAGAAACGATTTCCAAGGCTTTAAACCCACTTCAAACTCGATTTTCCCAGCTCCAAGCTCACTCTTCTCAGCTTCGAAACTTCTGACCCAGCCCTTGGTTACCCAAAACAGTCCCCAAATATAAACAACCAAGCACAAAAAAAATGATTTCCCAAGCTCACAACCCACCATGCAATGAAGAGAAGCAAAGTTCACCCATTTTGAGCTATGTGTCTCGAATGGGGATGAAGGTGAAAAGGTATCCTTAGCTATCAAAAGTGGTATCAAATTGAAGAGCATGAAATATGGAGATGAATGGTGGTGGAATCACTCACATGCATCATGAGTTGAGGAAAATCTCTCCACTTCTTCCTCTTCTTCCTCTTCTCACTCTCGCGTCTCTCCTCTCTCTCTCTCTCAAGCTCTCTTTTTTCTGTTTTTTGTTCTTTTTCTCATTCAGCAATATGTGTGTGTGTGTGTGTTAGTGATGTTTGTGAGCCGAGGGATAAATGGAAAGGAAAAGACTACTCTACCCTTATTTTCCTTCCCCACTTAAAACCAATTTTCAAACAAATACTCAATCAATGATTCCCATAACTAACATAATTTAGCAAACAATAACACAATCAATTTATTTAATCAATTTATCTAAGTGATCAGCTGAAGGTAAAAAGGAAGGATGAAATGACTATATTACCCCTAAGTGATCAACACACCACAATCCCACTTTAATTCATTTCTGGGTAAACTCGGGTATCCACCACACGGACAGTAGTGACTAATCACTCGCTCATTGTAGGTGCCTCGAAGGGCAGGACAGCTGGTCCAGAGTTTTACATCAATCAATTACGCTATCACACCATCAATCAATAATGCATATAATTTACATCATTAGCAATTAAATTAGCTATCACACGTAATCAATTACGCTAACTTATTTAAATCAGCTAATCGATTAAATAAAATATTTGCTAATTTCACTAATTGAAATTAGCCAAATTGGGGATGTTACATAAATCCAATTATAAAATATGAAATAATACAAAATAAAATTATAATTTTGGAAAAATTACTAAAGCCGAAAAATATGCCTATTTAAAATAAATTTTATATTCTAAACCACTAAGTAAATAATAAAATATTTAAATTCAATTATCATTAATTGTCATTGAAATTATAGTAAAATCTACACATTTTTTAGATTCTAACAAATTTTCCTTCTATAGTAAAAAATGCCTATTTAAAAAAATTAATAAAATTTCACTCCCTCTCCCTCTTATGTTAAAATTTACACTTTCCTTCCTTAATATTTTTTTAATTTCTAATAATCTAACAACAAAAATATAACACGCATAATGCATAGTCCATTTTATGCATCCAAAATTTGGATACATATTTTTTCTATTTTTGATTCACATTATATTAACATATAGTTTTAAATCCTATTATAAAATATGAAATAATACAAAACAAAATTGAAATTTTGGAAAAATTACTAAAGTCGAAAAAGTATGCCTATTTAAAAATAAATTTTATATTCTAAACCACTAAGTTAATAGTAAAATACTTAAATTTAATTATCATTATTGGCATTGAAATTATAAAGAAATGAATTATTTTTTAAATGGTGGCTCAAAGTTAGTAGATATTAAAAATACTTATTTATGTTGAAATGGATTAAAGTGTAGTATATGTTTAATTATTAATGGAGATAACTATAATTCAAACATCTCATAAAGGAGGTGAGTATAATTCACTTTTAGTTTTTACTTCTCAATGAATGTGAGTGTATATTTTAACATAAGAGGGGGAGTGTAATTCAAGATTCTCTTAAGGGAGGAGAATGAAATTTACTCAATTATCTATGTGAAAGTAACTTGTTTTTATTACATAATAGAAAAAAAATTTTAAAAAAAAGTTTAGATATCATTTTAGTGCTTACAATGTTTTAAAAAAAAAAAAATACCGTTGCAATTTAGAATCCATTATAGTCCCTGAGATGGTTTTTATGTGTCACTTGAAGATGAATTCATGTTCGACATGTCATGGAGCATTGTTGAGGAACTGAAAGAATGTAATATTGTTATGGATTTAATCGTGTCTACTCTCGAGAATTGTATTATTGAATGGTGGTACAATGCATGTAAATGCAATCAAAGGGTTTATCAAGATATGTTTTTTCTGTGAGAAGTGCGACCACAATGTTGTTGTTATTACTTCGAGGTATTTTAAAATTTCCTTATTAACAATAAATATATTATATGCTCTGTTATAAAAATATACTAATTAACTTATAACTTATTATAATATTTAATTTGTTTTCCTAAAATACGGATATTTGCTGAAACTTTACGTAATTGAAGACACTGAATCAACAATGTTTGTTCTGTACCCACGGAGTGTCTCAACGCTTCCAACGAATGAATAATCTCAGCTCGTGTTTAGAATCAAATTTCGCATTGGCCAACACCGAGTTTGTCCGCAGCGGGAATTGATGCTTTTTATAATAAGATTAACTACAATATCATTTAAAATTATTATTTTACAAAATATAGGGGAATCAGTTTGATTTTTAAGCAAAAAAATCTTGTTATGTAGTGTACAGGGTACTCTAAATAATTATGTACACAAACATTATGATAAGTTAATTTTCAACATTATTGGCATCATGTTGTCAGCATTTCCACGTTATATTGGTATAAGTAGTTCTGAAAAATCATTATATATAAAAAATTAAAATTAAAATAGCATAATAATCATATACTAATTTAAATGTATTGAAACCTTATATATATATATATATATATATATATATATATATATATATATATATATATATATATATATATTAAAAAAGGCTAAATTATTAAATTATTAAAAAAAGGCTAAATTATTGAAACCTTCACTGATTCAATTATTAAAAAAAATGCTAAATAGCACTTTTAGTCATTTATCTTTGCTCTAGGTTTCATTTTGATCATTTATCTTTTTTTGTCCCATTTTGGTCTCTCATCTTTCATTTCTGTTTCATTTTGGTACCTCTATGGTCTTTTCCGTCCAATAAGTTAACATACGCCAAGCTAACAGTTAACTGCTGACGTGGCGTAAGTATCAGGACTGACTTGGAACTCATTAAAGTGATGTGGCAAATAGGAGACCAAATTGAAACTTAAAAAAAACACAATGAATCAAATTGACAAAAACACAAAACAGAAAAATAAAATTAACAAAAACAAAAAAACACTAATACACAGCAGATCTGAAAATCACCCCATCTCCATCATCATCTTCTCCAGCGAGCCACCACCACCTCCGGATATGAAGAGTGATTGATTTGTGGTGGTGGTGGTGGTGGTGGTGGCGGCTCAGGGAAGATGTAGATGGAGATGGGGTGATTTTTAGATCTGTTGTGTTTTAGTGTTTTTTTTTTTGTTAATTTTATTTTTCTGTTTAGTATTTTTGTCAATTTGGTCCGCTATGTTTTTTTTAAGTTTCGATTTGGTTTGCCACATCACTTTAATGAGTTCCAAGTCATCCTTGACACTTAAGACGCCACGTCAGCAGTTAACTGCCACCATGGTGTTTGTTAACTTATTGGACGGAAAGTACCATTGAGGGACCAAAATGAAACAAAAATAGAATATGAGGGACCAAAAAAAAGATAAAGGGCCAAAATGAAACCTAGAGTAAAAATAAAACACTAAAAGTGCTATTTAGCCTAAAAAAATTAGTGTATACCTGTAATTGCCACGGTGAAGTACACGGAATCCCAAGTTAAAACAATATATGGAAGTGTGCCATCTTGTGACCACACCTTCCACAGTTAAAACAAATTTTGAGAAGTCCTTCGAATTCAAGATAATACTTTTGCCTCTAATGTCGATGAATATTTTTAAAGGTTTCTCTAAGGGTGCGTTTGTTTGAGCTGAAAGAGGGAAGAGAGAGTAGGGGAAGAAAGAGTGATTGACATGTTTGGTTAAGGAGAGAAATAGGAAAGAGAGAGTGAGGGATGATTATTTTAGTGATTTTTGTAATCTCTCCACAAGTGAAGAGAAAGTGGAGAGAAATGACTCTTAAATTTTACTTTTACCATTTTGTCATCGGCTAAATTACTTTTATCATGAATAACAATTATTATAATTTATAAGATGTGACACTTTATAAATTTAAATTAAATAGCTCAAATAAATGGGTGCTTCTAGGGTGAAGGAGCAAATCAAATCATTTACCGGTGAACCACTAAAATTGACCGTACGATGTGGTTAAGATTGAATGAACTAGCATTTAATCTCAACCGTTGATGAATTTTTATACTACATCATACAGTCATATTTAATGGTTCACCGGTGAGGGATTTGAGTTACTCCCTCACCGTAGACGTACCCCAAATAAATATGTAACTAATTAAGTTAAAGGATTAAAATAATTATTTAGTTGTTCCAAATCGGCCCTAGAGGCCCAATCCACGACTATAATGGGCCCATTCCCCAAGAAATTCGGTCCAGCAAGGTATCATGCCATCGGATCATAAATCAACGAACCAGATCAAAGCGCTTGAATCCAACGGTCTAGGTCGGGTGCAACCCGCGAATCCCCGGTGCTCCGCGTCTATAAATACGGGTCCTACCCACATATCCAAGTACGCTTCACTCATTTGCACCCCACTGACTTCTGTTTGCTGACTTTAGCATCGGAGTGTCTACAGATGCCCGACCCCGTCGAGTTCAACCTCGGAAGAAGACGACTCGACGATTATCAACCTCGGAAGATTCCGACCTTCGTGATATTCATCCGACCTCGAGCCAGGAGAAGATAACGACACATCAGATACCAACTGCAGATTCCGAATTCGAGAATCTGAGGTAAGATACATAACATTGGCGACCACAGTGAGAGTTTACTATTAAACTTTCATCAACTCAATCTATCTCTATGGCTCCATGAGGACGGCCTTCGACTCGTAGCCAACCTCGTACCCGAAGTGTGATTGAAGTCGTCCCCCGACCTAATCAGACCCCCGAGGGACATGTCCAAGAGGTTCCAATTGAGGAAGCTCGCTCCGCACCGCTACTCTCGCCTCAGCCAGTGCCCGAGGCCGCCCTGATTCCAGTCCAGGCGGTAAACCAGATACTGGATCTTCTAGATCGCCGAAGCCGCGACTTTGCGCAACAGGAACAACGCTTGACCCAAATGGAGGAAGTGGTTGCAGCCGTCTGAGCTAACACGTCTGCCATCTCAGCTCGGTTAATAGACAAGTCTCCAGACCGACGCACCGTCGCCTCAAAGCGAGACCGTTCTCCCTCTCGAAGGAAGTTAGCTTACAGGCGCCACGTTCACAGGTCCCCTCCCCGAAGGACGGGCCGACACGGAGGTTCTCGCACCCCTCCAACTCCACCAAGCTCCAACCACAGTCGGAGCTCCTCTTATAGTTCATCGTCGTCTCGAAGTCGTTCCCCTCATAGACGGGACCGCTCTCTCCGCAGGAGGAACCATTTTCCACGCCGTGGCCGATCCGGGCGAGCCCGACAAAGCCCTTTCATCAGAGAAATCGTAGAGTGCAAGGTACCAAAATCCCTGGAAAAACCCCCTCAACTAAACATGTACGACAGGACTAGTGATCCAAACGAGCATGTGGATACCTTTGATCTCATGATGCAGTACAGATACGCCACGGACGACATAAAATGCAAGATCTTCCCTCTATCATTGAGCAAGGCAGCACTCTCCTGGTTCCGAGACCTTAAACCCCGCTCCATCCACTCCTGGGAGCAGCTCGTCGGGGTGTTCTCGGCACGTTTCACCGCGTCAAGACTGAAGCCCAAGTCGGTGGACGTCCTCAAAGCTGTGAAACAAGGAGAAAACGAGACCTTGCGTGACTACATCGAGCGATTCAACAAAGAAGCCAACAACGTAAGGCATCTAGAAGACAATATCAAACTCTTATTCATGAGACACGGGCTCCGCAAGAAGAGCCTCTTCCAGGTCGACATCAGTGTTCGCCGATCCCGAAACCTGGAAGACTTCCTGAGGCGGGCTCAAAGGTTCATTGATTACGAAGAGGACAACATGGCCGACGAGGTTGGTGCAACCTCGGCCCCCACAAAGACAAATGACGAAGGGAAGAATCCGAAGAAAGGCTCTGGGGAATGACGTCCACGGTTCTCCGAGTACACCGAGCTGAATGAGGCGAAGTCAAAAATTCTTGCTGAGTGCGCTAACACCGAGTTCAAGGACAAGAAATGGCCGGCCACGAGAAACCACTGACAAGAAAAAGTACTGTCGCTACCATCGGAGTCACAGCCACGACCCAACCAGTGTCGGGTTCTCCGAGACGACATAGAGGACTTGATCCAAAAAGGTAAATTGAGCAAGTATGTTAAGAAAGATGGAGATGAAGAAAAGCGGCGATCCCGTTCGCCTCGAAAAGGAAAATCAGGAGTAAATGAACTGGCCAAGCCAGCGAAGACCGACTCCGAAGATTCGGATGAGGATGATGAGCCCGACCAGCAGCGTTCAAGAGCAGTGGCCGCCGTAATTCTAGGCGGATATTCAGTGGACTCGGGTGAAACAAAAAGATCTATGAAGCGGAAGTGGAAAGAGATTCTGAGCATAGCCAGCAACCCGAAAACCGCCAACCTATCCGACAGACCCCCACTAGCTTTCTCTGACTAGGACCTCCCAGATGGTAAGCCAAACAAATATATTCCACTCATTATCTCTGCCACCATGGTCGACGTCCAGGTCCTGAGAATCGTAGTGAACCAGGCATGTTCGGAACTGACAAGATTTAATGGGCCAAAAACTACTCCACTCGGATACCTCGAGCTCATGGTCACTTACAGGGATAAGCTTTCCAGAACGGTGAAAACACAATTCTTGGTCCTACCATGCAAATCCCCATACAACTGCATTATAGGAAGACCAACCTTAGGCAGGCTCGGAGCCGTGGCCTCAACAAATCATCTGAAAATGAGATTTTACTCTACCAAAGACGGGGTCATTACAATTGAAGCTGACCTGAAATCTGCCAAGAAGTGCCACTACCTCTCGATTAAAAAGGATAATGAATCCGAGAAGAATGAGAAGGGCCACAACGGCAAGAAGGTCGTGTCTGAGATCAACCTAATCGAGGTCGGGAGTCAGGACGACCCCGAGTCAAAACTGGAACACAACGTTCCAGCTTAACAAACCAAATATGCGAACCCCCCCCCCCCCCCCCAAATCTTGTACTCATGCCTTGTTTCTAAGATCCACCGAATGGCCGACCTCAGGAAGAACTGCTCATTCCATCACCATTTCCACTGAATGCCTTGTTTCTTCTTGCAATGATTTGTTGCTCTAATGTCTTTGTTTAAGAACTTAATTCCTTTTCTTTAAAGATTTTCGCATAACTCCGGACTCCGAGTCCCACATCTAATAATGATTGTACTCATGCTGGACCTCGGTTCCCATCAAAAAAGTGATTGCTTTTTCAGGTATTCATCTACTCAACACTAATCAGGGTCCAAACCGAGCCCATACGCCCAACCTGTGCTCACTTCAGAGCTCCGCGCTTGGCGAAACAGATCAAATCAAGTCCTAGCTGACCTCGCGGCCTCGGAATTGCATCCTCCTTACAGGATCGTTCCGACACGGCGCCGATGGACCTCTACCACGAGGTCGAGCCTATCGTGGCTCACTGACCTCTACCACGAGGTCGAGAACCTTGTACTCATGCCTTGTTTCTAAGATCCACTGAATGGCCGACCTCTGACCTCAGGCATCAAGAACTGCTCATTCCATCACCATTTCTACTGAATGCCTTGTTTCTTCTTGCAATGATTTGTTGCTCTAATGTCTTTGCCTAAGAACTTGATTCCTTTTCTTTAAAGATTTTCACATAACTCCGGACTCCGAGTCCCACATCTAATAATGATTGTACTCATGATGGACCTCGGTTCCCATCTAAAAAGTGATTGCTTTTTCAGGTATTCATCTGCTCAACACTAATCAGGGTCCAAACCGAGCCCCTGCGCCCAACCTGTGCTCACTTCAGAGCTCCGCGCTTGGCGAAACGGATCAAATCAAGTCCTAGCTGACCTCGCGGCCTCGGAATTGCATCCTTCTCACAGGATCGTTCCGACACGGCGCCGACGGACCTCTACCACGAGGTCGAGCCTATCGTGGCTCACTGACCTCTACCACGAGGTCGAGCCTATGGTGGCTCATTAACCTCCACCACGAGGTCGAGCCTATCGTGGCTCGCCAACCTCTGCGACGAGGAAAAGACCACGGTGGCCTGCCACAAGGTCGGGCCCATCAAAGGACTATGGCTTGCTGGCTCAACTCGGTCCCTCGGGACCAAAGCCTTAGCGTCGAGCTCTGTGAACCTGAGCTTTGCAGATCCCAAGCTTCGTCAACAGTGAGTACGAAAAATCAAAACAAACGAACATGTTGAAAGATGATAATTTAAACACAGGCCGAAAAGGACTGTTCCATCAATGTTGAAAGATGATAATTTAAACACAGGCCCAAGTGCACCAGCCGGGCTAAGGCTTTGGAGCATAGATGACCTCGGGCTCGCCCGCTCCCTCCTTAGACACTTGAGGCCGCACAATCTTCCCCGCAGAAACCATTTGGCAAGGATGAACCAAAGAGACATCGAGCCCGGGATGCAGCACCGCAACCTAGGCCAGGGTGTTGGAAAAAGAGGTAGTGGCCAGAGCTTCCCCATCAGACCTCTGGTTAAAAAGAAGAGCCTTATATCTCGCTCCTCTTTAAACCTCTTCTTCTCTTCTCCAGCCGCGGCCAGCTCTGCCTCCAGGCGTAACACCTCCGCTCCCAAACTAGGAGCCACAGCCTCGACTGCCTCTATCTCCTCTTTCAGTTTCGGAACCCTTTCGGCAGGTTCGATCATCTTCCCGAGCTCCGATATTTCCTCTCTTAAGGCCTCAACGTCGACCTCGGCAAGGCGGTCCAAGCGAGTCTGGAGCTCCTTCTTCTCCTTCTTAAATCTTTCAGCGTCCTCGCGAGCTTCTGAAAAGAATTCCAAGCAAGCTATTAATTTATCAGACTTGTCCTGCAAAGGTTACCTTCCTCCATCAGGGAGAGCTCCGAACTCCACAGACTGAGCGTCTGCTGACCGAGTCCCCCAACTCGAAGGCAAGCCTTGAAGTCGGCAGGAGAGACTCCACCTTCAGAATCCAAAGGATTGCAAGTTTTGAACATCTTCGTCACACAAGGCAGAGTTCGAGGGCTACGCTCCTTGCGCTTTCCGATCAAACTTTGTGAAGCCGGCTCCAAGTCCGTCTGAGCCACAGGGGTCACTCCTTGGTCAACCACGACCTCGGTAGCGATGGCTATTGGAGTTGGGGCCGAAGAAGAGCCGACTCCGGTGTCCACATTCTCGCCGACTCGGGCAGAAGCCAGAAATTCAGCCAAGCTTGTCGGCTTGGTAAACCAATCTGTAAAAATAAAAGAGAAAAAACAGCCAAAACATAGACTCCAGAAAGCCAGAAAGAAACTCAAGATAGAGTTCGCAAAACTTACCCAAGTCTTAGTCAGGTCAGCAGAAGACTTCACCTCCAAGATCTTCTTGCACTCAATCCTCCCATTCTTGTTCGTAAATGCCTGAACCCAATCACACAGCATCTTCAAGGTCAGAGCCTCTTACCGGGTCAGATCCGTTTCTTTAAAGGAATACGACTCGTCTGCAAGTCATAATGCTCACGAGTCACGACACCAAGATAGTGGGAACAAATTCTTCACAACGTTACCTCTCTCATCGAGCTGGACAACCTCCTTCCTTGCGGCTTCGTTCACTGGCGCCACCAGAAAAAAAACCATACTAAAGTCCATCACCGAGTCTGTCACGGGCTCGAAGGAGAACTTGCGGTTACGACATAGGCCTATCTGACCAAGCCTCGGGCTGACGGAACACGTCAAAAAGAAGGAAGAAAACCCTCAAACGACATTGGCGGCCTAACGCCCGCATCACGATCTCGAATGTATTTATAAAACCCCACGAGTTCGGGGTAAGCTGAGAAGGAGCTACCTGCAGAAACCTCAACACCCTCCTCTGAAACTCCGTAAACGGGATCCTCATCCCCATCTTCTCAAAGAAAGCAGAGTAAACAAAAAACCTCACGCCCTTCCACCTTGGAGCACGCAGCATCGTCGCCCGAGATAAGCTCCAAGCTCCACTCTAGCCCCTCGACTCCTACAAACTTCTCAAACCTTCTTAGCATGCTCGGTTCACCTCGGCCAGCTCGGTAATACGATACCACTGTAAAAATGTCGGTCGAAATCCACCAATACAGATCTGCCGCTTAGGGTTCCCTCGCCTCCAGTCCTGCCACCTCGGCGACCTGCCCTGCCGACTCCCAGCCTTGGGTGGAAAGATGGATGTCCAACACCGCGTTATCAGAAGTGGAAGCCTCCCCCGCAGGGTCGGGGGTCGGAGACTCCATAGGCGGCGGCGTTAAGACTGAGCCCCTAGCCTCCGTCCGACCTGAGGCCGCCCCAGAAGTCGACCGCCGCTCATCGATAACTCTATTACCCTCGCAGGACCTCCTCAACGGCAGCTTGCCAGGGGCAACGAGGTTTGTTCTATCGGTCTCCCTTATCTTCGCCATTTTTCCAGAACAAATGCAACAAATTTCGGGAGATCGGAAGCAACCCGTGTGAGATATTCAAAGAACCTCGCCGAAGACCTCAACGCCGACAGAACCAAGAAGTGGAAGACAACACAAATCCCTCAACGTCGGAAACCGGGAACTCAAACTCGGATCGGCGGAAAGCAAAGTCGCACAAAGTTCGCAGAACTCGGGAGAATTCGAGATAAAGAAACGACAAAGTGTTCGGAATTAGGTCTTGGACGAGTATTTAAAGACATTCTGAACCCGGGAGGTGAAACGGCCCTACATCTCTCGAGGCGATCAACGTACAGACATGAGGATCCGTGCAAGTCATTATGACGAGACACCTCGCATCACTCAAACATCAAATCTCTGACAATACTGACACAAGGCATCTTCGGGAATACCCGAGTCAACTCAAGGATTTCCGACCTCCGAGACTGCTTTCATCACCAACATTTCAGAAATCCATCACTCACGCTGGGCTCGCATCTCAACCTCGGGATCCAGCACGCATTGCGTGAATCTGAGGGCAACACCCAAAGGGTAAAGCACAATCAAGCCGAGGACGCACTCCGTGACCAACCTCGACTTGGGGGGCAACTGTTCCGGATCGGCCCTAGAGGCCCAATCGATGACTATAATGGGCCCATTCCCCAAGAAATTCGGTCCAACAAGGTATTGCGCCATCGGATCATAAATCAACGGACCAGATCAAAGCGCTTGAACCCGCGAATCCCCGGTGCTCCGCGTCTATAAATACGGGTCCTACCCACATATCCAGGTACGCTTCACTCATTTGCATCCCACTGACTTCTGTTTGCCGACTTTAGCATCGGAGTGTTTGCAAGTACCCTACCCCACAGAGTTCAGCCTCGGAAGAAGACGACTCGACGATTATCAACCTCGGAAGATTCCGACCTTCGTGATATTCATCCGACCTCGAGCCAGGAGAAGATAACGACACATCAGATACCAACTGCAGACTCCGAATTCGAGAATTCGAGGTAAGGTACATAACATTAGCTAATTAAAATAAATATTTAGCTAATTTAATTCAATAATTAAAATAAATACTACTTTTCAAAAAAATACTTTAAGTTAAATAAATTAAAAAATTAAATCAAACACAGGGGTGTTTTGTCGTTTTAAAACTAGTATTCTTTTTCTCTTCCCTAGTTCCCTTCTCTTTCCCTTAAACCAAACAACCCTCATTGTCTACTCTAATTCTCACCTTTCTCTCTCTTCCCTCACTCTCTCTTCCCTCTTTCTCTTCTGATCCAAAAACACCCTAAATCAATATCAACACATTGATTTCATAGAAGTCAGTCGATCCACCTTTAACATGGTTCCCGTACCATAACCAATTTTCCAAAGGTAAGACATAGTGAAAAGTTCCATAGAAAGTTTAGGAATTTGTACCCGAATAGCTAGATTTGTTATCTGTTCTACACTATGGAGGATTATGGGACGCCACTGCAAAACAATTAGGTAGCTGCCACGATGAACCATGGGCATGAACCATCAAAGAGAGCTCTTACACAATCACAAATACCAATCTTCTTTTTTGAGAAAACAGTGCTACCTTGTTGAATGATGCTATAACACCTACTTCATATGCTTGTCAGGTATGTTTGGGATGAGGGTTTTGAAAGAGAGAAGACGTGACGACTCATTTTTGTTTTCTGTTTTTAAAAGTAAATAAACTGTAATAGGGACCGTTTAGATTAGCTTATTTTTAAGCTTATGAAAAATAACTTACGGAGATAAATAAGTTTTTATGTTGATTCACTAGTTCTCACTAACAAAAATTATATCTCCATAAAGTGTTTTTCCATAAACTACATTGACAAGCTTATGAATAATACATAAAAACTTATTTATTTGCATAAGTTATTTTGAATAAGCTCAAAATAAGCTCTATCCAAACAGGCCCTAGATATGTTATAGAATCATATAACACATGTGAGCAAAATTGAGCACCACATGGTTACTAGGCATCTTGCTGCTTACTGGGACGATTACGTTCAATGACAAAATCTAGGCTAGTTCTTTCTGTTGGAATATTCCATAGGTACTGGCACCCAGAGTCTGTAACCTTATCCCTAAGGCTCTCTTTCAGTTAGATGTTGATTTTAAAACGAGCTCAGTTTAATGAAACAAAATAGGTAACAAGGCTTTTTTTTATCAAACAAGGCAATAATATTGCATAATAAAACAATTTCAAGCTAGATTTTAAGGTTATTCCCTAATATTACAAAACTTCAATGCGTAAACTTTCTAAATATTGTTTCTGCAATAACTATTTATAAATCAAATATGATTACCGCATTCAACAGAAGCATACAATTGAGTAGCAGTAATTATGACCATGACTGAGTTTTCAGGGTATACCAACTCATCAACTGCTCTAATAATCAGGGATCGCAGAAAAGCGATATCCTTTGGCACCCCTCCATGCATAGTATGCTATTCGAGTCTCATAAAATCCTGTATCCAGGAATCAATACAAGGTGCATTGCATGTTTAGCAAATAAAAGGTTCTCGTCTCATGACAGACAGATAAGGCAATCTCAGCGAAGTTAAATCGTGATAAGTGACTATCAAAGAAAGGATGTATGGTAAATACAAAGAAAATATCATTGCAGGTGCGTCTGTTAACAAAAAGTAGCAAAATATTGGAAAGCTACAGAACAAATGAAATAGGTTAAAAAACATGTCAAGCAACAGCATTCCACATACAAATATGCTTGAAAGAAATCATTTATTTGTAATGGTCACCATTAATTATGGGGATGGAGATCACCTGTCCCCATTCCATGCACATTTTCTCTTTGTCCCACTCCCAACAATAAGTATGACACCTAAACTTCAGTGTTATTTAACTAAATTATTTTGCTGTAAATGACACTTCAATCCTAAGTAGCATATTTTAAGTGGTGGGACAGGAAATGAGGACATTTGACCTGGATCGGTAATTGTATGCCTAGCATTATGTACAATTCTAGTTCAGAAACAGTGTGTAACTCACTTCTAAATAGAAAAGCAGCATTATTTTGGTCAGTATTAGTGTGCCCCGTTACCCCAGAACAGTTTTTGATGATTCAGTGTAAGGATGATGGTGCACGCAAGGAGGCTGTGTAGTTTATGCAAATTAAGAATTATGAATGAAGCGCTTGTCGCAGAATTATCTTAATGCATAACTTTCAAAGAGCTGTCAAAATTAATTTCCTAGTTGTTAATATTAATTAAACCAGAGTACCCAGCACGCATAAATAATGCATATAATATTCTAGGACTTCAACGTACCTGGAAGAAAGCTCAGAAACCCTAGGGCTAAAAGGCCATAGGCTTGAGATCGTTCTCCCCCCATATGACCAGTGTAGATAAAGTATGAAAGAAACAGAAGTCCTGTACCAAGGAATAACAGGAAGAGTGCAAGGGCAATGGACTTCCAGGGAACTCTATCCAAGGCTTTTGGCATGTAATCAAATCGGGGGTCAAATGGTCTATTTTGATCGCCCATATAATCATCCTCTTCTGTTGCAAGAGGAGTGTAACGAACACGTCTAGTTGCCATATCCTATCTTTCCAAGTTACTTGCTCCAAAGACTTTCAATCCAAAATGATCTGAGACCCTCAACCAAGATAAAACAAGTCATGTTGGATTTATATCTGATGTGGGTGCTAAGATAGACTTACAGTTCCCACAAAGCAGAAGGGTAGGAAAACTTACAGTTATTGAAGTTCTTCCAGTGAAGGGAAAGTTTTTGCTGCAATAAAACAAAAAATCAATCACTTAACTAGAACAAATTTTTATACAAAAGTGATACAATCATATGTCCAATATCACTAATTAAATACTAATATCATCAACATTACATTTGAGAAGCAAACATTAGAACCTTAATTCAATTACGTGACCAAAAGGGTGCATTTGATACATGCTGGGGTATAGGACAAGGAGAACAGCAGTAGACATATGCTTGAGTTACGTCACAACTTTTTGTCTTGTGTAATGTTAGGTACACAATGGACAACAGAAGAAAACGTTAAAATTATTCTACTTCCCTTAACTGATTCTACTGCCAGTTATTCTACTCCCTTGGAGTTGGTTTTTAGTGACATTTGGGGACCAGCCCCAATCATATCGTTTGGTTTTGGTTTCCAATATTACATGACATTTGTGGATGCACACTCATGTTTTACTTGGATCTTTTTAACAAAATCCAAATCTGAAGCCCTTTCAGCTTTTCTCAACTTCAAAAACATGGCAGAAGTACATTTAACTCTAAAATGAAAGCAACTCAAACTGACTGGGGTGGTAAGTTCCACCCCTACCCCAAACTCTTTCAACAATATGGCATTGTTCATAGAATAATCTGCTCCCGCATACACCATCAGAAAGAATGGTGTTCTGAAACCAAAACATAGGCACATAATTAAACTTGGCCTTACCCTATTGGCCCGTGCCTAGTTCCCTCTAAATCATGGGATCAAGCTTTTCATACAGCTATTTTACCTATTAAATAGACTACCCACTGCCTCATTCCACTTTGAAATACCTTATACCAAAAGGGAAAATCATTTAGCTAAATATAATGCTTTTAGGCAACATATTTCAAGTCAATACCAGTAAATTGCAAAATAAATCTAGCTGGAGCTAAATATATTTACATCATTTATTAATATACAACAGGAATAAGCTTACAGTCCCAGATTTCAATATATAATTTAACTGAATACTTGTTAGTTATTGAAAAGCACTTAGCAACGAAACTCGTTAAAATACTTTCAGAGGTTCTATTCACATGAATTTAAAATCTAAGAGAAAAGAAATAGGATTTACCTATCCCGGGAAGGTTGTAATGAAATCTTCAAAATTACTCTAAATTTTCTGATGTGAAGAGGATAAGTTTGGAAATTAATTAGGGAAATAAACTACACCGTGAAAATAACTAGGTTAGGTGAGTGCAGAGAAAATAATGAAAAGGTAAAGAGAAGAGAAAAGACCTTGATGTAAAGGCTGTTGTTGTTCGATGGAGGAATTGAATTAGGTGAATGAGTGAAGGGGTTTTCAGATTCTATGCCTCCGCGGTACTCTTGGATGACTAGTCTTCGCTCCAAAAACTTGAGGCGTCCATGGAGAGGAAATGGATATCTCCATTTTCTTCTCTATTTGAGTGACACGTGGCATTAAAACAATCGTACGGCTTATATTAACTGTTGTAAATATCGGATCAGGATCCTCTCCATTTAATGGAGGGTTCCATTTGGAGAGAGAGTGACACAATGAATATTTTAATATTATTTTAATATTATTTTTAAAATAATATTAAAATATTCATTGTGTCACTCTCTCTCCAAATGGAACCCTCTATTAAATGGAGAGGATCTAAATTGGTAAATATCTTCTATTAAAAAATAACAAAAGGCTTAAATACGCTTTTACCCCCTGCAAATAGGGGGTGTTTTGCTTTTACCCCCTACAAAAAAAAAATTTAAAAAACACCTTGCAAATTTCACCATTTTGGCGTTAGCCCTTCTGTTACTTACTCGTTACAAAAAAGCCTACGTGTCAGTTTTATATCTGAGTTGGTATTTTTAAATACGGTTTCTTTTTTTTTTTTAGTGATTAGATAATGAGTCAGATTTAAAATTTTAGTCAATTAAAAAATGAAATTAAAACAAACAGAAGTGGAAAGGTTAAGGAGTCTCAGTAGAGTAGAGAGTGAAAGTGAGAATGCAGTAACAAGAGAAAAGAAGCGGAGGGTTTCTGGAGAGAAGAAGCGAAAGGGTTTCTGGAGAGAAGAATACGAAGACGAAAAAGGCGAGACAAGCAACAACGAAGACGAAGAATCAGAGCTTATTGTGGTTAGACGAAGTACAATGAAGCTCAGAAGTAAGTTTTTGTGTTTTACTTCGTTCGTTAATGTGTTTTAGTTTAGGGTTTGTGAAATGCATGTGATAATGGGTTTGGTTTAGTTCTGTTTTTGTTTTTTGAAGTGTCTCAGTTTGAAATGCAAAAAGAGAGTGTTTATTTCACTCTATTGGGACCACACCTTTTGATGCGGTGTGTTTGTTGATTCTGTTGCTGTTTGTTGTGATTGTGTGAATAAAATAGTTTCTGTTGATTCTGATGCATGTGTTTTTAGGTCTGTTGCTGTGTTGTGTGTTGTTTTTGACTTACTTTGTATTGTTTATTGTTGATTTCTATGCTATTTGACTATTTAGGGGACCAATGTGTCCCTTTGTGCTTTATTTGACTTGCTTGGGACCACAATTGTTGGTACATACCAGTTGTTGTGTATTTAATATACACATGACTGAACAGTTTTCTATGATAAATGAGGGACCTTTTTCAAAAAAATATATATTTGAGGGACCTTTTTGAATGTTTAAAATGTTTGGGTTTTTCTAGGCATGAGTTTCAACATCATTATTCACCATGGGGGTAATTTTGAAGTTAGGGAAAACAGTGGCTACAATGGTGGGGATATTGTTGTTGCCAACATCAATGATGTTGACAAATGGAGCTTCTTTGAAGCTGTTTGCATTGTTAGAGAGTTAGGATACAAAGAAGAGGTTCTCCTATGGTGGATGTCTGATTCACCAGACTATGTAGGTGGATACAAGTCACTTAAGGTAGACAGAGATGCACTCCAATGTGCTGATTTTGCAATCAAGCACAACTGTGACTGCACAAGCTGCCACTGCACCAAGAGTGACTGCACCAACAGCTACTGCACATAGTTCAAATGCTACTGCTGATTATGGAGGTGATTTAACCCAAGAGTCAGGAAAAGGAAGAGCATCTCCAGTGGTCAACAAGAATAGAGTGAAGAAGTTGTTTCAATATTAGGATATTTAGTAATTTCTATTGTAATGACAGTATTTTGGTGTTTTAATGACGGTATTTTGGTATCACATGTATTGTAAGGATCTGTTTGAAGTACTTAATCAATGACAGTATTTGTATCACATATATTTTAAGGATCTATTTGAAGTCCTTAATTAATGATTGTATTTTGCAAGCTCTCAATTTGTTTGTGCATTTTCTGGTTCAATTTGGGGTCAAAACAAATGACCACAATTAACAAGCTCTCAATGATTCTTCAATTAAAAAGCAATTCTTCAATCAATGGAGAAAAAATAACTACTTAAATAATAAGCTAATGATTCTGGTTCAATTAAAAAGCAAACAAACTTCCATTAATAACTTGATTCAAATTACAAACACTAATGATCAAACCAACATAACCAACAACAAATCCTAGGACACTAATTTCCATTAACCCAAACAACATAAACAGCAAACAGAACCCGTGATAAAATCAAGACAAATTGAACCCCTTGAAACCTAGATGTAAGCCCATTAACCATTTCCCTCTCATTTGCTAATTTTGTCTTCAGCTTTTCTTTCTCTTTGGTGCTTGCTTCAATTAACTTCTCAGCATAATGACAACCTTTGCAGCTTTGAATTTCTGAAGACACTCCACAACTTGTTTCCATTGAAGGAGAATTTCTAATTGTAAAATGTGATTCACTTAGTTCATCATCCCACACAAATAATTTGCAACTGTCTTTTAACATCTACAATGGAAAAAACACAGTTACAGTTTTACAGTGAGAGGAACAAAAATGAATATTACAATTAGTTAACAACATACCCAGTGGAGGCACTCCAATAGGGGTGTCCTGGGTTTTGTGCAGATCTAGAAATGTAGAACTTCACCGTACTCCCACATGGACAAACTGGAAGTCGTCTTCTGCGAATGGGTGCATTTGATGAAGACCATCACTGTGCGCAGAGATGAAGAGAAAAGAATGGAGAAGAGAAACGAAGGGAGGAAGAAGAAGAAGAAGAAGCAGAAGGAGGAGGAGGAGGAGGAGGAGGAGGAGGAGGAGGAGAAGGAGGAGGAGCAGCAGAAGAAGAAGAAGAAGAAGAAGAAGAAGAAGAAGAAGAAGAAGAAGAAGAAGAAGAAGAAGAAGAAGAAGAAGAAGAAGAAGAAGAAGAAGAAGAAGAAGAAGAAGAAGAAGAAGAAGAAGGGGATCTAGGGTTTTTTATTGCCACATGGGTTTCACTAATGACGTGGCAAGTCCATTTGGCAATTAAAATAAAAGAAAACAAATTAAAAATGCCAACTCACATATAAAATTGACACGTAGGCTTTTTTTGTAACAGGTAAGTAACAGAAGGGCTAAAGCCAAAACGGTGAAATTTGCAAGGTGTTTTTTAAAAAAAAAAAATTGTAGGGGTGTTCAAAACCGAACAAAACCAATAGAAAACCGCAAACCAAACCAAACCAAACCAAAAACCGCAAAAAACTGCTTTTAATTGGATCTGTTCGGTTTTTGTTTATACTAAACCGCGCGGTTCGGTTCGGTTTGCGGTTCCAATTTCAGAAACCGAACCAAACCGCTAATTATATATATACTACTTTTTTTTCCAGCGCCTACTTATTTAGTTATTTACTTATGGTATGTACTTGAATTGGATTGAATCTTGTTAGATTTTATTACTCTATTAGTTATTGATTTTAGTTATTGAATTGCTTAATAGTTACTAATTTTGTATATCTACTTGTCTATTTTTTCTTTGTAGGAAATTTAGCATCAAGTGCGGCGTAGGGACTTGTTGAGACTTGCTGGAGAATGCTTTTGGAGACTTGTATTAAGTTTAATGTTTTAGGATTGTTTTAAGTAATGGTTGCTGGATATGTTTTAAGTTTAATGTTTCGGATTGTTTTAAACTGGAGAATGCTTGATGGTGCCCCTATGTTTAATGTTTAGGATTGTTTTAAGTTTTGAAGTAGTGCGGCCTATGTTTTAAGCTTGAGAATGCTTGCTGGTGCCCCCTATGTTTTAAGTTTAATGTTGGATTGTTTTAAGTTTGATGCCTTGCCTTGGCAGAATTGTTTTAATCTATTATATTGGCAGATTTTATTTGTAAATTGGCAGATTTGATTCGTCAAAGAAATTACATATTTTTAAATTATGTTTCGTCTCACTAAAAACCGAACCAACCGAACCAATCCAAACCGCATTGGTTTGGTTTGGTTTGGTTTGCTTTGGGTTTTATTTTTAGAGTCAACCGAACCAAACCAAACCGCATCTAATTAGACCTTGCGGTTCGGTTCCCTTTTTTGCTCAAAACCGAATCAAACCACACTGCGAACACCCTTAGGTAAAAGCAAAACACCCCCTATTTGCAGGGGGTAAAAACATATTTAAGCCATAACAAAAAGAAAACACGGGTCAGAGGAACCACCTTCTTCGGCAAACTGAATTTCGAGAACCCATCTTCTCCCCACCGCCGCTCACCGTAGCGTTGTGAAAAACCCAACACAACAAACCACCAACGCTATCATTGTCTCTACACCTCTTAAGGAGTGGAGGAAGCCCAACCCACGCACCTCACCGTCCTGTCGCTGCGAGTCCAATGGCGCGTCGTTGCTCCGTCCACGTGTCCCACCGCCTCGTCGTTGCTCCGTCCATGGCCCCATCTCCCTTGCAGGTTGCTATTTTCGTATCTCTCTGCTTGGTGTGGTGTGCGTGAAGTCACTGAAGTGGGAAGGTAGGAATTGGGCTGAAGGTTTGTGTGTTGGGGGCCCTAAAAAAATTTAAGGCCATCACTTTTCCCACACCCCTCCCTACTCACCCCACACCCCCTAACTCCTTTAATCCCCAAAATACACCTCACTAAAAAACACTATTTCTCCCTCTCCCTCCCTCACACCTCAACCTCCCATCTACTCCGCCTCCCTCTCCCTCATCTCCCTCTCAATCGTTGATTTCGATTTCTCAACGTCAGTTTCGCACCCAGGTACTCCCTCCCTTACTTTCCTCCGTTAATTTTCATTGCTTACGTTTCTGTTTCTGCGTTTTCTAGATTCTGAGTTGTCTGTGACAGATTCGGTTGCCCTCAACCGAATGGTTCTGGGGACGAAGCAAAATGGACCCATTTGGTTGAGGTCAACTGAATCATACCGATACTGATTGTGTTTGATATGTTCGGTTGCAGGTATGATCCAATTCGTTACCCTCATTGAACGAAATGCTGGGAGGATTTCCATTCCAAATGAGATTTGGAGACTAGAGTTGCCTTGTTCCTTTTATTTTGTCTTGGAAGTTGGCCCTTGTATTTGTGGTGTCAACAACATGCGCTATGGCAACATCCTTACTTATACGCATGCCATCTGCTAGGCAAAGAGGATGTTGAGAGTGTGGAAGCCTCGTTAACATACTATCAGACCGGGAGCTTCAACGTCGCCAGGATTATGCCCGCGGTTGCCTCTGATGGGAGTGGGAGTGACAGTGATACTGCGAGTGATGCTGGATTCGGCTCTGTTGTTACCCAGTTGTAGTTTTTTACTGTTATTTGTGGATACCTCGTATTACAGGTAACCTAATATTACAGGTTAAGTTTTGATGATGAAAAAGACAAAGCCAAAGTTGATGGCCAAAGTTAATGAGTTAATGACAAAACATCAAAGTCACAATCCAAGACAATCAAGCTCAAGAATTGAAGATTCAAGTTTAAGGGTAGTCCTTAAATATAAAGGTAGTCCTTAGGGTTTGGGTGTGTCTTAGGAAAAAGTGTAAACTCTTTCGAAGGTCAGCTCGTCTCTCGAAGTCTCACACACTCACACAAAGTTTTTTAAAATGCATGCATACTTACGTAAAACATAAAAAGCATTTTTGAAACATAAAAATCGATTTGCACCTTGCATATAAATACATCAAAATCGATTTTCAGGCCAATCTTAAAGCATAGAATCGATTTTCACTTCATGTGATTTCATTAGAGAATCGATTCCTAAGCTAAACAATTTTTAAGGAAGAATCGATTCACACCTTTTTGTACTAAACTAGAAATCGATTCCCACATGTCTCAGGCAAGCCAAGAATCGATTTATACAAGATGTCATTGAGTATAGAATTGATTCCTAGCCCTCCTGGATCTCAAGAATCGATTGCCACCTCTTTCAAAGCAAGTCAAAATCGATTTTCAATTGAAAGAAGAATTGATTCCTAGATCCAATGTTTTCAACAGAGAATTGATTCCTACACTATTTTCAACGTAAACTTGATTTTCTCATAGCCTATAAATAGAGGCCACATAGCCTCCATTTCTTACCAACCCATTTCACGAAATCAGAGCAAATTTTGAGAAAAACTCTTCGCACATTTATTTCTGCTCTTCACGCATCGCTGGTTCGTCAGAGCCGATCTTTCGCTAAGAGTTAGTTGGGGTTGCATTCTTCAAGTTGTATTATCTGCCTACATTAGAGGTATTTCGGTCTTTAAATTTGTTATTGTTTATTGGTTGTATTTTGTACTAGGGAGTGTGGTATCTCTCTAGGGTAGCTGTTTGTACTAGGAAGTGGGGTATCTTTCTGGGGCGGGCTGGTTGTAACAGGGGTGGGGTATCTCTTGTTATTGTTGTAATAGATTTGAGGGCTCTTTATAGGTGGGGTATCCTAGTAGAAGAGTGCCTGAGTCTGTAAAGGTTTTCCAAGGCACCTGTAAGCCTTGTTGTTTTGGTTAGTGGAAAATCTCACAAGGGCGTGAGGACTGGACGTAGGTCACTAGGAGGTGACCGAACCAGGATAAATCTCTGTGTTCTTTATTGCTTTATTTTCTAATTCCTTCGCTTCCATTTAACCTGCGCGAAAATTGATCTAAGTCATTGAAAAGGGGAAAAACGTTTTTGAAAATTTTACTGTTATTTTGTTTATCAATAATTGTAATTGAACGTCACTGATTTAGTAATGAATAAATATTGGGTTGATTATTTTTTGGTTTATAGTACCGTTTAAATTAAACAGCAATTTTATTATTAAAAAGCGTCACCGTACATAAAACTCGAAATACACGAAAACGATAAAATGACATAAACTACTGAGCTTGTGGAGTTAAACGACTAAGGATCTCAGTGACGGTCTGTGTGGTTTCCACGTACAAATGCAGATAACCCTTCAATTTAAATAGGACATAATTGGACATCATTGCTTGGACGTCGTCGTCGTTCTTGACATCCATTGTAGACCAGTGCACACGTCCATCAGACCAATCGGGTTTCCAATAAACTATACGAGTTATCTCTCGCTCGTCGCCCTCCACTTGCACCTTACCCAGTAGTTTATCTTTTAGGGCAACGAATGTTATGTTGTGTTTAAGCCTACACTGCATTGTGTCTCGCCCCTCGAAACAGACACCATCAACTTTGTTGGTGATGATGCCCTGATGATGAATGATAGTGAGGGAAGAATCCTCTGAGTATCGTGTTAGGGGCATTTTTTGTGTTTACACGATTTGGTGGAGAAGAAGCATAGAAGGGGTTAGGTTTTTGTGAAGTAGAAGGGAAAGCTGAAGCCCAATTTATAATAGGCGTGGGGAAACATGAGTCGTTGATCAAAATTTTAGATCACAAATCTGAGCCGTTTATTTTCTATCCGTTGGGGCACAATTTCCAAAGGAAATGTCTTCCACTCCTTTTCCTGACACGTTTGACTGGTTGTGTGCCGTTGGTTAAAAGTGTCGGTGGAATCTGAGCCGTTCAATTTTTTTTAAAAAGACCCGTATTCGGCTGCCCTGAACCAAATTTATTCGGTTGGGGTCAGCCGAACCATCTAAAAAAGGAAAAAAGGGGTGTGTGCCAAAAAATACACCTTCGGTTGCCCATAACCGAATTATTTCAGTTGCCGTAACCAAATCGGTGAAAAATGTGTGTTTCATTAATGGCCTTTTGGTCATTTCGCAGAATTAGGGGGGTGGGGTGAGTAGGGAGGGATGTGGGAAAAGCATGGACCAAATTTAATTGGCCTGAGGCCCTGTGCCATTGCACAGGCTAATTACCGGGCCTGTCCTTTTGGACCAAAAATTGAATTTGATTAACATTAAGGCCTATGCTTTTCCCACAACCCCTCCTACTCACCACACACCCCCAAACCTAAAATATTCCAAAATTACCCTCGCGTGGAAACCTCCTCAAGCTGTATTTTAGAATGGTTCGGTTGCCCGTCTTCGAACTGGTTCGGTTGCCAGTCTCCGTACCAGTTCGGTTGTCATTTACCGAACAAAATACAGAACAACAGAACCTTGTAAATTTCAAAAAAGGGGGTGTGTGTCAAAATATATAAGGTACGGTTGAGGGCAGCCGAACCTGTTCGATTGGCCATAATCGAACCAACGCAAATTTCAAAAAAAAAAAATACAGAGGCACCGGTCTCATTAATGGTATTTTGGTTATATCACGTGGTTTATGGGTGTGTGGTGAGTAGGAGGGGATTAACATTAATGGTGCACCAGAAATTGTCTTGACAAGGCCAATCCCACACTTACAACCACTAAATAGGAACAAAATAATAATAATAATGTTCGAAACTAAAGGAAATTCTAACGAATCTCAAAAAAAAAGAGGAAATTCTAACTTTATTTATTCTGGTCTGGCTTATGCACTTTGTTAATCAAATTAAGCAAGGCATATGCTCAAATTATATATAACAGAATTTTCTTTTATCGTTTTGGTATATGTTCCACATGGCAGATAGATATTGTTCTTGGATAAGAATATCTGTATTTAATCAACTCGGTTGTTACAAGTATGGAGGTCTTCTCCAGTACAGAAAATAGAGTTAGTCTCAGAACGAATGTCCTCTTCTCCTCTGGCCTAGAGTCCTATATCTAGTTCTCCAATCTCCTCGACAGTTGTCTTGGGAGGTCGGTTTCCAGCGGTTAGCTCGGCTCCAGCCAAATGAGTTCCACGTGTCCCCTCACTGCGACACCTGTCCTTGGTAACTTCTCTTTGCGGGCCATGTCGAGGTCCTGTATGCTTGAGTTCGGTTGGTCTTGCATTGGGCCGAACTCTAATTCTCCGGCCCAGTCCAGATATATAATTAGATATTGCAACCATGACTTCCATATAAGTGTAGTGTAAGTTAATTTGAGCAAGCTAAGTGAGAGAGTAACTTGAGAGAGAGAGAGAGAGAGAGAGAGACAGAGAAGATGATGCACCGCCTAAGCTCAGTCGAAAAAATGAAAGAGCCATATATATTGGCAAAGAGATATGATTGGCAGGGCTTTTTGGTCTTTTTCCGCAAACACAAAGATCTATTGGTTAAGCAAATAGACTTACATCAAAGCACTCCTTTACATTATGCAGCTCATTGTGGTAGCTCAGAAATGTACGAGGAAATGCTAGGAATGGTGGATCCCTTAGAAATGCAACATGTGTTAAGGATGCAAGATGATATGGGAAACACACCACTTCATGAGGTGGCATTCACAGGAGAAGTGAAAATGACAAAGAGCATACTCAAGTACGAGGATGTTGGGTCAGAGCAGTTTCAACCACTGCTAGAAATGAGAAACAAATTGGGTGAAACAGCAGTGTATAGAGCGGCTGCTCTTGGGAAGAAAGATTTGCTTAAGTGCTTTGTTGAAGAATTGGGTGTTGACCCAAGAGAACATTTTGAGAGAAGTGGAGATAAGATGTCTATTCTTCACACTGCTGTCATTGATCAATTCTTTGGTTCTCTCTTTCTCCTTCAATTCTTGTTACTATTTGTCTGCATGCATGCATTGATATAACACAACTATCAATATTAAGGCTCTGATTGGTATAGCTTTCAATACTCTTAGCTGTTGATTTTGAACGCATAGGCACGGCTTTATGGTTATTAAAACGGTACGGCGAACTCGCTACTTATAGAGAAGAAAATGACATGACAACTCTGCAATTGCTAGCAAAAATGCCATCTGCATTCAAGAGTCAAACCCAATTGGGAGCCTTCAAAAATTTCATATATCTTCGTAAATCTCTTCCAACTTTATTTCTAATTAATTAATAAGCACTCACAAAACATACTAGTTTTATTAAGAAAAAATAAGCTTTTAAATTAAGCTTGTATATTTACATCAAGCTAATAGTCACTTAATGTCGCATCAGTTTTTTTTTTTACAATAATTACTTATTGGGATGATGAGTAAAAATACTGTTACACACTTACACTTCAAATTAATTATATGGAAACTTTAGCTAATAGTAATTGGAATATCATGCTCAGTGCTTCCTGATTATCAAGATGAGGAATATTACCTTCATGATAAGAATGATACTCTAAAAGGAGAAGATTTGGAAAGCAGCCAAAATGGCATAAAAGAACCTTTTCAAACTCAATGGAAGCATGAACCACCTCAAACTTATAGAAAACTCTCAGGTATGTGTTCATATGTTAAAATATAAATAAACACACATTTTAATTATACGTTGGATATACCCGTTGAGTTTAATTGCTATGAACCATTGGTATAAAGATTTTCTACATTCACAACCGATAAAAATTCATGGTATGTGTGATTTTCAGAATAATAACTAAGACTAAAGTTAATCATTTTTATGATGTGGATTGCTAGTGTAAAAAAATTTCACTGTTGCTACATACTAATTAAATTTTTTGTGTTTAAAACCGTTGAACTTATCCTTCTAGAAAGGTTCAACACTGAAGGAAACAACTAAATTGTATTTTAGATTCCATATAGTAGTTTATATGAGATGTTATGCATCTAACCATATAACATTGACAAAATTGCAGTTTTTTCATGGATGTGGTATACTTTGTGGAAGGTTCTGGCCAAAGGTACAAGCTATCATGATTGTATTTGTTGTTCATGATACATTTCTAGAAATTAAGTATTTCTAGCTCGATTGCTTTAAAATTATATTTTACCCTTGGATATATTTTGTTCAGAATGGAAGGGAATTGAAAAACTTTGGAGGAAAAAGGAAATGCATAATTTAGTAAAGGAAATTGTATACTTGTTAGCAAAAAAAGACGATTCATGGCGCCATAGTTCAATAGCAAGGGATAGAACAGTTTCAATGGGAAGATCATATCATGTTGGGGAAGAAAAGGAACAAGAAAAAGTTGCAAAACCTATTATTTATACCCCTTTGCTTATGGCTGCTTGTAGTGGAATTACAGAGATTGTAGAAGTAATAATTCATTTGTATCCTCAGTCAATTGAACATGTCAGTGAGGATGAACAGAACATATTGTACATGGCTGTCAAACATCGCCAGCTAGAAATTTTCAGAATGTTAAAGAAACTTAAAATGGTTAGACGTCTTGCTGGGAAAATAGATAAGGAAAGTAACACTGTCCTCCACTACACTGCTGAATTTCAAGGAGGATCTCAACCTGGTTATGCCCTGCAATTGCAAGAGGAATTGCATTGGTTTGAAGTAAGTATCCTTCTAATTCGGATTTGGATCCTCTGCTGCGCGCATTATGGTCCTGTGCCAACGTGGACCGTCATCTCTAGATCTGACGGTCCATGCTGGTGCAACACCATAATGCGCTCAACAGAGAATCCGCGTACTTCTAATTCTCATTCTCATTTCAATCCCTCTAATCAATGCCTAGTACCATTTATCTAATTTTCTTTTCTATATCTGCACACATAAACAGCGCATAGAGAAGCGACTTCCATATCATTATGTCATTCACAAGAACAACAACAACCAAACTGCAAACGAACTCTTTGAGAAAAAGCATGAACAGCTGCTCAAGGATGCACGCGAATGGATAAAAGAGACAGCTCAGTCATGTTCAGCAGTGGCTGTCCTTGTCGCCACAGTTGTCTTTGCAGCCGCATACACAGTCCCGGGAGGCACGGACGAATATGGTGTCCCTAGGTTACTTTACCATCCAATATTCATAGTGTTCACAGTGATGGATGTTGTGGCCCTTGCAAGTTCATTAGCTTCAGTGGTTATGTACCTTTCAATCTTAACCTCACCTTGTGAACTGTGGGATTTTAGGAGATCTCTACCTAGGAAACTAATGGCAGGTTTTGCTTTGCTGTTCTTTTCAATGGCCACAACCATGTTGGTGTTTAGTGCAACAATTCTTGTCAACATCAAGTTAGAGAAGAATAGGTGGACTTCAAGCTTGACATATGCTGCAGCATTCTTCCCTGTCAGCATATTTGCAATGATGCAGTTCCCTTTGTATGTTGCCATGAAAGGATGTGTGATTAGCCTTCTCGGTAAACTTAAGAAGATTGCTCCTCGTTTCTTCCTCAAGTTGATCAAAAGGAGTCAGAGAAATAGACTCTGGGATATTTGAATCTTTTTTATTTACTTTTACCCTTTTTCTTCAGCCTTCAGCCATAATTTCTTTTGGCTGTGAGCAATTTAGCTATAATTTCAATAAGAGCATACTTTTCGTAAACATGCCTAAATAAAGTGATAATACATGAATTTTTTGACAACAATAATACATGAATTTTAAGCCTCATTAAATCATCAAATAATTAAATGATTAAAGTAATTTTAGTCCACTGCGTGGCCAAATAAAATTAAAACCTTAAAAGAGGTCACCAGTTGCCCATCATGGTCAAATATCTACATCTATTTACATGACAAATAATGAGACGAGGGAACTTTACAATCTGAGTGGGACTCAGCAGCTGTACAAATTATTGACGATCCAATAGATATTTTCTTTAATGCTGAATATGAAAAGAGATGTTGAATTAACCATCAATCTTCAAATGCAAATCTGCAAGAGCACGGTAGAGAATGGCTGCAGCAGGTGGCCTAGGCAATGAGCCAAGAAGTATATCTGTTGCAGTTATAGACTGGCTGCCATAAAAACGACAATTTTCTTGAGTGCGAGTGGTAACAATACTACCTTCCAGTGAACACCCAACAAATGCACCTGCAAATAATATAATGGTCAAAAAACTACCCTAGAGGACTTAATCCAAACCTCACCAACACAAGAAACCCAAATATACTCAAGTCACCGAAGTCATAAACTCCAAATAAAATAAAGAACCATGAAGTTCAATTCTGTGATTTTGCAGCATACATCAATCTGAAAAGTTCATGAGCGTATAGAAATTTCATTTGTGGTATGTTTGTTCATTGTTAATGCAGTTTCGGCATGTATTGTTAAATGAAAAGCAGTCACGTTACTATCAGCCATCTATGGTATATCATGGCACTGAAACCTGAAGACAGTGTATTGAGAGGAAAGATAAAACGAAATGCAGAAGGGAGAACATCTGCTGATTTACCCAGATATTTTCTGCAATAGGCAACTAATTAAGTTAAGCTACAAAAATGCAAATTTCAAAATTAATATCAGATTTGGCATCCCCCTCCGTAATTCCACCCGGAAAACCTTCTATCAACTATACACACTAAAAGTGAAACATTAACTGCGCATGTTATATCTATAAATGAACTTTATCTACAAAGCACATACCAACAAAAATACATGCGCATACACGACTGACAGCATAGCATCTTCCAACACTAAAATTTTCATGAACTATATTTTAATAATTTACAGGTACTCCAGTATCAAATATTTATTAACTGGTTCATGAAAACAAGACACTTATATGGTCTTATGTTAGGGTACAAAATAGTCAAAAGTAAACTTAAAAAATGAATTCCAAGACTAAAGGAATATCCACAATGATTTTCCAGAGCTCGGAGCTGCTCCTATAGAGAGAATATCCCTTCTGCCCAAAACAGCCTTGAGCTCACAAAATCCCCAGACCCCTCATCCGCTCAGCACTGCCCCCCTAATACAACTGGCCACACAATTTATCTCCTCTAACAAACTTCCCACCACCTCACTAAAATAACTAACATTCTCACTCAAGGATGCCACCTGTCCCCTGTTTCTTTCCTAGCATAAACCTTATGTTTTAGGTCTCCCAACATCCCGATCCAGTATTACATCCTTTTCTGCATTCTGGATCCCATCATTCTAAAGTAGAGAGTGGAAAGTATATTGCATCCTATCATTCTAAAGTAGAGTGGAGAGTATATTGCACTATCAGGGTAAGACATATTTCAGTTAAACAAACAAAGAAAAGGCCAAGTTGCATATTGGGCCAAAAATAAGAAGGGTTTCAGTACACTAGATGACCATAATTTACAAATAACAAGCATACCTTTACTGCAGCTGTATGTATAACATGCAGCATAGCCACCATCACCGGCTCGAACATCAGCTTCAGCTGCCCTTCCAACAATGCCAACCGCAGCACTCAAACCAGCTCCAAGTGAAAGATGTGCATTACCACTAAATGTCTTGACAGCGTCATTTGTTCTCAGAACAATAATGAAGTCTGTTAACTCTCCTCCAGCCTATATGGTTTCAACAAGAAGTTAACAATTCAGGAATACTTGGAAATAAATAGGTATAGTAAAGCCTTGAGACAGGCTGCATAAACGTGGAGTATGAAATTGGAATCAGTGCTTCATAAAGTTGAGTAAAAGAATAACATTAAATAGGGCCTTCTTTTGTGAAAATGTTTTGCTTGCTAAAATTACTTCGCTAGTCTTTTATCTTAATTACATTTTCAAGTCATTTATTTTTAGTTTAAATTTTAGCCTCACATGTTTTAAAACGCTAACAATGTTGGCTTAATTGACCCGTTTTAGGCTTTCTACAGCAGATTTTTGTGTTTTGATTTGTAGCCCAATTGATCCAGCATATTGCGCCTGTGATACGTATGCTCCTGTGGTATACATGCATTTCTCCTTCTTTCTAAATTTAGTCTTTTCTAGTTTCTAGATAGTCTACCAGTTTGCCTGAAGATTAACGTTTTAGAACATGCATGACTAAATTTAAACAAAAAAAAAGGAGATAAAGGACTAACTTGAAACTGAAAAATTAAGATAAAGAACCAACGGACAAATTTTACCTCTTTTGTTTTCATTTCATAGTTTCACTGATAATTACAAAAATGCTACATTGGTTTCATTTTGCTTCTTGTTGTCCATGATTTGTACAGGAAATAGTGAAGATAACTTTTTTTTGTTTTCATTATTTTTGTAAATCTTAAAAATAAGAAACAATGGCAATGTGGCACTTGTGATTTTTAGTTAGAAAGAGCAACAAAAACAGAAAATGCTTTCTTTAACAAAACAGACCATTAGCTATTATGCAATATGTCAAAAATATTTCCACAAGTCTCATAAAAAATTACAATTAAATTTATTTTTCCTGCAGTACAGCAAAATGAAATCTCTACTATAGTTGACTGGAAACAGTATGTGCAGCATATAATGATAGAATCTCGGCTTTCAATCCATATTCATTCACAAGCAAAGTCGTTATTAATTAGATTGTTACGGTTGATTTGTTCCAGATTAGTTAATTTGTTCCAGATTAGTTACTTCACCTGAGCCCCCCAACCAACACCGAATGTTGAAATAGCAGATGGTGGAGACCATGAGCCATCTTCTCTACGCGCAACCACGAGTCCAGTTCCAATATTATAAGTAACCACCACTCCTACTTTGACCACAGTGATAATTGCAAGGCCTTTTGCTTGCCGTAGAATGACATCTGGAATTGACTTGTCAGGCTTTAATAATCCTATCTGCAAAAAATGAAATTCTACATGAAGTAAAACTCATTTTGGTAAACTAAATACGCAGTGTACACTTCCACAACCACCATGACATGATGGCATAAATAGTACCTTCAAGAATTTAAACATTTAATCTCAAATTACAAAATGATGTCAACATCAAGGAATAGAGTTATCAACACTAACATCTGGAAAAGTACGAAATCATCCTGCGACACAAATTGCAATTTGTTTTTCTTTTGGGAGGAGGGAGTGACATGTAGTTGAAAGGTCATGAGGACGGGTAAGCAGCATAGCTGCTGAACTTCTTATTCTCACCAAATAATTACATATCAACTCTAGCCCACTCTATGCTAGATTAACCATTCAGCACCAAACAAATCTCAAATAAAAATCCCAATTGCTCAGTGTGATTTTTGGAACACCAAGTTTTCCCTCTAAGAATCCTTAATAAAGTAACAGAACCACGTTGAACTGATTTTCTAGTTAAAGTCAGCATTGGGGGAAGTTATGTAAAGCCCGTAATAATTAGCATGAGTGATGAGTCACAAATGGTTTATTCTTTAGAAGGAAAATTAAGCATGAAAAAAATAATAAATTTGAACACATACCTGATTATAAGCCTTTAAGGTGTTAGTTGCTTTGTAAATTTCATATTCCATGGTCTGCCCCCAAGGAAAATTAACCCATGATCTCAAAGTGCTGAGGTCTGTCAGGTCGTGGGTTGGTAACTGAGCAGCATTACTTACATGATTCATCAAATAAGGCTGTACAGACTCAAGTCGGACACAGCATACATCACAGACTCTTTGCGGATCAGAAACTCGGAACTTTGATGGCAACAAGCTCCGTCCTTTAGAACATTCACCACAAAATATTCCTCCACAAAAGCGGCAGTGATGCCGGGAACACATGATGGGATGAAACCTCACACCGCAGAGCATACAAGAAGCAGCAGCACTATCCGCCAACCATTTTGGAGGCTCTGCTTGTAGAAGTTCCTTCGCATTACCAAAGTTGGCCTCTGTAAGAGTTTGTGCCATCTCTCTCCAAGCTTGTTCAAGTACATGGCTAGATAACCATGAAAAGCTAAATGTATCAATATCTCCTGATGCCAAAGAAGTCACTTTTCCTCTAGCTACAAGTAACATTTCTACTAGCACTTCCCACATGGTCAATTCCTTATCTTCTCCAACATATTGATTCCATCCCATGTCATCATCAGGAAAAAAGCCGCCGTTCGAGTGAAAACCTTTGGCCCACTCTTTGTGATCATCTTCCAACATAGGTGGAACTGAAACTGGTATCCAAACTCCAGTATCTTCATGATGTGGAGCATCATAATAAAAGTACTTTCTCTGGTTTTGAAGATCAGCTGAAGACTCCATATCCTCTTCATTCTTTTCCAATGATTCTTCAGGTAATTCAGGATATAATCTGGATAAGTTCATATTATGATCTTCGGTGCTAGCAGAAGACAGAGAATCACAATTCTCCTTAGTAACATGATTTCTCATATTACCACCCACCTCATCATCCTGCCAATGATATCATATAAGAGCACAACATATCAACCACATAAGTCATAGAGAACCGAACTACAAACACCAATTTAAAAAGGGCAAAATCAATATTATCTAAGCTTCAAAGTAATATATTTTCTAGGACCAAAACACCAAGTCACCAATTAAAAGGAAGAAATAATCACGTTCATCATCCACATATAATAAAATCAAAAAAGTGAAGAAACAAAAAAAAGGCAAAACAGAAACACGGGAATACCTAGCAAGTGAAAGAGCAGAAAATTTACCAGATGAGAATAGGTATTGGATATATGGTCGGCAAGGGAGACAGAAGAAACCCTTGAAGATATATCTTCTAGAAGTTGCACCTGGTTCTTAGAATCCAAATTTTTGCCCTCCATTGGTACCCCTAAAACACCAAATTAGGGCATAACATCTACGTATTACCAGAAAAGTTTGCAGTGAAAATTTCAATTTTGGGCCAAAAGAACGAAACTTTGTGGAGAACAGAGACGAAAAGAGTATGATAGAATTGGAATTGGAATTGAAGCTTCAAAATTCAAAGGCGTGTCGGCGTTAATGAGTTACCCGGTACGTCTCCCTTCCCTTGCGTGCACACCCTGGACCTGATTAATCAACTTTCTCTTTTTTAGGATTTAATTAATTTAGGGTTAAATTTATATAAACAGTTGCTCTGAATTTTTTTATGTCATCATTAAATAATCAAAATTCATGGTTTGAGGAGTGCAGATCCCCTATTGTGCGTGGGATGTAGCTATGCCAGCAGAGACATTAGATGTATCCGTAGGCATAGCACCATCCTGCGAAAGCAAGAGATTCATGGTTTGAGTGACTTTTAAGATATTTAGTTGAGATAAAATCAAATATTTTTTATAAAAAGGTTATTTCATTCTTTATAACATAATTATTTGTATGCTTTAATTTATATATTCTTTAATTATATAATTTATAACATGTTATTTCGTATGCTTTAATTAATAATTTATATAAACTATAGTTCTTAAGTCGAATTTTGGTTTTACGGACTTTTATGCTTTAGGTTTGGGGTTTAATAAGTATGCAATTGCAGTGTGCAAATATTTTACAACATCAAATAATCATATATTCTCAAATTATAAAAATGATTGACTTTTACCTTATTCATCTTAAAAGTCATTGATTTCTTATTGGTTGATAGTGTAAAGAAATCTTTACACAGTTAGTGCATGCTAATTAAATTATTTGTTTTAAACTCTCATATTTATATTTGTTCCATTATTTTATATTAGGGTTTAATTAATATACACATCATTTGTAAAACTTATTACACTATCCACCAATAAAAATACATAGTAGGAATGACACATCAGGTGGTTACTAATTGAGTAACTTCTTTTTAATGATGTGTCAACCTATAATTAGTAGATAATGTAAAACATGTATACACATATTGTGTATATAAATTAAACTATTTATATTATTTTAAAACTTAAATGGAAGCACAAATAATGTAAACCTTTATTACATTGTCTACCAATAGGAAATTGTGGTAGGTGTGACTTTCAATGATTGAAAATAAATTAAACATCTTTTTTTTGTGGTAAAAAAATTAAGCATATTTTGATGTGTCAATTTCTAATTAGTTAACGTTCTAAAATACCTATACATTATCAGTGCATAGTAATTAAATCCATTTTTGATAGTTTATATACACCAACGATGTGTAGAGTTTTTTACAAAGTTAACCATCATGAAGGGGTACATCCTAAAAAATTAATTGGCTCTATTTGAACTATTCTAGAAATTTGCATCACATGAAGGTTCTTTATCTCAATGCTCTGAATCTCATTCTGCACCTATACCATACTTTGATGACCTTTATGAGGAAAACCAACACAATGCCAACAATCCTGCACACACAGAAAACCAAACATCCATCTCCACAAATCCCACAAACACAGATAACCAAACACCCAACCAAATCCCCCCCCCCCCCTCTATAGAGCTCATTGAGATACCTTTCTGATTTCACCACCAATGACACTCACATCCTAGACTCACCTCAAATGGAACCCAATGATGCACACAACTCAAGCCCATCTCAAACACAAGCATCAGCCCCATCTCAAGTCCAAATATCTCAAGCCCCGCCTCAAATACAAGTACCTTTTGATATAGATGACTTTTAGAATAGTTTTTTTTATTAAATGATCAAAAAAACTATTCTAAAAGTCATCTATATCACTAAATTTAATTGGTCGATGACGTAAAAATTGATATCGACACTATGTACCAATTAAACTCATGATATATATTCCTATACTCGTGGAAAAATACCATATTCCTATTAGATATAGTTAGTTATTAGTAGTTAATGAGTTTGTTAGTCGTTAGTGAGTGCCTATAAATAGTCTTGATGTAATTATTTTAGTTAGAATTTTTATCATTTTAGAAAACAATCTTTCTCACTTTGAAAGTCTTTTAAACTTTTCTCTCTTATCTTCCATAGATGTCATGTTCTTCAACATAGTATCAGAGGAAACATGATATCCACCTTGAACCCTAATTCCGCTGCAGGTTCTCTTTTAATTTATTAGTTTCCTTTTCATTCATTTCATTTTCTATTTTTGTTTGTTTGCGTCCTTTTTTTTGTTTCTTGATCTATTTTTAAATCACATTTTTCATTTCCAATCTTTACATATTTGATGTTCTTAATTTGAGTTCTTGATCATTCTTTCCATGTCTGGTGATTTTGGATTTTCATTTTCTTTTTTTATCTTTGATTTCGATTTTCTGTTTTCGTTATTCTTAACATTTCCTCTTCAACATTCAGATTTTCGTTCGCACCGTTTTGTAGGTTACAAATGCGGTGTGTTGCTGGTCTGTTTATCTTTTAATGGATACTATCAAGTAATTACAGTTTCTTGACCTGATCCATATGATTTAGGGTCCCATCAATCTTCTTTATAGCTCGCAAGATTATAATTTTGCAGCATGTTTCGTCTGAATTTGATTTTTTGATCTTTCAAGCCCTTTCACAGTTACATCTCTTCCTCTTCTCTTCTTTCTTAATTTTCAGTTACCTCTCTTGAATTCGTTTGTTTTTGCTTTTAATTGGATTCATGGAGCAAACATGTTTTGTCTCAAGACCTTATTTAGCATCAACATTTGTGATACAATTTCCTTTTTTTTTCTACTGTAAGGGATTTCTTTTAACCGCGATTCTAGGAAATTTCATACCAGTGGTTTATATTTGATACCTTATGGCTTTATGAATTGTTGCTTCCTTTGAGTGGTTATAGGATTGTCGCTTCCTCCGAGTGGTTATAGCATTGTTGCTTCCTCCGAGTGGTTATAGAATTTTCGCTTCCTCTAAGTGGTTATATCATTTTTGCTTCCTCCAAGTGGTTATAGCATTTTTGCTTCCTCCAAGTGGTTATAGCATTGGTGCTTCCTCCGAATGCATTATGGTTTTGATTTCTCCAAGTGGTATAGCATTGTTGCTTCCTCCGAATGCCTTATAGTTTTGATTTCTGCCGATGTATTTCCAGCATCTCTTATTGTAATTTTCTTTTGATTTGATATACGTTTGTATTGTTCATCCCAAGCTAGAAGTGTTGTGAATGCCTTCTAGCTTGCAGGGACTATTAGATATAGTTAGTTATTAGTAGTTAGTGAGTGCCTATAAATAGGCTTGATGTAATCATTTTAGCTAGAACTTTTATCATTTTAGAAAACATTCTTTCTCACTTTGTATCAGTTCTACTTTGATCAATATGAAAGTCTTTTAAGGTTTTCTCTCTTATCTTCTATGGAAGTCATGTTCTTCAACAATTCCTCTAACTAATTTTCAATTATGATCCTCCATTTTTATAAAAAGTTAAAAAAAAATGAGTTTAAATTTTCCAGAAATAAGTTTTTGGGTGCTTCAATGGTGAGAGAGTAAATCAAATCGGTGAACCATTAAATATGACTGTAAGATGTAGTATAAAAATTCATCAATGATTGAGATTTAATACTAGTTGATTCAATATAAACCACTTATAACATTTTACGCAATATCTTATGGTCAATTTTAGTGGTTCACTAGTGAAAGATTTGATTTACTTCCTTGCCCTAGAAGCACTCTAAGTTTTTATCCACTTCTAGTTTTTTTTGACAAAATATCCATTACTTTTAGGGTGGGGGATGACGCCCCCGTCTAAGACACTGAAGACCTTCGGGCTCTTTAAGCACATACGAAGGTAACGTAACGAGGTTTGACAAAATATCCATTATTTTTTGGCTTAAATATGTTTTTAATCCCTACAAATATGGGGTGTTTTGGTTTTAGTCCCTCTAATTTTTTTTTTTTAAAACTCCCCACAAATATTGTTTTGTTATATATTAGTCATTTTGTCAGGTCTCCGTTAGTGGTTTGCTGAGTTGTCTAACGGAACTGCCATTTGGCTTTGCCAAATCATTACTTTTAATTTCTTTTAATTTTAATAATAGTGGCATGGAAAAAATTGATCAAATTCCCAAATTAATTAGGGTTTCTTTCTCTCTCTCTCTCTCTCTCCCTGAGTCTTTGAAGACAACAATCGCTCTTCGCAAATTGCAGTTTGAAATTCCCAACCATGGCTTTTCCTTCATTGCAAATTGCAATCTGAACCCACCCCCTCTCCCCTTCTTCTTCATCAACTATTCTAAACACCATCATCGCTCTGTGTTGGAAGCCACCATATCATCGTTCAAATCTCAAAGCACCATCATCGATCGATCAGAACACCACCATCACTATTCTCTAAACCCTAAAATTCCCAAATCACTATCATTGTTCAGAACACCATCATTGGCGAGAGAGAGAGAGAGGGTTGAGAGATGGTGGTGGAGCGAATGGGGGTTGCGGTGGTGAGGTGAGAGGGAGAAGAGAAGGGAGAACCGTGAGGTAGGGGAGAGGCATGTTTCGCATCTGTGTCTTTGCTGCTATTTCTGGGTATGTTTCAGCTTGTGGTTGATTCGGTCTTCATATCTCTCACAACCAGATCTCATTTCATCTCTTTGTTTTTTCTGCACAAAAAACCAAAGAACCAAATCTCTCCTCCTTCACTCCACCTTCCATGCCTTTGCTGGTGTGGCTAACGAATTGCTTGTGGTGATGTATGGATGGTGATGGTGGTGGTAGATTGATGATGTTGGGTGAAGAGAGAAGAGAGTGGTTGCGGTGTGGGGGAGAGAGAGAGAGTGAGTGAGAGAGAGAGAAGAGAGTGGTTGTGGTGGTGGTGGTGTGGGTGAGAGAGGGAGTGAAGAGAGAAGAGAGTGGTGAGTGGTGAGAGAGACATCAGTTCTTGGCTGTGGGTGAGCGATAGAGAAGAGAGTGGAGAAGAAAGGGAATAATAGAAAATAATGAAAAATAAAAAATAATGAGTTGGCATGCCAAATAAGCATTTAAAATAAACAAAATTGAATATTAAATAACACATAAGAATTCTGTCAGCCAAGTCAACATTTTTTGTAACAGACCATTAACAGAAGGACTAAAATCAAAAAAGTGTTTTTGCAAAGAGTTTTTTTTTAAAAATAATTTAGAGGGACTCAAACCAAAAAACCCTATATTTACAGGGACTAAAAACATATTTAAGCCTTATTTTTTTTGGTAAAGGAAGAGGGCCAAAATATCCATTTTTTTTTTGACAACATAAAAAATATCCATTATTAAACACTACAAGTTAATAAACTTTCTACCATATGCGGAGTATATAATGCAAATCGGAATTCTTGTCAAGAAAAAGGCTTAAATATCTTTTTAGCCCTTACAAATATGGGGTCATTTGGTTTTAGTCCCTCCAATTTTTTTTTTCTAAAAAACCTCTTGCAAAATTCTTTTTTGAGGTTAGTCCTTCTGTTAGATGGACGTTACAAAAAACGTCTACATGGCATTTTTTATTCTTTTTTAATTTTTTTTAATGCTGGGTTGCCATGTCATTATTTTTTATTGACCAAGTCAAATTAGAGTTTTTTTATCTCTCTACCCCGCTCTTCTCTCCGCTACAAGAAAAACGTGTTTTTCCGGAGGATTTTTTCCGCCATTACGGTTCCGGCGAAAATTTGGCATTTCCGGCGGAAAAACAGACTTTCCGGAGGAATTTTTTTAAAAAAAGATTTAATTTTTTTTTAAAAAAGAAATCCGCCGGAAATTACAAGCGGGAAAATCCGCCGGTAATGCGCGTTTCCGGCGGATTTTTAATTTTTTTTTTTTAAAAAAAATCCGCCGGAAATGTGCATTACCGGCGGATTTTTCCACCGGAAATTTCCGATGGAAAAAAATTCGCCGGTAATGCACATTTCCGGCGGATTTTTAATTTTTTTTTTTTTAAAAATCCGCCGGTAATGCACATTTCCGGCGGATTTTTCAAAAAATTATTTATTTATTTTTTAAAAAATCTGCCGGAAATGTACATTACCGACGGATTTTTTCACATGAAATTTCCGACGGAAAAATCCGCCGGTAATGCATGTTTCCTACGGAAAAAACCGCCGGTAAATCCGCCGGAACCGTTCGAAAATGCTTATAAATAAAACTTTCTCCTACACTCTTCTCATTCTCTCATTTCATTCTTTATTTCCTTCTCATTCTTTTCTACTCTTTCCCTATTTTAACTTTCTTCTTCTTTCTCATACTCTCAAATCTCCATAAATTTCTCTACATATCTCTCTTCTATATTTCCTCTTTCTTCTTCCTTCTCATTCATTCTCACTCCTTCATTCTTATTCCTTCTTACTTATTCATTCTTATTCTCTCCTATATTATTACTAGTTTGTATGACCCGTGCGCTGCACGGGTATACATTTCCTTTTAACTTTTAATTTGATTTTTTGGTGTGTGATAAAAAAAATATGTATTTGTATGTTTAAGTGTGTTATCTAATATACAACACTGTTTTGTACACGGTCTAAAATAATTCCATTATTTAACATATATATATATATATATATATATATATTATACATAATTTCGAATTCTCGAATGGTATTATGTTATAATATATAGCATATATTTATATTAGAAAATATTTTATACGAACATATTTTGTTTTTGATTTAAAAGTTATATATTTCATAATATCTGCCTCTCGAACGGAAGAATAATATATTGCGATAAAAATTGTAAGGGTGAAGTGTATAGTCTAAATATATTATGAGAATATAAGTAAAAATCACGTAATTCGTAAAAAATCGGTTAATTATTAGGAACTTAAGATAGTTTACGATAAAAATTGTAAGGGTGAAGTGCATTCATTTTGATGTTCCTCTTCTGAGCAAAATCAATGGTTCCTGTTGTTGTTGCCAGTGGCGGAAGTAAATGTCCATTTATAAGATCCAACTCTCTGTAAGTCCATTTATATCTACTCTGCGTTCCCTGGTCTTTTCTTTACAATTTTTTGTAGTTTCTTTTACATGTTATATACTCATTTATTGGTTAGTGATGTTTCATTACGGGCTTTCTCATTTTTATGGGCATTTTACACGCTGAAATTACCAGAGGCGCTACGACAATCAATTCCCCACAAAACTTCGCATTGTTCAGGTTTGTCCATTCTACGTATAGTAGAAACCAAATTGTTCCTTTTATGTCTGTCTCTGTATGCATTGTTTATATATATCCATATATATATATATATATATATATATATATATATATATATATATATATATATCTTTAATTATGTATAAATATATTCGGACTTTTTTTAACCAATATTAGTTTTTCTTGGTTAAGTAATTCACAAACATGACGCATTTAACAAAACATAAATAAATATCGCTAACATTATTTATATAAAAAAATGTGCACATGAATGACAATGGGTGTATAAGTAATTCACAAACATGACGCATTTAACATATAAAAAATTGTACAAAAGTTGTATTGACGTAGAACTTTCACAAATGTAACAGTAAATTAGAATAAATGAATAGTATTTATATTATTGATTAAACCTTAACATTGTCAAATACTTCCCCATACACTACATTCTTAGTGGATCGCAGTGGATTTTTGTCATCGTCCAGTATAAGTAGCTTCAAACCCTTTCTTGATTTAACACGGGAAAGAGCAACATACAGTTGTCCATGTGTGAACACCGGTTTAGGTAAATATATTCCAACATGTGACAGTGATTGTCCCTGACTCTTGTTGATGGTCATCGCAAAGCATACCGTAACAGGAAACTGTCTTCGTCTGAATTTAAAGGGTAATCCAGCATCACTGGGTATAAGATTCATTCGAGGAATAATAATTTTAGAACCAATGTTTTTACCTGTTAGGACTGTAGCAGTTATAATATTCTTCCCCAGATGGTTTACCATCAACCTTGTACCGTTACATAGACCTGCAGATTGGTCAATGTTCCGCATCAGCATTATAGGCACACCAACTTTAAGCATTAACTTATGGTTAGGAATACCCGAACACTTCACATCATTCAAAATCTAGTTTATTCCCGCGGGTATACAATATCCGCGGGTAATTGTAAAATAGCCGTATGACTTTAACATTAAAATAATTTGTTTGAAATAATATTGGACTTTATACACTAACTCTAACAACTTGTACATAATAATAGGGTTCAAGTATACCTCTGAGTCGGCTAAGACCAACTCGGTTGCCATAGGTGAGTTGCCACCATTTCTGGAAAACACTTGCCACTTGCGGAGTACTTTGACCAGTATGGAGGAGGTCTCGTTGTCTGGATCAATAGTCGCCAAAGTAACAACCTTTTTGGGAGTCAGGACTTTGGATGAGGAGGCCATGGGTATGAGAATAAAACTTTCAGGTACGGATGGTAGTATTTTTTTTGCTCTATGCCGCGAGCATGATGCACACTAGACGCTTTCTTATATTGCTGTCAAATAAATCAATATGAGATTTTTCCTAGCCATATTATCGGACCTCGTTTTTAATTTTCGCACTAATTTTGTATAATATATTAATGGCCTAGTTTTTAATTGTCGCACTGAATTTGGATCTGATATTATATCCCACATTTATCGGACCTCGTTTTTAATTTTCGCACTAATTTTGGATATAATATTAATGGCCTAGTTTTTAATTGTCGCACTGAATTTGGATCTGATATTATATCCCACATCTGCTGTCATATGCATAATAGGCGTATGCACATAGCCATATTAACGGGCCTCCTTTTTAAATTTCGCACTAATTTTGGATCAGATATTATATCAATTAACTGCTGTTAATTTCAATTAGTTGTATGCATTAAATATTTGATTTGAATTTATATTGCTGAATATTATTTTGCCATGCACTATGCCAGCCGTATGAATTAAATCAATTTGGATCTGATATTATATTAATGGCCTAGTTTTTAATTTTCGCACTAATTTTGGATATAATATTAATGGCCTAGTTTTTAATTGTCGCACTGAATTTGGATCTGATATTATATCCCACATCTGCTGTCATATGCATAATAGGCGTATGCACATAGCCATATTAACGGGCCTCCTTTTTAAATGTCGCACTAATTTTGGATATCATATTATATCAATTAACTGCTGTTAATTTCAATTAGGCGTATGCATTAAATATTTGATTTGAATTTATATTGCTGAATATTATTTTGCCATGCACTATGCCAGCCGTACGATTTAAATCAATTTAACTGGTTTGCCATGCACTATGCCAGCCGTATACAGGAAGTGAATTTATTCTGATGCGTTAAGTTAGGAAGCAATTAATGATAGCGTTAATATTGAAACGGCTTTTTAAGAAACATTTTGACGTACCATTATTACCTGCGATTTTGTTGGCGAATGTCTACGTGGATTCTTAGTAGGATTTCGGCTGCCTAATATGATGACGTCATTGATGATGTATTTTTCGATGTCTGGTGACGTGTCAAGGGGGGTGTGTGTTTCATGGTTTATATTTATAAAGATTTCTCATACTCTCCTTCATTCTTACTCCTTCTTACTGGTTCATTTTTATTCTCTCCAATATTATTTCTTCTCATACATTTTTTCCTTCTTATTCATTCTTACTTCTTCATTCTCATTCTTTTATTCCATCTCATTCTGTTCTATATCATTTTTCTCATATTCTACTTCATTTTCATTTTTCTTACTTTTTATTAATTTACATACTAAATTTTAAAATTCGAAAAAATTTTAAAAAAAATAATTTCTTTTAAAAAAAATAATAAAAAATCCGTCGGTAATGTGCCTTTCCGGCGGATTTTTCCAAAAAAAAATTATTTTTTATTTTTTTAAAAAAATCCGCCGGAAACGCCCATTACCGGCGGAAAAAATCCGCCGGAAATTACTGGCGGAAAAATCCGCCGGTAATGCGCGTTTCCGACGGATTTTTCAAAAAAAATTATTTTTTATTTAAAAAAATTCCACCGGAAATGTGCATTATCGGCGGAAAAATCTGCCGGAAATTACCGGCGGAAATTTCGCCGGACAACATTACCTGCGCCGGTAATGCGCGTTTTCGACGGATTTGGTGCATTTCCGACAGATTTTTTTTGCCAGAAAACGCGTTTTTCTTGTAGTGCTCTCTCACCCATCTCTTGCCTCACTCTTTCTTCATGCCATACCCTTCATCTCTCTCTCTCTCTCTCTCTCTCTCTCCTCGTCACTCTCCCTCATTTTTCAGAGATGATGAACCCTAATTAGATTGGTGGGGAGAAAAGTGAAGGGTGTGAAGAATGGTTATGTTATTTCACCAAAACAATCAACAAAATCAACTTTGTTCACCAAAAGAGGGTGTACAGTGCACGACCCAACTTCCTTCAACCTCTTCACAATAGCAAAACTCTTGGTCTTCCTCTTCATTGATTTGTGTCATTCTCCTCCAAGCTACTATTTATGGGTTTGGAATCAAGGCCTTATGAATTGAATAAATCCGTGGGTTTTCTCTTCAATCATCTCAAAATCTATATTCTTCTTCATGAGTTCTGGTTTGAGATTTGGGGTTGAAGAAGATGGTTGTAAATTGGGGATTTAGGGGTTTTTGTGTTGTAACACTCTTTTATACAGAGAAAGATGAAGAAGAAGGGTAAGGTTTGGGGATTTAGGGTTTTTTGTGCTGTAATGCTCTTTTATCATGAAATTGGGGCTTGAAATCTTTCAAGTATTCTTTCATGAACCTGCAACACTTTTTTTGATTGGAATGAACCTGCAACACGTTATGGTGGTGTCATGATTTATCATGAAATTGCAACACGTTAAAAATTAAAATCTATTTTTATTTTATTAAATTAAAAAATGAAAATAGTAGACTTCATTTTTGCTGTTGTTGAAAGATGGAGTTTGTGGGGTTTATTTTCACTTCATTTTTTCTGATTCTTCAAGTTGTTGTTTGGTGGGTTTGATTAACGTGGCTTTTGTGGATGTTCATGGGGTTTATGGGTTTCTCATTTGGGATTTGGGGTTAGGGAAACCAAATAGAGATGGTGGTGTGAGGGGGAGAGATGAAGATGGAAATCTGGTTTTTAATTTGAGAAGGAGATAAAGATGGAAATTTAAAGATGAAGTGGGTACCGGACATAGGAGTGTTGCGCAGTGTTGTTGTTGAAGATGGAGAATGGAGAAAGATGAAGTTCAGAAAATATGTTTTAAATTGTATTGCTGAGTCAATAAATACGGTCAGCATTTAAAATAATAGAAAAGAAAAAAAATGCCAAATCACAGTTCTGTTAGCCACGTAGACGTTTTTTGTAACGTCAGTCTAACAGAATGACTAAAATAAAAAAGTGTCTTTTGCAATGATTTTTTTTTTAAAAAAAATTAGAGGGACTAAAACCAAAAGATCCCATATTTGTAAGGATTAAAAACATATTTAACCCCAAGAAAAATAATGCAAATCGGAAACGATGTCGTTTTTTGGACAAGGAAGAACGCTTATTGTTTTCAACGACACTTGGGAGAGAGGAGAATTAAAAGTGAAGCTTGATTCATCAATGGCGTTAAGTTCATCAATTCAATTCGATGGCGTTTTCTCTTTGCATCCCCAACCAAAAATCCAATTCGGTGACAACCCTCTTCCTTCTTGTTCTCCTCCTCCACGCCTCTCACGGCTTCTCCAAACATGGCCGTGGAATCTCTGAGATCGAGTCAGGGAACAACTGTGATGAGCTTTTGCACGAGTCCCAATGCTCCCAGAACCCAACGTGCATCTGGTGTACAAGTCGGGACGTTGATGACACTTGCTTCAGTAAATCCGAGGCATGGAGATTGCCCCAACAGGTTTTCTCTTGCGCCTTCATCCGCTGAGATTAGATCCATTCTATTTTTCTCTTTCTGCATTCCGATCTCTGCTAAATTGATAGAGGGCGTTGTTCTAGTTGTATTTCATTGTTTTGTGTAATTTGAAACTTGAATAGCAGAGACGGAAGGAGATGAATACTTTTCATTTTTATGCTTTTGATGTGTTTGTTATTATGTCGCTGAGAAAATTTTCCTTAAACCACTCCCCATTTTCCCATTGGACTTGGAACTATCTTTTCTCTTTTATTTGAGTTCTTAGAAGATTACTGTACCATTATTATTAGAAATGCTTAATGTCATTCAAAAATATTTTGACAAACCTCCAAATAATATTGGCCAGGGAAAGAAAATTATGTTTATTTTTAGTGTTTACCTTTAGGCTGACTTACCATATATCAATATGGGAAGTGAATAATTGAGCTACTATGTCTGCCTTTTTGGGTCATCTGGAAGACAATTATGTCTTTTTTTTTTATAAACTGGCTATCCTCTGCGCGGAACTGCAGAGACTAATCCCTCGAGTCGGGTAAGATCACAATTAAGTCTAAGAGCTCTTAAAAGGGCCAATCTTTCATGCTACATTTCTATCCATAATGAGCAGGGGAGTTCTCTTACTCTTTCCCATTAAAGTCTAGACACTGAATTTTCTTATACAGTTTCTATCTTTAGTCTTCAACAAGCTTAAACACATGAATCATTTGATCTTAACTAATATTATGACTATCAATAATCAAACTATGATAACAAAGAAATGTTACTAAATTATCTCAAAATTTACACACCCTTAACAATCCTAAAATACTTTATACTAACAGATTGCCTTGAAAGATGGAAAACAAAAAGTAAAGGCTTAAATACAGTTTTGGTCCCCCTATTTTGACCAATCCACGATTTTGGTCCCTAAACTTTTAATTTGACGATTTTGGTCTCCCTATTTTCCCAATTTGAAAAATCAAGGTCCCCCACCCCAATTTTGACTCAGTTTGACTGACTAATCCTACGTGGCAGCCCACGTGGACTGCCACGTAGGCACACCCCCACCCCCCACCCCCCCACCCCACCTTCTTCTTCCTCGTGACCCTCTTCCCCTCCCCCCTCCACTGTTCCCCTCCCCCATCCCCTCACCACCGATTCCCTCTTCCCCTCCCCCCTCCACTGTTCCCCTCCCCCATCCCCTCACCACCGATTCCCTCGTCCCCTCCCCCCTCCACTGTTCCCCTCCCCTTCGCACCTCCCCCTCCCCTTCGCCTCTCCTCCCCTTCGCACCCCCTCCCCTTCGCACCTCCCCCCTCGATTTCCCTCTCTCTCTTGCTCACCGTCTCTCCCCTCCCCCCTCGCTTTCCCTCTCTCTCGCTCACCATCGGGGGGGGTGGGGTGGGGGGGTGGGTGGGGGGTAGGGTGGGGGGGTGTGCCTACGTGGCAGTCCACGTGGGCTGCCACGTAGGATAAGTCAGTCAAACTGAGTCAAAATTGGGGTGGGGGACCTTGATTTTTCAAATTGGGAAAATAGGGGGACCAAAATCGTCAAATTAAAAGTTTAGGGACCAAAATCGTGGATTGGTCAAAATGGGGGGACCAAAACTGTATTTAAGCCAAAAGTAAATTTGAGGAAATTAAGGCAATTACATGATCTAGAATCATGCACGTTTACATAACTCACTCCACAAAATCGGCGTTATCAAATAGCGGCTATAACGTAGCATAGTTTGAACAACCTACTATTTTTCGCGATCCGCAATATACCCGTCAATACTGTCAAATAGTGGCTATGGTGGTGCTATAGAATAGTGTAAGTTGAGTAAACCGCCATTTTATGTAATTTGCAATTGACGACACTGCATCAAACTTAACTACTGCACGAAAAATGAATGAAAAAGGCCAAATAGTAGCAAAATGACCACTAAAATAGTGCATTTTCTAAGGATTAGTAATGCAAAATCATCAATAAAGTAAGTACAATCAGATAAAACTACAATCATGAATTAGCCTTTTTTATCATAACCTTTTTCCAATTAGAGCAATTTGAATTTCAAAATAGTTACAAGCATAAGTTGGTGGGTTCCCATCAGATAAACACTCCTACACTCAAGTGGGGGTGAAAGTGTATACTCTCAATTATTTCATGCCACGTACATTACCATTGGCCTTTTTATTTTACTTTTCTTTACTCGTTACTTCTGTTATTCAACTTTTCTTTACTCTTTTTCTTTCCAACTTTTTCGTGTCTTCTTTGTTTAAAAACTCTAACCAGCATAAACTATTCGATCCAAATGGTCTTATTTCCTTAATCATTTCATTGGTCTCGTTATCTTTTAGTCGGGTGCAATATTAATTTTTCACTTAGGCTTGGAATGAGCTGCAAAAGAATGAGAGGCTAATCAAGGGTCTTTGACTAAAGTAAATATAGTTTCCATGATACACAATGTGGGTGTTTTTGACTAAAATGAAATATTCAGGGGTGTCACTAACGAATAGAGGGGGATTAATAATAACACTCAGAAAATGGTTGGATGGATGCTTTCAATTCATGCGTTAAAGCCCAAAATCTCAAACTAAGTAACCAAAAAAAAAATTACCAAAACTTCATTAATCTGACATTTTGTTTAGATTAAAAAGAAGAGAAATCGTTCACTTCAGTCATGCAATCTCAATGCAACTATTCTTACATAACAGTAATAAGGTAGGGTTGACCTTATTAATTAGGGTAAATAGTCACTTTGGTCCTTCAAAGTGTTTGGCATTGTCAATTTGGTCCATCACTTGAACAAAAATACAAAAAGGTCCTCCACTGTTAAGTCTGTCTCTCACTTTAGTCCCTCACGTTAACTGTGTCAAATTTGCAGATGTGGCATTGGTTACTTATGTGGCGCCGGGTGTAACTTATTGTCATTTTAGTCCCTAAAGGTATAACTTACTTTTATTTTAGTCTCTTAAAGGTATAACTTACTGTCATTTTAGTCCCTGCAAACTTTAAAATTGGTAAATTGGTAAAACAATAACTGCATAATTCTGCATAATTGATAACAACATAAATGCATAATTGCATTACTTTTCATAAACAAAATCTAGTACATATGATAATAACATCCATTTGTGTTGTGACCCTGATTACCACATCTTCTGCAAATTATGACTGGGTATGATCTTTTCAGCTTAGACGTCTGTGAAGGGTTCTCAGTACTGTCATTCGTTCTATGTTTCTTAGGTCTCCCGGGGGGGGGGGGGGCTCTTAAGTGGTGCAGGTACTGGCCTATCATACTGAGTTGGTTCCCAGAATTCTTCACCTTGTGTTGTTCTAATGAAATGCTCATATGCGGCATTGTATGAGCCCAATGTCAGCCATCTATGACAAAAATCTTCAAGTTTCTTTACCTGATATGCAATGGTTGCAATAGCAAGTTCACATGACATAGCTAAAAGCAAGAACAGACGGAATTTTTAAAAGACATATTTAAGATGGTAGGATAAAATATATGGGGTTCAAAGAGGTTGTGAATAACATGGCAAAACAAGATGACATATTCAAAATTCAAAGAGAAGCAAGATTAGCTTCAGTAGCAGCAGAAAAGGCAAGGTACAATGAAACTATTTTAGTAAATTTTAACTTTCTCAATAAAAAAAGGGAATGTGCAGTAGAAGGACTTTGTTTGATAAATTAATTTGCATGTTCAGATATAATGTATTATAGAGTTATTGTTTTACTAGTTTACCAATTTTAAAGTTCGCAATAACCAAAATGATAGTAAGTTATACCTTTAAGGGATTAAAATGAAAGTAAGTTATTCCTTTAAGGGACTAAAATGACAGTAAGTTACACCCGACACCACGTAAGCAACCACTGTGGCACTAAACGTGCCACATCTGCAACTTTGGTCGAGTTAACGATTATAGTTAACGTGAGGGACTAAAGTGATAGACGAAATAAACAGTGGGGGACCTTTTTGCATTTTTGTTCAGGTGAAGGACCAAATTGACAGCGCCTAACACTATGAGGAACCAAAGTGACTATTCACCCTATTAATTATCATGAACAAGGAAACAAGTTCTACCGTCAAGAAGTTAAAACAAGGATTTGCACAAAAAAGTAGCTCAGTTGACGAGCTAAAAGATACCGAAGGAGTTTAAGAAAGAGGTCTGGGGTTTAAACCTCATAAACTAACATTTCCCCCACCCCCTATAACATCTAATATTGCCTATCAAAACAAGGATTTGCACAAAATTAGGGTACACAAAATGTAGATCCCAGATTCAAAACCGAAGAAGTACAATATTCAGTCTAACAACATCGATTTTGTCGGTTGTACTACGCCTTATAGGCATTTGTGCAATTAATTCAGCGACGGTGCACACCAAAAATGATACTCTATTATGTTAAGTACCCCTAACTTGTAGAAAGGTATCTTGATAAGTAAGACAATACTGTCCCGACATCCTTAAAATTATCAAAAACTATATTCACACTGATAGAATAATGAACTATATCCTTAAAATATTCGGTGGATTCCCCTAGTGAAAGTTACGTCAAGTTGAACACTGATGGTAGCATCCTTGAGAATATAGCTCATGCTGGTTCAGGTGACCTCACTCGTCTTTCCCTTTGTCATAGCTTGAGCTTTAAGAGAGTCATTTGCGAATGTGCTACTGTTATGGACTCTGCTGCTGAACAAGAAATGCTGGAACCTTATGATGATTATAATGTGCCAATTGCTAAGAGAAAGGGCCGAAGGAATAGGACCAGGCCCAAATGGTCCAATGATCATGTTTGAATTGTTTGTATTTTCATGCTTTGCCACTTTAAGAACATTCTAGGTGACCTAGTAGTCCTAGATATTACTTTAGAAATTGTCCTCATGTATTAGCTGTAGTGTCCTTTGGACAGCTGTCAATTACTCTATGGTGACTATATGTACTGAGGTATTCATGAAATAAAGGCAGGCATTCAATTAAGCAAAATTGCTAAGAGTCCACTCCACTCACGGAGTAAACCCTATTTCTTTTTTCAAAGATTCCCTTTGTCTTGCTCTCTCTCATTTACGACCCAGGTACCTAACATTTGGTGCTTTTCATTGACATGGCCTCCGATCCTCCGCCGCCACCACCTAATCTCGCTCAAACCCTAGCTCGGATACTCAATAGCCAACAAGAATTCCAAGCTGAGATTCGCCAAACCCAGGAAGCTTTCAACAACAATCTGACCACGATTACCACGGAGCTCAACCAGTTGCGTACGCGATTCGGACCTCCGGGTTTTCCAGCGATGGGTCTTGGTCCACAGCTCAACCATGGTTTCTCCCCTACCACCATCAAACTCGATATTCCCCGTTTCGACGGCACCGACGCTTTGGGTGGATTTTTAAAATCAATCAGTTCTTTGAGTTCCATCGAACCCCAGAAGACCAACGACTCAACATTGCTGCTTTCTACATGGAGGGTGACGCCTTGACCTGGTTTCAATGGATGCATGCTAATGGTCACCTCTATTCATGGCAGACATTCTTGCACGCCTTGGAGCTGCGTTTCGCACCGTCTCAGTTCGAGGATCCCAAAGGAGCTCTGTTCAAACTTTGTCAAACGACCACCGTGAAGGAGTATCAGAACGAGTTCGAAACACTGGCTAATCGTATCACAGGTCTTGCTCCACAGTTCTATCAGAGTTGCTTCATTTCTGGACTAAAGCCAGAAATACGTCGCGAGGTACAAGCGTTTCAACCTATTTCTCTTTCTCATGCTATTAGTCTTGCTAAATTACAAGAATCTAAGTTTAATGATAAAGTCTCACATTATCAATACCGTAAACCTGATAATCTTTCCAAAGAAAACCCTACCACAGTGACCAAACCTGCTAGTTCACGTCCTGCACTCACTACTAACCCTAATACCCCTGCAAACAACACCAAACAAACCCCAATCAAACGACTCACACCCTTAGAACTCCAAGCCCGCCGGGAAAAAGGCCTTTGTTATAACTGTGATGAGCGTTTCCAACCTGGTCACCGATGCAAACGTCAGTTTTTCATTCTCATAGCTGAACCTGATCAACCAGATCCCACACCAGATGCTATTGTTGAAACCCTTACCAATATCATACAACAACCCTCTCCTGCAGCACCACAAGACCCTCCAAACACTATCAACACCCCTCATATCAGCCTACATGCCCTCTTAGGCCACACCATCCCTCAAACACTTCGCATTTTAGGAACCATCAACAAACAAGCCCTCACCATTCTAGTAGATAGTGGCAGCACACATAATTTCATTCAAGACCGTATAGCCAAACAATTAGGATTGACCCTTACACCTTCCAAAGAATTCCAAGTCCTTGTAGGTAATGGTGAGGAACTCAACTGTGCTTATAAGTGTCAAAACATTCCTCTCCAAGTTGGCAATCACACCTTCACCATTGACCTGTTTGTCCTCCCCATTAGTGGTGCTGAAATGGTCTTAGGTATACAATGGCTCAAAACATTAGGTCCTGTTATCACTGATTATGACAAACTGACGCTAAGCTTTTGTGACCAAGGAAACATCATCACACTCACTGGCCTACCCTTGCCCACACCTACTGAAGCTTCTTTCCACCAACTTAAAAGACTATTTTCCACAAATGCTATTGATACTTGTCTTCAATTTCAATTGCCACATACTGAACAGACTACAGACCTGCCCATTCCCTCGGAGATCCAAACACTCCTCACTACCTATGGCCCACTCTTTACTCAACCAAACACATTACCCCCCAACCGTACCACAGATCATCACATACCCCTCATTGCCAATTCAAACCCTGTTAATGTGAGACCATATCGTTATCCTCAGTTTCAAAAGGATGAGATAGAGAAACAGATTTCTGAAATGCTTGGCCAAGGGATTATTCAGGCCAGTAACAGTGCCTTCTCTTCACCAGTCTTATTGGTACGCAAGAAGGATGGTTCTTGGCGTTTTTGCGTGGATTATCGTGCCTTGAACTCTATTACGGTGAAGGATAGATTTCCTATCCCGGCTATTGATGAACTTCTTGATGAATTACATGGAACTCACTGTTTTTCCAAGCTGGACTTACGCTCGGGTTATCACCAAATCAGAATGGCCTCCGAGGACGTTGAGAAAACTGCTTTTAGAACACACCAAGGCCACTATGAGTTCTTAGTGATGCCATTTGGGTTGTGTAATGCTCCCTCTACTTTCCAAACTACAATGAATCTTCTCTTCCAACCTTATTTACGTCAATTTGTTATTGTTTTTTTTACGACATTTTGGTATACAGTAAGAACATGGAAGATCATCTTCAACACTTGGAATTGGTGTTTAAATGCTTGTTGGATAATCATTTTTTTCTGAAACAGTCAAAGTGCACTTTTGGCCAATCTTCCATGGCCTATCTTGGTCATATTGTGTCTGCTCAAGGGGTAGGGCCAGATCCTGAGAAAATTAAGGCTATGACAGCTTGGCCTTGTCCAAAAACAGTGAAGGAACTGAGGGGATTCTTAGGTCTAACAGGTTTTTACAGGAAATTTGTGAACCATTATGCCACCATAGCTGCTCCTTTGACAGAATTACTCAGGAAAGATGCCTTTCAGTGGACTTCTGCAGCTCAAACAGCTTTTGACAAGCTTAAACAAGCCATGTCCGAAGCCCCTGTATTGGCTTTACCTAACTTTGAGGAAGATTTTATACTGGAAACTGATGCATCATGACTCGGTATGGGTGCTGTACTGTGCCAAAGGGGACACCCTATCTGTTATTACAGCAGAAAGTTCTGTCCAAAGCTGTTAAATTCTTCCACCTATGTGCGAGAACTGTGTGCCATTACATCTGCAGTGAAAAAATGGAGGACTTATCTTCTTGGCAGAAAGTTTACAATCCATACGGACCAAAGGAGCTTAAGAGAACTCATGACTCAAGTCATACAAACCCCGGAGCAACAATTCTACCTAGCTAAACTGTTGGGGTACAACTATGAAATTGTTTACAAGCCAGGAGCTCAGAACCGTGTAGCTGATGCTCTCTCCCGAGCACATGGAACTGCTGCTACATGTCTGGCCATCACTATTCCTCATGGGGAATTTTTCCAGCAACTACAAACATCCTTGCAGCAGGATACCACTTACAAAGAGCTAGTGCAGCAAGTGAGAACACTGCCAGATACACTTCCAGACTTCAAAGTGATCAATGATATTCTATATTTCAAAGGTAAACTTTATCTTCCCTCAAATTCTGCCTTTAAACAATTATTACTTGAGGAATTTCACTCTTCACTAGTTGGGGGACATAGTGGTATTCAAAAGACATTAGGACGTCTGAAAGAAAATGTGTATTGGGAGGGCATGAAACTGGATGTTACTAACTTTGTGAAAGCTTGTCACATATGTCAACACACTAAACATCCCACCCACTCACCATATGGTTTGCTTCAGCCACTACCAATTCCTAATGGGGTATGGGAAGACATATCTCTTGATTTTATTGTGGGGCTCCCTTCTTTCCAAAACAACTCAGTGATATTAGTGGTAGTTGATAGATTTTCTAAAGCAGCTCACTTTGGCATGCTGCCTACTAATTTTTCTGCTATTAAGGTGGCTGATTTGTTTGCTAGAATGGTTTGTAAGTTGCATGGTATGCCTAAAAGCATAGTTTCTGACAGAGATCCTATTTTCCTGAGTAAATTTTGGAAAGAATTATTTCGTCTTAGTGGCACAAAACTGAGAATGTCCTCAGCTTATCACCCACAAAGTGATGGGCAAACTGAGATTGTCAACAAGGCCTTACAACAATATTTGAGGTGTTTTGCTCACAATCAACCTCAGACTTGGGGTAAATATCTACATTGGGCAGAATGGCATTACAACACTTCGCAACACACAGCTACTGGTTACACCCCTTTTCAAATTGTGTATGGTAAAAAAGCCTCCTTCCTTACCTCAATACTTGCTGGGATCTAGTCACATTGAGGCACTTGATACTGAACTCACTGACAGGGAGGAAATACTGGAACTATTGAAGAAGAAACTTAAGAAGGCTCAAGAAACCATGAAGTATTTTGCAGACAAACACAGGAAACAACATCCTTTCAAGCAAGGAGACCTTGTTTATGTCAAGTTGAGGCCTTACAGGCAGATCTCTGTATCTGGGAGGTTTAATCACAAACTCTCTAAGAGGTACTATGGTCCATATAAATTGTTGAAAGCCATTGGAAATGCAGCATTTGAAGTTGAACTTCCTGCAACCAGCAAAATTCACTCTGTTTTCCACGTGTCCCAGCTGAAACCTTGCTATGGAAATGAGCCTCCAAGTCCTGATTTACCTGCAGAAGCTCATCACAATCAGCCTGTGATCAGGCCACTTGCTGTTATTGACTGGAAGAAGGACACTGATACATCACAGCAGAAGGTATTAATCCAGTGGGAAGGTCTGCAACCTGAAGATGCTACCTGGGAGTTACTCACTGATATCAAGAAGAACTATCCTAATTTAAACCTTGAGGACAAGGTTTTTGTGGAAGAGGGAAGGGATGTTATGGACTCTGCTGCTGAACAAGAAATGCTGGAACCTTATGATGATTATAATGTGCCAATTGCTAAGAGAAAGGGCCGAAGGAATAGGACCAGGCCCAAATGGTCCAATGATCATGTTTGAATTGTTTGTATTTTCATGCTTTGCCACTTTAAGAACATTCTAGGTGACCTAGTAGTCCTAGATATTACTTTAGAAATTGTCCTCATGTATTAGCTGTAGTGTCCTTTGGACAGCTGTCAATTACTCTATGGTGACTATATGTACTGAGGTATTCATGAAATAAAGGCAGGCATTCAATTAAGCAAAATTGCTAAGAGTCCACTCCACTCACGGAGTAAACCCTATTTCTTTTTTCAAAGATTCCCTTTGTCTTGCTCTCTCTCATTTACGACCCAGGTACCTAACATTTGGTGCTTTTCATTGACATGGCCTCCGATCCTCCGCCGCCACCACCTAATCTCGCTCAAACCCTAGCTCGGATACTCAATAGCCAACAAGAATTCCAAGCTGAGATTCGCCAAACCCAGGAAGCTTTCAACAACAATCTGACCACAATTACCACGGAGCTCAACCAGTTGCGTACGCGATTCGGACCTCCGGGTTTTCCAGCGATGGGTCTTGGTCCACAGCTCAACCATGGTTTCTCCCCTACCACCATCAAACTCGATATTCCCCGTTTCGACGGCACCGACGCTTTGGGGTGGATTTTTAAAATCATTCAGTTCTTTGAGTTCCATCGAACCCCAGAAGACCAACGACTCAACATTGCTGCTTTCTACATGGAGGGTGACGCCTTGACCTGGTTTCAATGGATGCATGCTAATGGTCACCTCTATTCATGGCAGACATTCTTGCATGCCTTGGAGCTGCGTTTCGCACCGTCTCAGTTCGAGGATCCCAAAGGAGCTCTGTTCAAACTTTGTCAAACGACCACCGTGAAGGAGTATCAGAACGAGTTCGAAACACTGGCTAATCGTATCACAGGTCTTGCTCCACAGTTCTATCAGAGTTGCTTCATTTCTGGACTAAAGCCAGAAATACGTCGCGAGGTACAAGCGTTTCAACCTATTTCTCTTTCTCATGCTATTAGTCTTGCTAAATTACAAGAATCTAAGTTTAATGATAAAGTCTCACATTATCAATACCGTAAACCTGATAATCTTTCCAAAGAAAACCCTACCACAGTGACCAAACCTGCTAGTTCACGTCCTGCACTCACTACTAACCCTAATACCCCTGCAAACAACACCAAACAAACCCCAATCAAACGACTCACACCCGTAGAACTCCAAGCCCGCCGGGAAAAAGGCCTTTGTTATAACTGTGATGAGCGTTTCCAACCTGGTCACCGATGCAAACGTCAGTTTTTCATTCTCATAGCTGAACCTGATCAACCAGATCCCACACCAGATGCTATTGCTGAAACCCTTACCAATATCATACAACAACCCTCTCCTGCAGCACCACAAGACCCTCCAAACACTATCAACACCCCTCATATCAGCCTACATGCCCTCTTAGGCCACACCATCCCTCAAACACTTCGCATTTTAGGAACCATCAACAAACAAGCCCTCACCATTCTAGTAGATAGTGGCAGCACACATAATTTCATTCAAGACCGTATAGCCAAACAATTAGGATTGACCCTTACACCTTCCAAAGAATTCCAAGTCCTTGTAGGTAATGGTGAGGAACTCAACTGTGCTTATAAGTGTCAAAACATTCCTCTCCAAGTTGGCAATCACACCTTCACCATTGACCTGTTTGTCCTCCTCATTAGTGGTGCTGAAATGGTCTTAGGTATACAATGGCTCAAAACATTAGGTCCTGTTATCACTGATTATGACAAACTGACGCTAAGCTTTTGTGACCAAGGAAACATCATCACACTCACTGGCCTACCCTTGCCCACACCTACTGAAGCTTCTTTCCACCAACTTAAAAGACTATTTTCCACAAATGCTATTGATACTTGTCTTCAATTTCAATTGCCACATACTGAACAGACTACAGACCTGCCCATTCCCTCGGAGATCCAAACACTCCTCACTACCTATGGCCCACTCTTTACTCAACCAAACACATTACCCCCCAACCGTACCACAGATCATCACATACCCCTCATTGCCAATTCAAACCCTGTTAATGTGAGACCATATCGTTATCCTCAGTTTCAAAAGGATGAGATAGAGAAACAGATTTCTGAAATGCTTGGCCAAGGGATTATTCAGGCCAGTAACAGTGCCTTCTCTTCACCAGTCTTATTGGTACGCAAGAAGGATGGTTCTTGGCGTTTTTGCGTGGATTATCGTGCCTTGAACTCTATTACGGTGAAGGATAGATTTCCTATCCCGGCTATTGATGAACTTCTTGATGAATTACATGGAACTCACTGTTTTTCCAAGCTGGACTTACGCTCGGGTTATCACCAAATCAGAATGGCCTCCGAGGACGTTGAGAAAACTGCTTTTAGAACACACCAAGGCCACTATGAGTTCTTAGTGATGCCATTTGGGTTGTGTAATGCTCCCTCTACTTTCCAAACTACAATGAATCTTCTCTTCCAACCTTATTTACGTCAATTTGTTATTGTTTTTTTTACGACATTTTGGTATACAGTAAGAACATGGAAGATCATCTTCAACACTTGGAATTGGTGTTTAAATGCTTGTTGGATAATCATTTTTTTCTGAAACAGTCAAAGTGCACTTTTGGCCAATCTTCCATGGCCTATCTTGGTCATATTGTGTCTGCTCAAGGGGTAGGGCCAGATCCTGAGAAAATTAAGGCTATGACAGCTTGGCCTTGTCCAAAAACAGTGAAGGAACTGAGGGGATTCTTAGGTCTAACAGGTTTTTACAGGAAATTTGTGAACCATTATGCCACCATAGCTGCTCCTTTGACAGAATTACTCAGGAAAGATGCCTTTCAGTGGACTTCTGCAGCTCAAACAGCTTTTGACAAGCTTAAACAAGCCATGTCCGAAGCCCCTGTATTGGCTTTACCTAACTTTGAGGAAGATTTTATACTGGAAACTGATGCATCATGACTCGGTATGGGTGCTGTACTGTGCCAAAGGGGACACCCTATCTGTTATTACAGCAGAAAGTTCTGTCCAAAGCTGTTAAATTCTTCCACCTATGTGCGAGAACTGTGTGCCATTACATCTGCAGTGAAAAAATGGAGGACTTATCTTCTTGGCAGAAAGTTTACAATCCATACGGACCAAAGGAGCTTAAGAGAACTCATGACTCAAGTCATACAAACCCCGGAGCAACAATTCTACCTAGCTAAACTGTTGGGGTACAACTATGAAATTGTTTACAAGCCAGGAGCTCAGAACCGTGTAGCTGATGCTCTCTCCCGAGCACATGGAACTGCTGCTACATGTCTGGCCATCACTATTCCTCATGGGGAATTTTTCCAGCAACTACAAACATCCTTGCAGCAGGATACCACTTACAAAGAGCTAGTGCAGCAAGTGAGAACACTGCCAGATACACTTCCAGACTTCAAAGTGATCAATGATATTCTATATTTCAAAGGTAAACTTTATCTTCCCTCAAATTCTGCCTTTAAACAATTATTACTTGAGGAATTTCACTCTTCACTAGTTGGGGGACATAGTGGTATTCAAAAGACATTAGGACGTCTGAAAGAAAATGTGTATTGGGAGGGCATGAAACTGGATGTTACTAACTTTGTGAAAGCTTGTCACATATGTCAACACACTAAACATCCCACCCACTCACCATATGGTTTGCTTCAGCCACTACCAATTCCTAATGGGGTATGGGAAGACATATCTCTTGATTTTATTGTGGGGCTCCCTTCTTTCCAAAACAACTCAGTGATATTAGTGGTAGTTGATAGATTTTCTAAAGCAGCTCACTTTGGCATGCTGCCTACTAATTTTTCTGCTATTAAGGTGGCTGATTTGTTTGCTAGAATGGTTTGTAAGTTGCATGGTATGCCTAAAAGCATAGTTTCTGACAGAGATCCTATTTTCCTGAGTAAATTTTGGAAAGAATTATTTCGTCTTAGTGGCACAAAACTGAGAATGTCCTCAGCTTATCACCCACAAAGTGATGGGCAAACTGAGATTGTCAACAAGGCCTTACAACAATATTTGAGGTGTTTTGCTCACAATCAACCTCAGACTTGGGGTAAATATCTACATTGGGCAGAATGGCATTACAACACTTCGCAACACACAGCTACTGGTTACACCCCTTTTCAAATTGTGTATGGTAAAAAAGCCTCCTTCCTTACCTCAATACTTGCTGGGATCTAGTCACATTGAGGCACTTGATACTGAACTCACTGACAGGGAGGAAATACTGGAACTATTGAAGAAGAAACTTAAGAAGGCTCAAGAAACCATGAAGTATTTTGCAGACAAACACAGGAAACAACATCCTTTCAAGCAAGGAGACCTTGTTTATGTCAAGTTGAGGCCTTACAGGCAGATCTCTGTATCTGGGAGGTTTAATCACAAACTCTCTAAGAGGTACTATGGTCCATATAAATTGTTGAAAGCCATTGGAAATGCAGCATTTGAAGTTGAACTTCCTGCAACCAGCAAAATTCACTCTGTTTTCCACGTGTCCCAGCTGAAACCTTGCTATGGAAATGAGCCTCCAAGTCCTGATTTACCTGCAGAAGCTCATCACAATCAGCCTGTGATCAGGCCACTTGCTGTTATTGACTGGAAGAAGGACACTGATACATCACAGCAGAAGGTATTAATCCAGTGGGAAGGTCTGCAACCTGAAGATGCTACCTGGGAGTTACTCACTGATATCAAGAAGAACTATCCTAATTTAAACCTTGAGGACAAGGTTTTTGTGGAAGAGGGAAGGGATGTTATGGACTCAGCTGCTGAACAAGAAATGCTGGAACCTTATGATGATTATAATGTGCCAATTGCTAAGAGAAAGGGCCGAAGGAATAGGACCAGGCCCAAATGGTCCAATGATCATGTTTGAATTGTTTGTATTTTCATGCTTTGCCACTTTAAGAACATTCTAGGTGACCTAGTAGTCCTAGATATTACTTTAGAAATTGTCCTCATGTATTAGCTGTAGTGTCCTTTGGACAGCTGTCAATTACTCTATGGTGACTATATGTACTGAGGTATTCATGAAATAAAGGCGGGCATTCAATTAAGCAAAATTGCTAAGAGTCCACTCCACTCACGGAGTAAACCCTATTTCTTTTTTCAAAGATTCCCTTTGTCTTGCTCTCTCTCATTTACGACCCAGGTACCTAACAGCTACCTAGATTTTGTGAACATCATCAATGATAGTGACAATCACCCTTTCCGTTGCCATGCTTCCCTCTTGCTAGACATCCTAGAATCCATCGGTGATTTTGAGGATATAACTTTGGTCCATATTTTGAGAGAGCAAAATAATGTGTTGATTTCTTGGTTAATGAGAGATTTCATTCAATCATATCTGCTCACTGGAAGTCCGCACCCCCAGGATTTAGAGTCGCTCATCTTGTTGGACGAGATTAGCTGTTAAGCTTTGCTTTTTTTCTTTTCTTTTGCTTTGTTACTTTGTAACACACAAAAAAAAAATAGAATAATGAACGCGGAGAAAGGAGTGAGGGACTTTCAAACTTGCATGAGAAATCTCCAGCACTGTATTGAAGGAAATTCTCAAATGGGAATTACTTGCTCTTTATGGTCAGTCGTGGAATCAAAGAAAGCAAGAAATCGACTTGACAAATCAAATGTGTGTTGATTCAAGTGGAAAAATGTGAAAAGAAGTAAAGCCAGATATATTGAATCACCACCATACTTGCCATACATCTCTTCAAATTGAATTTTCTCCTGAACATTTTCTTCTCCAACACAAAGCATGAAAAATCTTATCTGAGTCACTCCAATCGTTAACCATGAGATCTTGAATTTTGCAACATACTGAAAGAGATGCTTTTTTTTTTAATTTAAACTAAGAAAACAATTGAATTTAAGCAAACTAATCAGCAATACACAACATTATCCCTGTTTTCTATTTTACCACTAGCCATACACATGCTATTTTTTTTCACCTAAACAAACAAACATAATAAAAGAAAACAACACCCCCAATCCACAAAATCTCGCTACCGTTGATTTTGCTCAGTTACATAGTGCTTGATAGCATCCCTCATATCATCAAAACAATCACAACCATTAAAAAAGCTTCTCAATTTCCAAAGCTCCCTATCACAAATATCATCAACAAATGAACGAATAAGAATAGCATTCTCAGGTTGCTTCTCAAACGAATTCGGGTTATCATCAACAATCACAACCCGCTTCAAATCTCTACCGACTAGCGACAAATCCTTCACAAGCTTCCCATCCAACGGTCGACACGAGTCACGGTAAAGTCGATGAGAAATCAACCGGTTCGGGTCAACCCGATCCAAAACCAACGACGCGTACTCTTTTATCGCAGCCGTGAAAACCACCACCTCGAACTTCGCCGCCAGCGATTCCAACAATTCATCCATACCAGGTCGCTTCACAACATAGAAATTCACCGCCTCACCGTCGATTATCGGCCGGACAACGAAATCGTACCTTTCCGGCGGCGGTGCAGTTTTGGAGTGAATTAGGGTTTCATCAAGGTCAAGGAAAACGGTTTTTCGATCGGAGAGAGAAGGAGGAAGAAGTGTAGTGTTGTTATCGTTTTCGTTTTCGAAGAATAGGGTTTTGCAAATGGAATCTTGTTCGAAATGAAGATGTGCGGCTGTTTTCTTGAGAATTTTGTAACTGTTTCTTTTGCGAGTTGAGCTGAGACGTGTCATGCCAAGTTTCGAGAGGAGTTTCGAGATACGGCGGTGGATGGAAGATAGTACGGCTGAAGACGCCGCGACTACATTTTTTATGGGAGTTTTCCGGCGCCAACGGCGGTTGTTTCGGAGATCTTTGAGTGCTTTGATTGGGGCTTTCTTCACCTTTGATACCATTTTGGTTGATTCTTTGATATCAGAGAGAGAAGGAGAAGAGAAGGAAGAAATGGAGAAAGCAGAGATTGCGTTTGTGTTTGCATGATGAGGTTGGGGGTAAATTTAAACCTAGGCACGGTACAACGGTCACTTGTGTAGGCTCGGAACCGAAGCTGGATTATTGGCTTTCTATCCTTTTTTGGTTTGTTTTTTGGCTATTTGCTGTTAGAGCTTTAGCTGTGTGTGCTTAACTTCGGTTTTTATGAGTTATTATATTTTCTGGCATTTCTTTCCCATAAAATAATCTGTAAAAAAACGAATAAGAAATTTACATAAAAAAATTATTTTTTATAATTTAAAAATAGATTTAATTTGTTGTAAAGAAATTTATTTAACTTATATACAAATAAAAATTTATGCCGTCAACCAATCATAGATTGACATGTCAACAAAAATGATGAGTCTTCTTCTAACTTTTTATAATGTCATTAATATCATGATTTCTATTTTTTTAGTTTGGACAACTGTTGGCTACCCATGAAGTATCTCAACACTTTCAATGAATGATTGATCTTCACTCGTGTTTAGAAACAAATTTTCCACTAGTCAGCACTGACTTTGTCACTACGAGCACCGAACTGGGAGCACCAATTTGAATACCGAGTATACCTATGTCATTGGGCCGACAATGTTGGTTTCAGATTTCTAATTAATTGCAGGTGTAAAAAGAAACTTTAGATCCACAATTCCACACTTACGATCAATTACAACTCATGATATAGATGACTTATACTGTAGTTGGAAGAAGACTTAATAAATCTTCGGTTTTTATGAGTTATTATATTTTCTGGCATTTCTTTCCCAAAATAAATTTGTAAAAAAGCGTATAACAAATTTAAATGTAAAATTTATTTTTTTCTGGTTTACAAATAGATTTAACTTGTTGTAAAAAGTATAGATTTAATTTATATAAGTGCTGTTATTTTTTGTTGCTTTTCTTCCCCTATTGGCAACAGTTATGCTCTTCATGCTGAAATTATTGGGGCTATGTTGGCTATAGAGATTGCTTTTCATAAAGGTTGGAAGTGTTTGTGGTTGGAATGCGATTCTCAGTTAGTGGTTTTCGCCTTCAAGAATTGCAAAATAGTTCATTGGAAGCTTAGAAATAAATGGAATAACTGCTTATATCTAACGAGACAAATGAACTTTGTTTGCACTCATATTTATTAGAAGGCAACACTTGTGCTGATAAGCTTACTGGGCATGGTACTAACATAAGCGGATTCATCTAGTGGGACATTCCTCCTAGCTTCATTGTTGAGGATTTCTCCAGAAATAGGTTAGGTTTGCCTATCTATAGGTTATGCTGATTCTCTGTTAGATGGTTTCAGTGTCCTTCTGTTTCTGTTTTTGGTGTGCTGCAAATGATTGTTAGCGACTCTGGTGCCAACCTGGTAGGGATGGGAGTCATTATAGTGATGCTTTTGCATGTCAACTTTAACTTTCTTTGGCCTAGATTCCGTTTAATAGGATTGTTATTTTTTCCTTTTGGTTGTAATGTTTTTCGGTTCATGGGTATTGGCCTAGTCCCCCCATGTCTTTTGTATATTTTCCGTTTTTTATCAATAAATTTTAGGGGGAGTACTTTTTATCCTTCTGGATGTTTTTCCCTAATGAGGGTTTTGCATCAGAAGGTTTTAACGAGACTCCATAACCCTTTCTTTTGCTAAAAAAATGAATAAAAATTTATGACGTCAACCAATCATAAATTGACATGTCAACAAAAATGATGAGTCTTCTTCTAACTTTTTGTAATTTTATTCATATCATGATTAATTTCTATTTCATTTTGGTTTGGATTATTGTTTGCTATCTATGAAGTATCACAATGCATTTTACAAAAGATTAATTTTTGCTCGTGTTTAGAACCAAATTTCGCACTAGTCAACATTTATTGTCACTGCGAGAATCGAACATGGGAGCACCAAGTCGACTCTCGTGTCCTAAGATAGCTTATGTCACTGAGCCAATAGTCACTCACTAGACCAATAATATTGGTTTCATGATTTTTAATTGATTGCAGGTGTAAAAATAAACTTTAAATCCACATTCCGTACTATTTAAACTCTTTAAAAATTTGCCTAAAAATCAAGAGTTTTGTGTAAAAATTGCCTAAAACTCATTATATAGATGACTTATAATATAGTTAGAAGAAGACTCAATGAATTTTAATAACATGGAAAATTGTGATTGTTGACAAGGTAAAAAAATCTTGTCATTAATATATAGTTGTAGCGACCAAAGAATCCGGAGGAGGGATCCTTCGTTGCTTTTGAACAATGGAGCCGCCATCAATATTTATTTTTAGGAAAACATTGAAAAAACCTTTGTTTTTGGGTTCGGGGGTCGATTAAGTGCGGGGAAGGTACAAGCACCCCGCAACATCCTAAAAAAGGTTACCTTTTAATTTAATGTGTAGAAAAATTAGTTTAAAGAAAACACTTTAATTTACCCTTTTTTGTTATTTGCAAAAAAAAACGGAAAAGAAGACTTAATAAAAAAAATTAGTTTTTTTGCGCTTGACAGGAGTGGGCCCCCGCTCCTACGTATCTCCGGGTGCGATGGAGAAATCAAAGCTACGTAGTTCTTGGGTAGAAAATATTTGTGTGTTGGTATTTTTTTATTTTTTTTGAAAAGTTTGGGAAAACTAGAGACCGTTCATGGTGACCAAACAGATAAATCCAGAGTGGTCGTCATTAATGGCTTATTCGGAAAAGAAGGTATTTATAGCGTTCAAACAAGCCAGGCCCAGAGTGACCGCTATAGACAACCTATTTTTTGCGCGAATTCGATTTTTCGAAAGAAAGAAAAAAAAGAACGGTTCGGAAGCATCACGTTGTGAAAAAAAAAACGGAGTAAGTGATAAAAGGGGGGTGCAAATAATAAAGGAGTTGTATTAAAAAGGGAGGTGTGAATAGCGTTTTGACGCTAGAAAAAAAAAGTGTCACCGGGGGTGCAAATAGCGTTTTGACGCTAAAAGAAAATGGTTGCCGGGGGTGTAAATAGCGTTTACTTGTTTCTTAAAAAAAGTTTTACTTACCACTCCCTTTTTACTAATGAAAGCTTTTTGTTCTTTTTTTTTTCTTTGAGATTCTTTTGTTATTATTTTTTGGTTGAGATAATTTTTGGTTGGAAAAGAATAAATAAATTAAATAAAAACGAAAAAAAACAAAAATCAGTTTATTTATTTTTTAAAAAAGTTTTATTTACCCTTTTTTTATTAGTTGCTAGGAAATGATTTTCATGAAGTGTTTTTTTGGTATTTGGTATAAAAAGATCTATTAATTATTTAGAGAAACACTTCACCTTAAAGTGTAAACATTAAACAAAATTGAATCATATAGAGTAATCCTCTCACTTAGATTAAAGTGTCATGGGCACAAGTGAAAATCAACTTACCCCATCATCAACATCTAGCAATGAGCAAAATAGGACATATGAACCAAGAAAATAAAGTTGAATCCTTTCTAGCCATCTTCACCACTTAAAATAAAGTGCACTAGGCACTAGTGGAGACTCATATGGCTAGATCATCAGCAAATAACAACTAAAACAAATATTGAACAAGAGAAATTCATAAAGAAAGTTGAATCCTATCTTAAAATCTTCTCCCTTAAATCATGGTGTTCCAAACACAAGGGAGAGTCAAGTTGTAAGATCATCAACATCACAAGGACTAAGAATCACATTTAACACAAGGCTTTAAACACTAATAATAAATCATCCTCAAGTGAAAAGGAACCACAAGATAAGTTAAAAAAAAAAAAGAAAATGCGAAATATAAGGGACATAAAATCACATGCTTATTTCATTTTTTAAAAAAAACAAAGATCAACACCAACTAACAACAAGCTAAGTTACTCAAAGGTGAGAAGCAACTTCTCACCCTAACAACAACAAACTACATTTTAAAAGTGAAAATGATGAGTATATCAAAAATAAAGAGGAGAATATGAGATAAGATAAATCTTGATGCAAAATGTTTGAAAATGATGCTAAGACATTAGGAATTTTACCTTATCTCTAAAATAGGTAGAAAATTGAGGAAGTAGAGGAGAGGTAAATAAAGGGAAGCTACGGTTTTTATGGAGGAGAGGAGGAGAAGGATTATGTGCTTGATTTTTCTTGAGTGTGAGAGGAATGGATTGGAGGTAGTTTGATGATGAATTGGTTAAGAGAAATTGAAAAAAAATGGAGGTGGTTTAGGAGAGGTGAGGCTACGGTTTTTAGAGGAGAAGAGGAGGAGAGGAATTCTCAAAATCTTAGAGTGAGACCAAATGAGAGCTAAGAAGGGTTTTTTAAGGGGGAGTGTGTGAGAGAGAGTGAGTTGAGTGATATGTGAGGGAGAGGGAGAGATGGCCGTAGGGGGGGGGGAGGTTGAGTGTGTGAGTGTGTGTGAGAGTGAGTGATGGGAAGGGTGGAGTGTATGGGGAAAGGAGATGTGTGGAAGTGAGGTTGTGTGTGGAAGTGGGGTTGTGTGTGGAAGTGGGATTGTGAGTTCCAAGGAGGAAAAGAGGGAAAGTGGGGTGGATGGAGTTGTGTGTTGGGTTATGGGTTGGATATGGGTTAGGGTTAGGATATGGATTGGGTTTGGTGAGTTGGATCATGGGTCATGGGTTTGGTGGATGAGTTAGGGTTAATTGGGCTAGGGTTTTGGAATTGGATTGGGTTTTAGATGGCCCAATCCCGATTGCACCTCTAATCTTTTTTTAACAAACCCCCCTATTTCCTCCTTGGCTTATTTTTTGTTTCTTTACTCCTAATAAAATATTTTTTGATGATTAAAACTCATAGCAATAAAAACAAGAAAATAATACATGACATAAAAAAGATTATTATTTTTAATAAATAAAATCTCTCAATTATGACCGGACAAAATTAGGGTATTACAGCTGCCCCTCTTTATTTATATTTTGCTAGGAAATCGGAGGGGTTCCGAGTTTCTCGAGGAAAATAGAGATAAAGATAACAAGACGCTAATTTTGTCCAGACTGAGACTTTTGGTTTTTTTTTTTTTTTTTTGAAAATTATGAAAACTGGGTTGACTTGGAGAGAAAGTAAATAAGGATTGCTGGGGATCTGAAGGAGCACTGAGGCTCTGATGGTCTAATTCAGAATCAATGCTTGACGCATCGACTTGAGTTCGACTGAGGGACCGTCGGGGTCTGAAGGGCATGCCTAAGCCTGAGGGACCGATGGGTCCGAAGGAGCGCAACTAGCTTATGGTACTAGTAATACGGTCTGTTTGTGGGGTGGCCTTTTTTTCGAGCGGCCGCGAAGGACATACACTGAGTCTTAGGCTGACACAGCTAGTCTGAAGGACCTGGGGTCGGGCGATCCGTCGCGCTCAGTGTCGACTTTAGTGATCTGGTGGTATGGTTCGAAGTCGTTGCTTGGACGTGTTAATTCGAATTGACCTGAAGGACCTGGGGTCGGATGATCCGTCGTGCTCAGTGTCGACGTAGTGATCTGGTGGTATGGTTCGAAGTCGTTGCTTGGACGAGTTAATTCGAATTGACCTGAAGGACCTGGGGTCGGATGATCAGTCGTGCTCAGTGTCGACGTAGTGATCTGAAGGTAGAGTTTGAAGTCGTTGCTTGGACGTGTTGATTCAAACTGAACTGAAGGACTTGGGGTCGGTTGATCGGTCGGTTGCTCGATAACGCGACATGCGATCTGGATTGAAGGACCGCTGTTGGTCTGAGGGATCTCTGCTAGACTTGGTGCTAACATTGTGATTCGGTTTGATGTAGGATCGATGCTCGTTAAAAACTGGAAGGACCGACACTTAAAGTTGAAAAACAGCAGATGCTATGCATATGACATGCATGTAATGTATGCATGTGTGATGATTGGTTTTGAGTGGAATGATGAATGAAATGTAATGGATGACTTTTGTTGTTTTTTTTTCCTTTTTTTTTTTTGCTTTTGTTTCTTTTCTTTTTTTTTTTTTTTACTATTTTTGCTCTTTTGCTCTTGCTCTTTTGCTCTTTCTTGTCTCTTTCGCTTTGCTCTTTTGCTCTTTTGCTCTTTTGCTCTTGCTCTTTTGCTCTTGCTCTTTTGCTCTTGCTCTTTTGCTCTTTCTTGCCCCTTCTTGTTGATCAACTCGCAGGACTTTCGACGTAAGATACGGGAGTTGCCCAAAGTAGTGCTATTGAAGTGCGGCCTATTGTTATCATTCGCCTTTTTGAAGTGATCTTGCATGTATTTATCTTTTTTGCAATTTTATTTATGAGAGATTGCCTCGTTTATGTGACCTTTAGAAATTCCGTAATAAACTGTAATGCTTTTAGTCATGCACATGTTTCACAATTCAATATCGCTTATCATAAAATGTCATTTCAAAACAAGGGAAAATAAAGAAGAAGGGAAAGTGTTTGACATTAAGACTGGAGCCGAGTGTGCGAAAGGGACACTGGCTTGAGAGTATATTAAGAATTTTGAAATAAACGAAAAGGCAAAAATACTAAGCAGATCTTTGGGTAGTTAGTGTCCTTGAAGTAACAATGTTGGCCGCCCATGACCTCGATCAATTCACTATCCGGCTTTTGTTGGTTGCCTAAACATTTACTTTGTCCAGCTTCCTGACCCTAATTTTTGCCTGGATTGCCCCTTTGGGTTTTCAATCCACCGGGTCACTCTAATTTTTGCCTAGGCCGCCCCTTCGGGTTTTCAGCCTAGCGAGCTTGTTTTTCTTGGCTCATTTTTTTTCTTATCTTTATATGCATTTTTAGGCATAGTATTTGACCGCATCAGAATTCATCGGGAGTGGGACGTCTTCGCCCTCTACTTTCATGGGGGTTAGGGCCCCTCCAGAGAATGATTTCTTTACCGCATAAGGTCCTTCATAATTCAAGGGTCCATCTTCCACGGGGATCCTTTTGGATGGGTATGATTTTCTTGGGCACCAAGTCTCATTGAAATTGTCAGGGATGAACCCTTTTCTGTTAATCTTTCTTTGCTCTTTTCTGACATGACGCATAACAACCATCCTTTTGTTTGATAAGGTTTAATGGAAGTGCTACTTTCATTGCACGGGGTTGCCCCTGTTGAAGTGTGAAACAAGTTCTGATCTCTGTGTAAGGTAAAAAGGAGCGTTTGAAGGTTACTATCATCTCTGATATTCTTTGTTTGTCGCCGCAACTGCCTCATTCATTTTTGGGTGGTACGAGGATGGTTTATGATGTTCGACTTGGGGTCTCCACACAAACTTTTCCCCACTGTTCGATGATCTTGCTTGGAAGGTTGTAACGACAGACCAAATTCATTAACAATCACTGATTTTCTTACACCGGTGGGTATCTTGTGTTAGACAAAGTGATGCGAGCGAATTTTCTTGATTCGCTGTCCTTTTGGTGTGATGTTCATTCTAACACCTTTTTGCCTTCTCTCGTTCCCAAGTTAATCATCTCACTTGATTCCACGCGAAGCTGGACCACTTCATCTTCCTGCTTCATTATTCTCATTACCTCTAGAGGAGTTTTCCCAGTTATCTTCTACATCTTCCTTAGTTTGGGCTGATCGAAGTTATGATATGGGTCAACGATGTTGTTATTTTCAAGGACAAATTATTTAGATCTGCATTAGTAGAAATTGAAAGAGGATGGAGGAAGAAGCGAATCGAGCGAATGAGCGAAGAAGTTTATGGCAAAATTCAAAATGCTATTTTATTAATATTGATATTGAAAAGAAACATGTGTGCCCTTATTGAAATGTCCTAAGGCCTTGGGCAGAGCCATAGGATTGCATTACAAGAAAATTACTTTGAACTAAAAATCACAAGAAACTCGACGGTCCCCCAATTCATAAGTGCTCCAGATGCAGGATAACGGCGCACAAGGATGATGATGTCCTCTCTAGTGTTTCGAACGCCTTCAATAGAATTGACAAATGACTCTTCATGCCCCTAGAAGGGGTTATTGCCTTCATTGAAGTTCAACCATTTGGATTCGATCAGATCCTGAATCACATGTCTCAACGCCTTGCAGTTTTCCACTGAATGTCCAATTGCGCCTGTGTGAAAATCGCATGTGGCATTTGGGTCGTAGCCCCTCGGGAAAGGAGGTTCAATAGGTCTCATCGAGCGGGAGGAGATTAAGTTGTGACTGATGAGGTGGTTGAACATGTCTGAGTAGGATACGGGAATTGGATCAAACGGTACATGTTTCCTTTCTGGATAGTTTGGTTGCCCATGGATTCCATTGGTTTGGGTAGATAAGTGCAGGGCTTGGGGACGGTTTTTGGAGGCGTAAGAGGCTTTCCCTGGTCCTGTTATGGAATTGGTTTCTTCTTCATCGTTTTCGGTTGAACCGTGAGTAATTTTCCCGTTTCTCATTCCGCTTTCTAACCTTCCCCCTATGGTGACCAAGTCTGAGAAGTTAGAGGAAACGCTCCCGATCAACCTGTCATAGAAGGGTGACTGCAAAGTGTCCCTGAACATGGATACCATCTCCTTTTCCAGTAAAGGTGGTGCCACCTGCGCTGCTAGTCCTCTCCAACGTTGGGCGTACTCCCTGAATGATTCATGGTTTCCTTTCACCATATTCTGCAACTGTAATCTATCAGGAGCTATATCGATGTTGTATTTATATTGCTTGAGGAAAGCATCGGCCAGATCTTTCCAACCTCGAATGTGGTTGCGTTCCAACTGCATGTACCATCTTGAGACTGCCCCAGCTAGACTGTCCTGGAAGTAGTGAATGAGCAGTTTATCATCATGTGCAAAGGCAGCCATTTTTCTACAATACATGGTCAGATGGCTAGCAGGACAGGTTACACCCGTGTATTTATCAAAGTCTGGCACCCTGAATTTGGGGGGAATGACCACATTAGGGACGAGACACGAGCCATAAGCGTCGGTTGCCCCAATATTGGATCCTTCAACTGCTCTCAATCGTTCCTCAAGTATTTGTAGTTTGTCTTTGGCTTGAGGGCTCTCCATAGAGTAATTGTGAGGACGTCCACTCATACCATAGTAAGGATGAATCATCGGTACCATGGTTGGGTTCACATTTGGGGTATGTGAATGAGTGGGGTTCCTGAGAGTGGGACTCTGAGCTTGAGTGTTATCTACCAGCAGTGGAGGGCAGCTAAGTGGGAGTCCTTGCGGTACGACGACGGGGTTCGGGTTTTGAACTTGTGGTGCCCCCGAATCGTGATCCGTTGGTGTAGGCTGTTGTTGGCCCGCGACTCCTGAGGGACCGTCTTTTGGATTAGCATTGACTGTCGGAGGTGTGTAACCTTGTGGAAGTCCGTAAGGAGGCCATATGTAACATTGGTCATCAGTCCCAGTGGGGTGCACCGTATGCGGGATCCCGAGTCCATTGGGGGGAGGAGGGTCGGTAGCTTGATTTTCCGTGTTCCCAGCGGGGACATCTTCACTTGTGTCTTTGCCCCTCAAAGCTTGTAGAACCTTTAAGATTTCAGCTATCTGTTCTTTCATCCCATCTATTTCTGCCCTAAGCTCTTGATTGCCTAGGTTCTGAGGTGGATTGCCTTGATCCGGGTTATCTTGAGGCGTATTGTCCTGATTTGCTTCCATATTTCTAGCTTGAGCACGAGTGCAGTAGCGATGTTGACGCACCAGCTTGCTTTCTTTTTTTTTTTTTACTCTCTGTTGATAGGGTACATGATATGAGTATATGAATGGATGAGAAGATGAGTAATGCATGGACAAGTGAATGAATGGGAACATGCATGTGTACGGGTTTTATGCTTAATGAAATGAATGCATGTAAGGACTTTTATCATTTTTTTTTTGAAATAATGATTTTGTATGATGGATGAAAGAAGAATGATGTTACACGTGTAAAAAAAATAAATAAATAAAAGAAGTTTTTTGGTGATTCAACTTTGAGAAAGCATTAACTATATGTCTCATCATATACACGTAAAAAGGAAAAGGGGATAGATGATTTTTTTTTGGCTTGATGATTTTTTTTTTTTAAAAAAAAAATCTGCGATGATGCAGCGGGTAGGTGAATTGCCCTTGTGTCCTAAACAGGTTAGGTCTTATATACAGGTTGCGGTCTAGGGCTACTTGTGTGATCAATCTCTCAGGTGGCTCTAATCACTTCCTCACAAGGGTCTCCAGAGCTGAAATCTCCTTCATGATATGACCCACAACGATAGCGAGCTACCTGGTGTGGGATATCACGAAAGAGCGTACTCTGGCTGAGGCTTTCGTGAGAGTCAGACAGATAAAATCCAGAATGACTGACACTAATCGCCTCCACTCGTCCTAGGTTTTTGTTTAGACCCGGGTATAGGGCCCCGCTCAAGAGGGTGTGCAATATGTATAGGTGATGTGTGTGATATAAGCAACCTAAACTACCCATGCTGCAAAAGAAAATACAGATAATAGTACAAAGGTTTTCTATCCTAAGGTTCAATAAAGCAAATAAACAGATAAATAAAGTAGACACGCTAACAGAAGGACTAAGGGTAAACAAAGCACTAAACCAAAAATAATCTACACATTTAACTAAATTAGGCTTCACCCTCTTAAATAGTGTCCCCAGCGGAGTCGCCAGCTGTAGCGACCAAAGAATCCGGAGGAGGGATCCTTCGTTGCTTTTGAACAATGGAGCCGCCATCAATATTTATTTTTAGGAAAACATTGAAAAAACCTTTGTTTTTGGGTTCGGGGGTCGATTAAGTGCGGGGAAGGTACAAGCACCCCGCAACATCCTAAAAAAGGTTACCTTTTAATTTAATGTGTAGAAAAATTAGTTTAAAGAAAACACTTTAATTTACCTTTTTTTGTTATTTGCAAAAAAAACGGAAAAGAAGACTTAATAAAAAAAATTAGTTTTTTTGCGCTTGACAGGAGTGGGCCCCCGCTCCTACGTATCTCCGGGTGCGATGGAGAAATCAAAGCTACGTAGTTCTTGGGTAGAAAATATTTGTGTGTTGGTATTTTTTTATTTTTTTTGAAAAGTTTGGGAAAACTAGAGACCGTTCATGGTGACCAAACAGATAAATCCAGAGTGGTCGTCATTAATGGCTTATTCGGAAAAGAAGGTATTTATAGCGTTCAAACAAGCCAGGCCCAGAGTGACCGCTATAGACAACCTATTTTTTGCGCGAATTCGATTTTTCGAAAGAAAGAAAAAAAAGAACGGTTCGGAAGCATCACGTTGTGAAAAAAAAACGGAGTAAGTGATAAAAGGGGGGTGCAAATAATAAAGGAGTTGTATTAAAAAGGGAGGTGTGAATAGCGTTTTGACGCTAGAAAAAAAAAGTGTCACCGGGGGTGCAAATAGCGTTTTGACGCTAAAAGAAAATGGTTGCCGGGGGTGTAAATAGCGTTTACTTGTTTCTTAAAAAAAGTTTTACTTACCACTCCCTTTTTACTAATGAAAGCTTTTTGTTCTTTTTTTTTTCTTTGAGATTCTTTTGTTATTATTTTTTGGTTGAGATAATTTTTGGTTGGAAAAGAATAAATAAATTAAATAAAAACGAAAAAAAACAAAAATCAGTTTATTTATTTTTTAAAAAAGTTTTATTTACCCTTTTTTTATTAGTTGCTAGGAAATGATTTTCATGAAGTGTTTTTTTGGTATTTGGTATAAAAAGATCTATTAATTATTTAGAGAAACACTTCACCTTAAAGTGTAAACATTAAACAAAATTGAATCATATAGAGTAATCCTCTCACTTAGATTAAAGTGTCATGGGCACAAGTGAAAATCAACTTACCCCATCATCAACATCTAGCAATGAGCAAAATAGGACATATGAACCAAGAAAATAAAGTTGAATCCTTTCTAGCCATCTTCACCACTTAAAATAAAGTGCACTAGGCACTAGTGGAGACTCATATGGCTAGATCATCAGCAAATAACAACTAAAACAAATATTGAACAAGAGAAATTCATAAAGAAAGTTGAATCCTATCTTAAAATCTTCTCCCTTAAATCATGGTGTTCCAAACACAAGGGAGAGTCAAGTTGTAAGATCATCAACATCACAAGGACTAAGAATCACATTTAACACAAGGCTTTAAACACTAATAATAAATCATCCTCAAGTGAAAAGGAACCACAAGATAAGTTAAAAAAAAAAAAGAAAATGCGAAATATAAGGGACATAAAATCACATGCTTATTTCATTTTTTAAAAAAAACAAAGATCAACACCAACTAACAACAAGCTAAGTTACTCAAAGGTGAGAAGCAACTTCTCACCCTAACAACAACAAACTACATTTTAAAAGTGAAAATGATGAGTATATCAAAAATAAAGAGGAGAATATGAGATAAGATAAATCTTGATGCAAAATGTTTGAAAATGATGCTAAGACATTAGGAATTTTACCTTATCTCTAAAATAGGTAGAAAATTGAGGAAGTAGAGGAGAGGTAAATAAAGGGAAGCTACGGTTTTTATGGAGGAGAGGAGGAGAAGGATTATGTGCTTGATTTTTCTTGAGTGTGAGAGGAATGGATTGGAGGTAGTTTGATGATGAATTGGTTAAGAGAAATTGAAAAAAAATGGAGGTGGTTTAGGAGAGGTGAGGCTACGGTTTTTAGAGGAGAAGAGGAGGAGAGGAATTCTCAAAATCTTAGAGTGAGACCAAATGAGAGCTAAGAAGGGTTTTTTAAGGGGGAGTGTGTGAGAGAGAGTGAGTTGAGTGATATGTGAGGGAGAGGGAGAGATGGCCGTAGGGGGGGGGAGGTTGAGTGTGTGAGTGTGTGTGAGAGTGAGTGATGGGAAGGGTGGAGTGTATGGGGAAAGGAGATGTGTGGAAGTGAGGTTGTGTGTGGAAGTGGGGTTGTGTGTGGAAGTGGGATTGTGAGTTCCAAGGAGGAAAAGAGGGAAAGTGGGGTGGATGGAGTTGTGTGTTGGGTTATGGGTTGGATATGGGTTAGGGTTAGGATATGGATTGGGTTTGGTGAGTTGGATCATGGGTCATGGGTTTGGTGGATGAGTTAGGGTTAATTGGGCTAGGGTTTTGGAATTGGATTGGGTTTTAGATGGCCCAATCCCGATTGCACCTCTAATCTTTTTTTAACAAACCCCCCTATTTCCTCCTTGGCTTATTTTTTGTTTCTTTACTCCTAATAAAATATTTTTTGATGATTAAAACTCATAGCAATAAAAACAAGAAAATAATACATGACATAAAAAAGATTATTATTTTTAATAAATAAAATCTCTCAATTATGACCGGACAAAATTAGGGTATTACAATAGTGTATCTAATAAATTAAGTTCAAAAAAGACTTTAATTGTTACCACACGGCCGGCAAAGTCAGATAGTTGTAACCAAAGAAGTGACAGGGTAACCAAAAAAAGTGTCAAAAATGTTATACTTACAACCAATCACAACTCTTTTAACCAGTGTTTTAAAACCCGGCTCGGACCGGCCGGTTGAACCGGTCCGACCGGGAACCAGAGGGGTAACCGAGTCGAGTTGATTGTTGGATCGGATATGCACTGAACCGGTGATTATGTCATCAACTCGGCCGAAACTCGGTAGACCCGACTCGGGCCGGGCAACAAATGGTTATGCATCATTTTTGAAATTTTTGCAAAAGTCCAAAGCTGGGATTCGAACCCAGGACTTGGTCTTCACCTCCGTGCGAACCAACCACTAGGCCAACGATACTATTGGGCTTTAAATGCAAATATGTTTGTTTTATAACATCTCTCATTTCAATTAAACAAACAACATCACACGTTATGCATTTGTATAAGAAACGTGAATTTACTTTTATTAAAAAAGAAAGGAACCAGTCATCACAGGTACGAAATTTATACTATATAGGTCTTGAAAATTCGCGAAATAGAGACCGAGTCCGAGTCATCCGGTCCGGGTTTTGGTCATGCGGTTCAACTGTCGACCCTTCGATCCGACCCTTGACCCAGTGACCCGGTACCTTCACCGAGTCGGTCACCGGTCCGAGTTTTAAAACATTGCTTTTAACGACGCGAGGAACAACAAAACGATGTAAAAAATCTTTGCACTAACGGCGTGTATCAGTTAAATTCAAAAAGCGATCATCCGAATAAATATTTTTGTTTTCTTATTTTTTTAATTTTTTTTAGATAAACAATGATTCATAGATGGAGCACTAGGGGTGCTCAAAACCCAAACAACAAAAAGGTTCATACATTGTTTTGGCACAAGATTGGATTGTCCCAGCAATTAGCAAAAGAAAAGCTAGTTTGACTACTCACTCTATATATAAACCAGCTCCATGAAAGACATTTGATGTGTGCAACAAGTAACAACAGATGAAATTCTAGCTTCCTCATTCCTAAAAATGCAGTCATTCCGAGACAATCAAATACTCCAACAAGTACTCAACCATATGATAAATTTTACCTCCATAGCTGTTATACCCTAATTTTGTCCGGCTTTTTTATAATAAAGGAAAACAATATCGAATTTTTTTTGGTATTGTAGAGACCTTTTTTTTACCCATTATTTTCTTCTTTGTTTTTTCATGAAAATCCCAAAAATATGTTTTGTTGTGCACGCGCATTATTTTTAGTCGCGTACGCGAGTTAGTTTTGACAATCTTGTACCGTTGTGTACGCATGTTATTTCTAACCGCATACGCGTGTTATTTTTGATCGTGTGTGCCTTTTATTCTCGTTTGTGCACGCTTGTCACTCGTCGTCATGTACGCATGTTTATTTTGGCACTCATCATTTATTGTTTTTATTCATTATTATTAGTAAGTTTTCCTCCCTCACTATCACCGGCGCCACACCACGGCTTTCCCTCCGGCGACGACCTCCCTTCCCTTCACTATTTCCCACCATGAAAACCCCACTCTGTCACACTCCCTTTCGCTCTCCACCGTCGTCAACGCTCATCCCCGTCACCGTCCCCTTCTCTCTCCTCACCACATCTCTCTCACCATCATACAAAAATCATCTCTGTCATGCTCTCTCACTTCACGAACCCCCACTGCCAACGTCGTCTCTCTCCCTCACCGTTGCAACGCCGTAGCCACATCATGCCTGTCTCTCTCCCACGCCGGAACCCTCTCTCTCATCTCACCGTTCCTCTTCACTCACCACCCTCCGTCGCACTCCCCTATTTTTTGTCTGCCTTTCTTCATTCTCTCTCTCCTCAAAACTCGTCTCGACGATCCGAATGATGAAAGTGAAGATATATGTCGCTGATAACTCTATTTTATATAGAGTTATTCATGCACTTAAACTTAGATAATTGCTTAATTTCAAGTATAATATGTGTTAAATATAGTAGTATGAATAAAATAACAACATTTGTGGTTTTAAGATGAATGACATTCACAACTTAGCATTTTGTATATACATTGGTATCTTTGATGTGTTTGTTCAGTGCATCTGCAGTTGATGCTTCTGCACCAGGAAAAACACAGTGCATCTGCACTAGAAGCATTTCCACAGTGCATCTGCACCTTAGTGCTTATGCACCTTTCTGCACCAAGACGGATAGCCCCACATTGGAAGCGCACCTCAATTCATACCAATGCATAAACACCTCTATGATATCATGCTTAGTCACAAGTCACATGGAGGCACATGCCCACCTGCGAAAGGAGACGCCTACAATAGATGACCATCATGAAGAGTCATTCATAAAGGACACATGGCCCTCCACGATTGGACCTCTCTTTGAGGTGGAGTGTTGGACTCAATTCCCAGCAAACATGTTCTGAAAAGTAACCATGGTTAACCCCTCTAGGTTAACTTGATCTCCAAGGAAACCCTCACTTGAAGGAAAGCTCCAAGGCTATATAAAGGCTTCACTTCTCATCATTTGGAAAATATAAGAAGTTCTATAGGATCCGTACATCTACTTTTCTTGCTTTTCATTTTATAGTTCTCAGTAGTAGTTAGGAGTAAGAAGGTAAGGAAGGAATTGACAACTCCCTCTTTCACTTCTTCATCAAGTTAGTTACGTAGAAGGAATCAGTGCATCTGCACTGCTGGGCAAACTTATGCAAGAGTACTTCAATCAGTGTAATCTGTATCCTATTGATATCTCTTGTACTTTCCATTATATCAACATGTTTTATTTCATCTATTTTTGCCTTGCAATGCATATTATGAGCTAAACCTCTTTGGTTGAGATGTTCTAACTTTATAATGAGCTTTTGAGTAAGTTATTGTGTTTTCAAAGTGGTGTATGCATTTTTTGTTCTTGTGTTATACTACATCCATCTTATTTTAAAGTTGATCACTTAAAATGAGTAGAGTTATATTCACAGACATGGTTTATAACTAGAAATCAAGAACTAATAAGGGTGAGTATTTTAATGAAGGCTTTGTTAACTTGTTTAATAAAGAAAACTTTGTTAAAACCATGTTAAGTCCTAGACATAGGATAACATAGTCCTTAGGGTTAGGCATGGCAATGGGGCGGGGCGTGGACGAGTTTAACATTCCCCATCCCCATCCCCGATTCCCATATCCATCCCCGTTCCCCGTCCCAAACCCAACGAGGATGAAGAATTGATCCCCATCCCCGTACCCAACGGGTTCGGGGATCCCCGTTCGAACCCCGTCCCCGCAATGAAATTCATTTTTTAAAATTTAAAAATAGTTTTTACCTGTCCCAAACCCAAACCCAAACCCGAACCCGCCCCCAAACCCAAAACTTATCCCACACCCAGACTGTCATTTCCACAATCTTTTAATCAAGATTCAAAATCAAATACGCATTGCATGTAAAAACATACAGAAATCCGTAAACCGTTTCTTCGGCAAGTGCAGAAATTCTGCATAGTCTTGTAATCCCTCCTCTATTCTGTGCAGTTGCAGTACCAGAGGCCTCCGCGTCACAATCCCTAAAATTCCACTTCCAATGTAAGAAAGTCACTGTTGCGCCCGAAAAAGTCCCCGAGGGAATCTTTCTTCGTTTACAACTTTTTGAAAATCAATGAAGTCGCCACAAATATTTTTTTATAAGGAAAATATTGAAGAAAAACCTTTTGGAAAGCGGATGGCCTTTTGGAAAACCGGAAGATTTGGGTTCGGGGGTCGGTTAGGCATAGGGAAGGTTTTAGCACCCCACGCCTCCTTTCTACCGAAAGGGAACCTTTAATTAAATGTGTGGTTTTAAGTGCGGATTTGGAAAATACTTAAATTTGCCCTTTTTTTTTCGAAAAGAGAATGAAAAGACTTAATGAAAATTTTTATTTTTGGCAAAAGTGTTTGTTGCTTTTTTAGGAGAAAAAAAAAAGTTTTTAGTTTATTGTGCTCGACGGAGGATATCCGCTCCTACGTATCTCCCGGTGCGATGGAGAACTCAAAGCTACGTAGTTCTGGTTTTTTTAAAAGGGTTTGTTTTTTTTTTAATCTTTTTGGAGTTTTTCGCAAAGAGGTTGAGCGTTCGCAGTGACCAAACAACAATGGTTTAGAGTGGTCGCACTACTAACTCGTATGAAAATGAATTATCATTAACGTCCAAACGGCAACGGCGCGAGTGGTGATTAATGACAATTGGTTTTTATTTTGAGCATTGAAAATGTTTTTCGAAATTGGAGGAGAGCGTTTGTGAGGACCAAACAACGACGGTTTAGAGTGGCCACACTACTAGCTCCCACAGGAATGAAATCATCACCCATAATCAAACGGCAACGGCGCGAGTGATCATTAGTGATGATTAATTTCGATTTCGACGTTTGAAAAGATTTGTTTTTGAAAAGTGTTTTTGTTGATTTCGACGTTTTGAAAACATTTGTTTTCGATGTCAGAAAATATTTGTTTAGGGAAAGGAAATATATTTCTTAAAAGGAGAAACAGTGGATGTAATAGTAAAATGGGGGTGCGAATAAAAGGAGGGCTGTATTATCAAAAATGGGGTGTAAACAGCGAGGAGGGTTGCATTTTTAAAATGGGGGGTGCAGAGAATGAAGCCCAATTCGCATGGGAGGGCCCAGTTAGCGAAACTGGGCTTAAGTGACAAAAAGGGCCTTATGCTTGAGCCTGGGGGGTGTAAATAACAATTTACTTGTTTCTTAACAAAAGTTTTACTTACCACTCCCTTTTTACTAATGAAAGCTTTTTTGTTCTTTTTTTCTTTGAGATTCTTTTGTTATTATTTTTTGGTTGAGATAATTTTTGGTTGGAAAAGAATAAATAATAAAATAAAATAAATAAACAAAAAAACGAAAAAAAAACCAAAATCAGTTTATTTGTTTTTTTAAAAAATGTTTTATTTACCCTTTTTTATTAGTTGCTAGGAAATGATTTTTATGAAGTGTTGTTTTTTTTTTTGTTGGTATTTGGTATAAAAGAGATTTATTAATTATTTAGAGAAACATTTTATCTTAAATCTTTTTTGATTCTTTTGATACCTAATCCTTTTTTAATATTAGAAGAAAAATTGCTATATTTCTTATTGCTATTATTTTGATGACAATCATTATTGTTGATAAAAAAGACATTTGCTACATTTCTTCAAAGAGAAACATGACATTCATGGATAAGCAATCAAATTGAACTATTCTTATTTTAAAACAACAAGAGCATCAAAATATAAAGCATCTATAAAAAAAATCTAACATTCAATCTCTCAAAATCTCAAAACACCATATGCGCGAATATGAACAAAAAGGATTTGCGAGACAACAAATTTACATTGATCAAAAATAAAGATGCAAAGATCATGAGATAGAACAAGAAATTTAAGAGTGAATACTAAACCAACCTTGAATAATGAACCTTTTGGTGAGGCCTTACCAACAATAACAACAACAAAAAATAAAACTATGAAAATTTTAGTGGAGGAAAAAAAACGAAAAATAATCTCTCTCTCACAGAAACTTTCTCCAAATCCACTTTTACTCCTTCTTGCTCCTGGATCTTCAAGGTTTCGAACTCTCACTCCCTCCTCTCCAAAAAAAAAAGTCCCCCTACCTCAAAACCGAAACCCTATTTATACTAAAACTTCATCTTGTAGTTGTGAAGTAGAAGTGATGTTTGCTTCTTTTCTTTTCTTTGATGGAGTGTGGGAGTGTATGAGAGAAAGAGGGTTGAGTGTGTGAAAGGATGAGAGTGGGTATGTGATGTGTGAGGGAGAGAGAGAGATGGCCGTAGGGGGGGAGGGTTGAGTGTGTGAGTGTGTGAGAGAGTGAGTTGAGTGATGTGTGAGGGAGAGAGAGATGGCCGTAGGGGGTGAGAGAAAAGAGAGAGAGCCGTTGGGAGAGGGAGTGATGGGAAGGGTGGAGTGTATGGGGAAGTGGATGTGGGGAAGTGGGATTGAGAGTTCCAAGGAGGGAATCAAGGAGAGTGGGGGGCGGATTTCTAGGGAGGAGAGAGGGGATGAATGTGGATGATTTTTAAGGCTAGGGGGGAGAGTGAATGTAGACACATTTTAGGGTTAAGGGGGAGAGTGAATGTGGACATATTTTAGGGTTAAGGGGGGAGGTATGCGAATTAGGGTTTAGTTGGAGTGGGTTGGATGGAGTTGGGTGTTGGGTCATGGGTTGGATATGGGTTAGGGTTAGGATATGGATTGGGTTTGGTGGAGGAGTTGGATTGGGCTTGGTGGAGGAGTTGGATATGGGTTAGGTCTAGGGTTATGCGAATTGGGCATAATGTTTGGTGGAGGAGTGGGCTTTAGATGGCCCAATCCTAAATGCACCTCTATATATTTTTTACAAACCTCCCCTATTTCCTCCTTTGCTTATTTTGTTTCTTTACTTCTAATTATTATTATTTTTTTCAAAAATTGGAACTTGTAGCAAACTAAAATAAAATAAAGCATGGCATGAAAATAAAATAATTATTTTTTATTAAAAATAGATAAAATTTCTTATTTTTGGATAGGACAAAATTAGGGTGTTACAGCTGCCCCTCTTTATTTCACATTTCGCCAAGAAATATGACTTGGCCTTTTCATATTTGTTGGTGAAATGGAAATAAAGATATAGAAATAACACTAATTTTGTCCGCTTCGGAAAAGCTCAGATTTTCTTTTTGTTATTTTCTTTTTTAGAAAAGGGGGGTTAACACTTGTCGCATTAACGGGAGAGCAGTAAATTGGGAAAAACGGTAAATTGGGAAAAGCGGTAAATTGGGAATTCGGAGGTTGCCTAAAAACCTTCTAACGAACTCTTGTCGAGTCCGAGCTTTGGGGTGGCCTCTTCGAGCGGCCGATCAATATCAGGTCCGGAACTGATTTGATCAATGGATTTACGCTATGCCTTAGGTTGACACAACTAATCCGAAGGACTTAACGAAGTCTGATGGATCCATCGCGTGCTCGTACACGATGTTGTGATCTGTGGAAGGAGTTCACTAACTCTGTGTTGATGGAGTTTACTAACTCTGGGTTGATGGAGTTTACTAACTCAGTGCTGATGGTGATTTTCTGAAAAATAAGATTTTTGGGACCCTCTGGTCCGAAGCAACTTTCCTGGATGGTGCATGAAATGCATGCATTTGGGTATTTGGATGTGCATGAATGCAATGATTGATTTTGGTGGGATGCTTTTTCTGTTTGATTCTTCATCCACTTCTTTTTCTTTTGTTATTCTCCGCTCTTCTGAGATGCGAATTTGAAGGTGTAATGCACCACCGTTTGATGACGAATGGTATGGATGGTATGATGAATGAAGATGTTGTGTTCTTTTATGTTCCGTCTTCTGTGATTTTCTCTTTTGTTTTTTGCTTATTCTGTTTGTTTTCTTTAAACAGCTTTCTTTTTTCTGCTTATTTGTTTTTTCTTTGGCATTCTTTTTTTGCTGGTTAAATCGATCTGCCGGGCGAAGGCTATTCCAGGACGATGATCCCGCGAGGATTGCACACTGGTTCGTCATGACTGTCTTTTCGCAATTTTATTCACTTGGGGGAATCACTTCTTTCTGTATTTTTCAAAGATTTCGTAATGATCCTGTAATGCTCTGAATGTGCACATGTTTTGCAATTCGATTTCATCAATCATAAAAGTTATTATTTTGAAAGAAACTGGATAGATGAAAGCAGAGACACGAAAAGCACACATATGAAAGAAAAGTTGGTCTTTTATTGATATAGAAATTGGACGTGCAGAAAGTCACGCCAATCGAAAGTGCATTGCAATCTTTCTTTTAAACTACAAAAAATACAAGCAAAAGGAAACAGATCTCGTGATTCTATCTCTGAAGTAACGGTGCCCACCGTCCATACTCATAATATTGATCACCCCCTTATCCGAACCTTTGGAATGCTGATTGCCTTTTTCTTTTCTCAAGCCCAAGTTTTCTGACCCTAATTTTTGCCTGGATCGCCCTTTGCGGGTTTTCAATCCACCGGGCCGCTCTGATTTTGCCTAGGTCGCCCTTTGCGGGTTTTCAACCTAGCGAGCTGATTTTTCCTTGGCTTATCTTTCTCTTTTTTCGTCTATTTTTCTAGGCATAATACTTCTTGACCACATCTGAGTTCACTGGATTTGGGATCTCATCTCCGTCCATGTTTGCCAGAATTAAAGCTCCTCCTGAGAATGCCTTCTTCACCACATAAGGTCCTTCATATTTGGGAGCCCATTTGCCCCTAGAGTCTGTCTGAATCGGCAAGATCTGCTTGAGCACAAGATCTCCTTCTTGGAATTCACGAGGACGGACTTTCTTGTCAAAAGCCCTCCTCATCCTCTGTTGGTATAACTGTCCATGACACATTGCGGCCACCCGTTTTTCATCAATGAGATTCAACTGGTCAAGACGAGACCGCACCCATTCTGCTTCATCAAGTTTTGTCTCCATCAACACCTGCAGGGATGGTATTTCAACCTCGATGGGGAGGACTGCCTCTGACCCATAAACCAGGGAGTAAGGGGTTGCCCCTGTGGAGGTGCGTACTGAGGTTCTGTAACCATGCAGGGCAAATGGGAGCATCTCATGTCAATCCTTGTAGGTTACCACCATCTTTTGCACAATCTTCTTGATGTTCTTGTTGGCTGCCTCAACTGCCCCATTCATCTTTGGGCGGTAGGGAGAAGAGTTGTGATGTTGTATTTTGAAGTCTTTGCACAAATCCTTCATCACTCTGCTGTTCAAATTACTACCGTTGTCTGTGATAATCTTGTTTGGAAGGCCGTAGCGGCAAACCAAGTCTTTTTTGATGAATTTAGCAATCACTGAGCTCGTTACATTGGGATAAGAGGCGGCTTCCACCCACTTAGTGAAATAGTCAATAGCAACCAGGATGAAACGGTGACCATTGGAAGCTTTGGGTTCAATGGGACCAATGATGTCCATGCCCCACATTGAGAATGGCCATGGTGCGCTCAAAACATTCAGAGAAGTTGGAGGTACATGAGTGTGATCTGCATAGATTTGGCATTTATGGCATCTTCTCACAAAACTGCAACAGTCTGATTCCATCTGCAACCAGTAGTATCCAGCTCTCAGGATTTTTCTAGCCATTGCGTGCCCGTTAGAATGAACCCCAAATGAGCCTTCATGAACATCTCGCATAATCTTTACTGATTCTTCTCCTGTTACACACCTGAGGAGTACCAAGTCATGGTTTCTCTTGTAAAGGACGTCTCCACTCAAGAAGAAACCTGCTGACAGCCTCCTGAGGGTTCTCTTGTCATTCTCTGTAGCTCCGGGAGGATACTCTCTGTTTGTGATATACTGCTTGATGTCATGGTACCAAGGCTTACTATCTGATCCCTCTTCGACTGCCATACAGTAGTGATGAGCAGGCTGTTCTCTGTGCTGGATTCTGACAGTCGTCAGCCTTTTGTCACAGCTGACGTTGAACATAGAGGACAAAGTTGCCAAGGCATCGGCCAACTGATTCTCGCTGCGGGGTATGTGCTGGAAAGTGATTTCCTCAAAGGGCTTGATTAATTCTTGAATGCAGTCACGGTAAGGAATCAAATCTGAATTTCTTGTTTCCCAGTCTCCTTTTACTTGATGGACAACTAGAGCTGAATCTCCGTACACGTCGAGCCTCTTGACTTTCCAATCGAGAGCTGCCTGGATACCCAAGATACATGCTTCATACTCCGCAATATTGTTTGTGACATAGAAGCTTAGTCTAGCGGTGACTGGTATAAAGCGGTTGTCTGGGGAGATCAGCACTGCTCCGATTCCGTGCCCCCACATGTTAGAGGCACCGTCAAACAACATTCTCCACCTTTCATCATCTTGAGACTTCCCTGCGTCAAATAATGCCATAATGTCCTCATCTGGGAACTCACATTGCATTGATTGGTAATCCTCAACCGGTTGATGTGCCAGGTAGTCTGCCAGTGTGCTACCTTTAATCGCCTTCTGGGTTACGTACACGAGATCGTACTCGGACAGAAGCATTTGCCAACGAGCAATTCTACCTGTGAGCGCAGGTTTTTCAAATATGTACTTGATTGGGTCCATTTTGGACACCAACCAGGTAGTGTGACTCAGCATATACTGTCTCAGTCGATGCGCAGCCCAGGCCAGAGCACAACAAGTCTTCTCCAATGATGAATACCTTGCCTCACAGTCTGTGAACTTCTTGCTTATATAATAGATCGCGTGTTCTTTCTTTCCTGACTCATCGTGTTGCCCCAGCACGCAGCCCATAGAGTTGTCTAGCACCGTGAGGTATAGGATGAGGGGCTTGCCGGACACAGGTGGCATTAGGACGGGTGGACTTTGAAGGTACGCCTTGATTTTCTCAAATGCTTCTTGACATTTATCATTCCACTTCATCTCTTGGTTTTTGCACAGCAGTTTGAAAATTGGTTCGCAAGTCGCAGTCAACTGGAAGATGAATCGAGAAATGTAATTTAGTCTTCCCAGGAAACCTCGAACTTCTTTCTCTGTCTTAGGTGCTGGCATCTCCAGGATTGCTCGTACTTTGTCCGGGTCTACCTCAATTCCCTTCTGGCTAACAATGAACCCTAACAGCTTCCCTGACCTAACCCCAAAGGTGCACTTGGCGGGGTTCAACCTGAGTTTGTACTTTCTGAGACGCTCGAACAGCTTCTGCAGGTTAACCACGTGCTCTTCATCAGTCTTTGATTTGGCAATCATGTCATCCACGTAGACTTCGATCTCCTTATGTATCATGTCATGGAATAGGGTTACCATCGCTCTTTGGTAGGTTGCCCCGGCGTTCCTCAGCCCGAAAGGCATGACCTTATAGCAGAAAGTTCCCCAAAGGGTTATGAAGGTGGTTTTCTCCATATCCTCTGGAGCCATTTTGATCTGGTTATAGCCCGAATATCCATCCATGAAGGAGAACATTGAATGCTGAGCGGTACTGTCCACCAAAACGTCAATATGGGGTAGAGGGAAATCATCTTTAGGGCTTGCTCTGTTCAAGTCACAGTAGTCGACACACATTCGGACCTTCCCATCTTTCTTAGGGACTGGGACAATGTTTGCGACCCACTCAGGATATTTTGCCACAGCTAAGAACCCTGCATCAAACTGTTTCTTGACCTCATCCCTGATCTTCAAAGACATTTCGGGCTTCATCCGCCTTAACTTCTGTTTCACAGGGGGACACTCTGATTTCACTGGCAATTTATGTTCAACAATATCTGTGCTCAAACCTGGCATGTCCCGATATGTCCATGCGAATACGTCAGCGTAGTCGAACAGGAGCTGAATCAACTTTTTGCGCTCTTTATCCTCCATTGCGGTACCGACCTTGATCTCTTTTCTGTCTTCCTCAGTACCCAAATTGACCATTTCTGTAGACTCCTCATGGGGTTCGATGACCTTTTCTTCTTGTTCTACCATTCTCATGATTTCTGGAGGGGTATCCCAATCATTCTCAGCGTCTTCCTCGGCTTGATTAACCGGGTAATCAAAATCACAGTATGAGTTATGGGCATTATTATTTTCAGGGTTTATTTTCGATCTGCATTAGAATGGAGCGGCGAATAAAAACAAAGAAAAAGCAACACAGATAAAAGATGAAGACAGAAATTTTATTGAAAATTCAAAATAACACTTTATTGATTGATGATTTTCGACGAAAACATGTGTGCCCGAATGAAATATCCCAAGGCCTTGGGCAGAGCCGAGGGATTTGCATTACAATGATAATTACTTTAAATTGAAAAATACGGGGAAATCCATGGTCTCCCAGTTTTGCAGCTTCTCTCCAACCGCACAGCAGCGCACCAGACCTTTAGCACGGCCACTTGAGCTTGATCCTTCTTCAACCATATTGACCTGGTCAGGGTTCAGCATACCAGCACTCTGGAAGTTGTCCTTAAGATTAGCGATGACTATTCTCTCCTGATTGGGTGCCCTTCCTCTGAGTTTGGCCAGCCATTTCTCCCTCCTGTCAGATGTCAGCCTCTCCCGATCAGCAAGACTTGGGGTGTATCCAACACCGAACCTCTCAATATTACCCCTCAACTGGATAGGCATTACAATTCCTTGAGCAGCTTTTCCTAAGCCCTTACCAATCTGATACCCATGTCCCAGCATCACTTTTGCAGTCATCATGTCTGCCCTGGACCACTTGGGCTTCCACCGAGGTTCTCCTTCGACGAAGACAGCGTTTGAAATCTCCAATCCCTGGAAAGCAGTCTCAAAGGACTCTTCTGCTGCTTCCACATAATATTCAGGTGGTGATCGATTTATCAATGTTTCTTCCTCTCCGGAGATCACTATCAGCTTTCCCCTGGCCACAAACTTGAGTTTCTGATGAAGCGAGGATGGCACTGCCCCAGCCGCATGTATCCAAGGACGTCCTAGCAGGCAACTGTAGGATGAATTGATGTCCATCACTTGAAAGACGACATAAAATACTTCAGGGCCTACCTGCAGCGGCATTTCCACTTCTCCAAAAACTTCCTTCACTGACCCATCAAATGCTCTGACCAAGGTGGAGCTCGGTTTTAGATATGAACAGTCTACATCCAGCTTATCCATTGTAGACTTAGGCAGCACGTTCAAGGATGAACCGTTATCAATAAGCACCCTGGCAAGTATATGGTCCCCACACTTGACTGAGATATGAAGAGCTTGATTATGACTCTTTCCTGCCGGAGGCAGCTCAGTGTCTGAGAAGGTCAAGTAATTAGAGGCTACAATGCTGCCAACAATACCATCAAGCTGGTTTACTGTAATGTCATGGGAGACGTGAGCTTCATTCAGGACCTTTAGCAGTGCAGCACGATGTGCCTCTGAACTAAGCAGCAAAGAGAGCATTGAGATCTTGGATGGGGTTTGATTCAGCTGGTCTACCACCCGATATTCACTCTGTCTCATTACCCTCAGGAATTCTTGAGCTTCTTTGTCCGACACATCCCTGACCTCTACAGCTTCCTTGTCTTTTCCCTTACGGGCCCTTTCTTCACTTCCCTTGGATTGCTCTCTTCTAAGGTTTTCAGGAGTATACATCCTTCCACTCCTTGTGATACAACTACCCCCAGCAATGTTTGTTATATCCAGAGTGCCTTTAGGGACCTCCGCTTGCATTTGCACATTGCAGCTCCATGGAATCATCCTAGCCTCCCCACTAGGGGTAGCAGCAGGTACTGGAATAACAACAGTCGAGGGTCTCGTCACAGCTAGGCTGGAATTCAGATTGCAGGGAATTTCAATCGGTCTTCTGAAGCCTCCATTGCCTGATTGCAAGGTAAGTACACTTTCTTCTTTCTCCTGGATTCCCACTTGGACCAGGTGTCTGTTTAAGAGATATTGGAGAATTGGTTTAAAGCCTTCACATGCCCCGATGCATCGAGGATTATCACAGGCGTCTTTCCTAGCACACCCTTCTTTGATGACACCAAAACGACATAATTTAGCATGGATAAAATTCAAGGGCATCTGAATGCAATCAACTTTTCTAACCAAACACTGACCCTCCTGATGGTCAACGGCATTAATAGCAGACCCTCCATGCCCTGGCAACGGATTGGTGGCTACATTGGGTTGTTGAAATGATATGCTTTTCTTATCAAGTAATTCTTGCACCACATATTTGAATGCTTTACAATCCTCCACCACATGACCTACTGCCCCAGAATGAAAGGCGCAGGTGGCATTTGCGTTGTACCCTCTAGGATAGGGAGGCTGATATGGCTTCATTTGACGAGTACTGATTATTTTGTTGGTGATGAGATAATTAAACAAGTCCGTGTAGGACTTGGGAATGGGATCAAAGACAACAGGCTTCCTTTCATTATAGTTCCGGTACTGATAATTTGATTGAAAAGGCTGTGCCAGCGGTGCCTGAGGAGGAACCGAAATAGCTTGCGATGGATTGCTGTGCGACGGACCACTGGCTCCGATGACTGCATTAGTTTCACCTTCTTTCTTCTTATGAGACCCAAAAAATGGCTTCTTTTGACTGGCAGGAGGCGTCAGGCTATGAGCTATTCTTCCGCTGCGCATACCATTCTCTACTCTTTCCCCTGTGACCACCATCTCAGAGAAGTTTGAGGCTACGCTGCCAACCAACCTATCATAATACACTGCAGGAAGGGTTTCCATAAACATGTGGACCATTTCCTTGTCCAGCAGAGAGGGTTTTACCTGAGCCGCAAGGTTCCTCCATCTCTGAGCGTATTCTTTGAACGACTCGTTATCCCTCTTAGACATGCATTGTAGCTGAGTTCTATCTGGAGCCAAATCATTATTATACTGGTATTGACGCATGAAGGCATCCGCCATGTCTTTCCAGCAACGGATATTAGTTGGCTCTAACTGCATGTACCAGTCAAGGGGAGCTCCAGCTAAACTTTCTTGGAAGCAATGCATCATTAAGTTATCGTCACGGGCATAGGCAGTCATCTTTCGGCAGTACATTGTCACATGGCTGACTGGGCAAGTTGTCCCTCTGTATTTGTCAAAAGTTGGTGCTTTGAACTTGGGTGGCAGGACTAGATCAGGAACCAAGCACAACTCATGGGCATTCCTGGCTCGGGAACCTGCCCCTTCAATAGCTCTTAACCTTTCTTCCAGCATCTGATACTGACTCCTAGCTTCGGCAGGATAATTCTGTGGGAAAACGCCGGCACCATAGTGAGGGTTATTCATCGACGCCACGACCGGGGTCATGTGTCGGTGAGCAATATTCTGAGGGACTGGGCCCAACACGTGTGGATGAACCATTATTGGTGAATTGAAACCCGCCGGAGTTCCTGGAGCAATAACAGGAATTGGGATCTGAATCTGGGCTTGATGCGTCCCTGTTCCAACCTCGTTCACAATTGTATTAGGCTGAGCGTGCCCCGTGGTTCCTGAAGGATCCCCTCCAGGGTTTGCATCAGCAGTAGGAGGCGTATAGCCCAGTGGGAGACCATAGGGAGGCCATTGCGCAGCTTGAAGGGTTTGAGAGATCCCAGACCCAGGAAGGGGAGGAGGATTGTTCGTCCCAGCAACAGCGGTTTCAGTTGTGCCAACATCTCTTAAGGCACTTAGCACTCTTATGACCTCCGCCATCTGAGCCCTTAGGACTTCCATCTCAGCTTGAGTGACTTGATTCCCCTGATTCTGATCGTGCTGACCCTGACTATTAGGATCCGGACCTCCTGGAATTCCGTCATCCTGATGTGGCTGCGGATCGTTCTGATCATGGTTGGCTTGATCGTTTTCCATGTTTCTTGCTTGCAGACGCGTCCAATAGCGATGATTAACCAGCTTGCCTAATTTTCTGTTGACGGAACACGCTTATGAACACAAGAACGAATAAATGAATGCAATGCGAATGAATGCGCGTTTAGTTTGTCTTGCCGAGAATCGCAGTCTTGCAGGTAAATCTTTGATTGTTTTTGTTATATCATTTTCTTTGGATTATACTGAAATTGGAATCTGGAAGCGAAACGGGTGTATTTAAATAAAATACTGAAAGTACGACATTCTGATACAATGATTGAAAAAGGAAAGGTACAATAAAACAAAAATGGAAAATTACAATAAAGAAGCTCAAATACAAAGGGCTTTGACATTTCCACTCTTTTTCCTTTTGCTGTTGGTAGAGGTACTTCCGGCTTTTCCTTTGGCTTCCTCAACTAGGGCTCTGCAGTACTCCACAAACTTGTACACCTCAAGCGGGGTGTTGAGGGGATACATCTCAGTTTCAGCATTTCTTAATCTCCTGGGCATACCCACAAGAGCCTGGTTGACCAATTCTGATAGCTTGGAGAACCTATCCTTCCAGTGTTGAACTTCATCCCTCAGCTCTATGATGACTGCCTGCTCTTCAATCCTACCGAGCAGCTCAACATAGCGATGTTCCCAATACTGACTTTCATCCCTCACTTGCCGGTACGCATCACTGATGTGACAAAGACGCTCCTTCAGCTCGTCAGAATCCTCTTGCTCTGCTCTTAGGGCCCGCTGATATTCCCTGAGGATGTTCTCAAAAGAGTCTCTCTCTTGCACAACACTGTCTAACTTACTCTCACATTCAGCTTGTAACATGCGGGATTCTCTCTTTGACTTGGCAAGCAAGCTTTTCGCCGTTCTCTCCTCCATTTTTGCTTCATCCCATAACTCTTTCCACTGATTGGCTTCTTCCAGGGCCTTCTTCTCTTTCAAGCTTCGTCTCTTGATTTCCTCCTTGGCTCCTTGCAGATACTTTTGAACTTCTAACTTGCTCTCCTCTTCCCCTTTTAGTTTCTGACTGAAACTCTCAATGGTAGCAGACTTCATGGCATTTTCTTCTTTCAACCTCTTGTTCTTCAGAGCCATCTTTTCTATCTCAGCTTGCAAAGATTTCTTCTCTTCCTCTGCCTTCATCAGAGCCAACTTAACTTCGCCTAATTCTTCGACAACAGGGGCACTGGCGTCTACTACTTCCCTCTCGACTTGCAACTCTTTTTGGTAAGGCAGTTGAACATTCTGGATCCTTTTTCCGAGCCACTGAGCGAAGGTGATACCACTAGTCCTCTGGGCGAGCTCTACTTTTCCCATGCGAACCACCGTACTCCAGGCTTGCAAGACCTTTCTAAGCAAACTGTCATCTTTTGGTCCTCCTTCATAGATGTAAAGCGGGAATATCATCTCTTCAGTAGGCGAATTCTTCATTGGATACCCTAATTGCCTCAGAGTCAGAGACGGGTTGTAGTTGATGCATCCTTTAGTGCCCATCAGCGGGACATTTTGAAAATTACCACAGCGGAAGACTACCTTAGGCCTATCTTCCCAGCAAGATGAGAGATACCAACGGATCGAGTGCTCATCTAGACCCCCTAGAAACTGGATCCATTCTTGAATACTCATAGCTTTCACCTCACAAGTTACAGCGTAGCTAATCAACTTTTCCACTCGTGTTGGGTTGGTGAAGGCATGGATGAGAAGCCATGCATACAACAGGTGAGAAGAGCAAGAGATTTTCTTCCTTCTTAAGTCACAATGATGAGTAAAAGCAGAATAAGTGTCGACAAGGATGGCGGGAATTGGATTAATGGGGCTCCTCTTGTTCTGAAAAGCTAGGAAAATACCAATAACAGTCACATCCACATACCTCTCAATCTGCGAAAAGAGAACAACCCCAAAAATTGCTAAGGCTAAAACTCGCTTGAAGACAACCCAATTTTTACTTCTAGCATAGGCTCCCATTAAACCTTCAAGGTAGCTCTGCGGGAAACCTATCACATTGTTTCTCTTCTGCTTTTGGAGCTTCAGGTCCTCTACACTCACTTGCAATAATGCAGCGAACCCCTCATCTGTGTAGTACTGTTCTTGATACCGGTAGGGGACAGCTTCTGTCTGAGTGAAACCCAAAATCTGCTGATATTCCTCCAATGTGGGTACCATTTGAAAATTTTTGAAAAGAAAGCACCTGATTTCTGGGTCATAGAATCTACTCAAAGCCACAATAGCCTCGGTCTGCACCTCTAGCAACAACAACTTCCGGAGGTTCCCATAAGCATTATCAAACGATCCCCTTTCTATAGGTCCCATCAGGTCAACACATTTTTTCAGACTAGTCACATCTACCTTGTTTACAGCGGGGTACCTTGGAGTATACACCGTTTCCCTTCTAGATTCCATGCCGTATCTATGACAAAAATTTCTTATTACTTGGGGTTCTCGGCAAGCAAACCATGATGAGATGCAAAGATGCATGCGAAAACTATTGAAAATGTATGTTTTATGCAAAGGATGCGTGTAAATGATGATGATGTTCTATGTCTATGTAACTCAGAGACCAGCCCTTATTGGCAGTGATTCAATTTGGAAAATGCGGGTCGTACGTCATTTCATATGGACCGGTATGAGAAAGGCTACAGCGGTAACTCTTTCACTCCCTCTTTTTTTTTAAAAAATAAAGTGGTTCATATGTCACTTCATACAGACCGGCGAAAGAAAGGTTACAACGGCAACTCTTTCTCTATTTTCTCTTTTTTCGAAAGATTTCCTTTTCTTTTTGAAAACGTGCCTAGTTTACAATGCAACACACAATTTGGAAAGCCCTTGTGACCTAAAAAGGGGTGAGGCCTACGTTCTAGGGCAATTTAAAGGGTAATCCTCCCATGTGGCTCTATTCACTCCCTCGCAAAGGCTACCAGAGCTAAATCTCTTTTATGATAACACCCACAACGATGGAATGCCATCTGGTGTGAAGTACCATAAAGAGCATACTCTGGCTGAAACTTTCGTGAGAGCAGAAGGACATCGGTCCAATTGGCAGTCACTACTCGTTTCCACTCTCCTAGGTGTTTTTCAGACCTTGGGTTTTAGGCCTCTCTCAAAGCTCATAATCATAAGGGGGTGAGTGTGTGTAGCGGGGACATACCGCCTAAAACTACCCACATATACCCCACCTGCGAAGGAAAACCCAGAACAGTCCAAACAATAGCAAGCGATAACATGTTGTCTACACTAGGGTTCAATATCAAATTAACTACCCTAGGGTTTCAACAATAATCAAGTGCTTTGCTTTTCTCGAGAAAGGGGGCCAAGAAGAGAGGAACATAACAAGATGGGGGAAAAGCATGAGGGTACTAAGCACATAAGCGAAGACGAGAAAAATAAACATGGAAGGAGAGAAAACAAATGCACATGCATACAACATGATAAGAAGAGCAAGCCGGAAAGGGATGTAAGTAACAAAGTATCCAAATCACATCGATAGCACGCTAAACCACACATTTAATTAGTTAGGCTTGACCCACTTAAAAAAGAAAAGTCCCCAGTGGAGTCGCCAGCTGTTGCGCCCGAAAAAGTCCCCGAGGGAATCTTTCTTCGTTTACAACTTTTTGAAAATCAATGAAGTCGCCACCAATATTTTTTTATAAGGAAAATATTGAAGAAAAACCTTTTGGAAAGCGGATGGCCTTTTGGAAAACCGGAAGATTTGGGTTCGGGGGTCGGTTAGGCATAGGGAAGGTTTTAGCACCCCACGCCTCCTTTCTACCGAAAGGGAACCTTTAATTAAATGTGTGGTTTTAAGTGCGGATTTGGAAAATACTTAAATTTGCCCTTTTTTTTTCGAAAAGAGAATGAAAAGACTTAATGAAAATTTTTATTTTTGGCAAAAGTGTTTGTTGCTTTTTTAGGAGAAAAAAAATGTTTTTAGTTTATTGTGCTCGACGGAGGATATCCGCTCCTACGTATCTCCCGGTGCGATGGAGAACTCAAAGCTACGTAGTTCTGGTTTTTTTAAAAGGGTTTGTTTTTTTTTAATCTTTTTGGAGTTTTTCGCAAAGAGGTTGAGCGTTCGCAGTGACCAAACAACAATGGTTTAGAGTGGTCGCACTACTAACTCGTATGAAAATGAATTATCATTAACGTCCAAACGGCAACGGCGCGAGTGGTGATTAATGACAATTGGTTTTTATTTTGAGCATTGAAAATGTTTTTCGAAATTGGAGGAGAGCGTTTGTGAGGACCAAACAACGACGGTTTAGAGTGGCCACACTACTAGCTCCCACAGGAATGAAATCATCACCCATAATCAAACGGCAACGGCGCGAGTGATCATTAGTGATGATTAATTTCGATTTCGACGTTTGAAAAGATTTGTTTTTGAAAAGTGTTTTTGTTGATTTCGACGTTTTGAAAACATTTGTTTTCGATGTCAGAAAATATTTGTTTAGGGAAAGGAAATATATTTCTTAAAAGGAGAAACAGTGGATGTAATAGTAAAATGGGGGTGCGAATAAAAGGAGGGCTGTATTATCAAAAATGGGGTGTAAACAGCGAGGAGGGTTGCATTTTTAAAATGGGGGGTGCAGAGAATGAAGCCCAATTCGCATGGGAGGGCCCAGTTAGCGAAACTGGGCTTAAGTGACAAAAAGGGCCTTATGCTTGAGCCTGGGGGGTGTAAATAACAATTTACTTGTTTCTTAACAAAAGTTTTACTTACCACTCCCTTTTTACTAATGAAAGCTTTTTTGTTCTTTTTTTTCTTTGAGATTCTTTTGTTATTATTTTTTGGTTGAGATAATTTTTGGTTGGAAAAGAATAAATAATAAAATAAAATAAATAAATAAAAAAACGAAAAAAAAAACCAAAATCAGTTTATTTGTTTTTTTAAAAAATGTTTTATTTACCCTTTTTTATTAGTTGCTAGGAAATGATTTTTATGAAGTGTTGTTTTTTTTTTTGTTGGTATTTGGTATAAAAGAGATTTATTAATTATTTAGAGAAACATTTTATCTTAAATCTTTTTTGATTCTTTTGATACCTAATCCTTTTTTAATATTAGAAGAAAAATTGCTATATTTCTTATTGCTATTATTTTGATGACAATCATTATTGTTGATAAAAAAGACATTTGCTACATTTCTTCAAAGAGAAACATGACATTCAAGGATAAGCAATCAAATTGAACTATTCTTATTTTAAAACAACAAGAGCATCAAAATATAAAGCATCTATAAAAAAAATCTAACATTCAATCTCTCAAAATCTCAAAACACCATATGCGCGAATATGAACAAAAAGGATTTGCGAGACAACAAATTTACATTGATCAAAAATAGAGATGCAAAGATCATGAGATAGAACAAGAAATTTAAGAGTGAATACTAAACCAACCTTGAATAATGAACCTTTTGGTGAGGCCTTACCAACAATAACAACAACAAAAAATAAAACTATGAAAATTTTAGTGGAGGAAAAAAAACGAAAAATAATCTCTCTCTCACAGAAACTTTCTCCAAATCCGCTTTTACTCCTTCTTGCTCCTGGATCTTCAAGGTTTCGAACTCTCACTCCCTCCTCTCCAAAAAAAAAAGTCCCCCTACCTCAAAACCGAAACCCTATTTATACTAAAACTTCATCTTGTAGTTGTGAAGTAGAAGTGATGTTTGCTTCTTTTCTTTTCTTTGATGGAGTGTGGGAGTGTATGAGAGAAAGAGGGTTGAGTGTGTGAAAGGATGAGAGTGGGTATGTGATGTGTGAGGGAGAGAGAGATATGGCCGTAGGGGGGGAGGGTTGAGTGTGTGAGTGTGTGAGAGAGTGAGTTGAGTGATGTGTGAGGGAGAGAGAGAGAGATGGCCGTAGGGGGTGAGAGAAAAGAGAGAGAGCCGTTGGGAGAGGGAGTGATGGGAAGGGTGGAGTGTATGGGGAAGTGGATGTGGGGAAGTGGGATTGAGAGTTCCAAGGAGGGAATCAAGGAGAGTGGGGGGCGGATTTCTAGGGAGGAGAGAGGGGATGAATGTGGATGATTTTTAAGGCTAGGGGGGAGAGTGAATGTAGACACATTTTAGGGTTAAGGGGGAGAGTGAATGTGGACATATTTTAGGGTTAAGGGGGGAGGTATGCGAATTAGGGTTTAGTTGGAGTGGGTTGGATGGAGTTGGGTGTTGGGTCATGGGTTGGATATGGGTTAGGGTTAGGATATGGATTGGGTTTGGTGGAGGAGTTGGATTGGCCTTGGTGGAGGAGTTGGATATGGGTTAGGTCTAGGGTTATGCGAATTGGGCATAATGTTTGGTGGAGGAGTGGGCTTTAGATGGCCCAATCCTAAATGCACCTCTATATATTTTTTACAAACCTCCCCTATTTCCTCCTTTGCTTATTTTGTTTCTTTACTTCTAATTATTATTATTTTTTTCAAAAATTGGAACTTGTAGCAAACTAAAATAAAATAAAGCATGGCATGAAAATAAAATAATTATTTTTTATTAAAAATAGATAAAATTTCTTATTTTTGGATAGGACAAAATTAGGGTGTTACAGTCACGACCTACAATGCTCTCTAATACAGACGACTTTCCAGAACTCTGCATTTCGTAAAAATCAGAAAATCCGAAAAATAGATAACAAAAAGCGACAGCGAGAGAACAATCTAGACAGAAAATCGGTTTGAAACGAAAGAAAGCAAAGGAGTTAAAGTGAGAGAAGCGAACCTGACCACCGACGACGGCGACGGAGGGAAGAAATTCCCATAGGGTGGGTGAAGTAGCGTCACCGCCGTAATCGCCGAGGAGCGTACAGGCTCGCTGGATTCTGTTGACGAGAGCGATCAAGGTATCCATTGTGGCCATTGGTTCGGGTTCGGAGGAAGGGGAAGAAGAGGAATGGAGTGAGGTAGTGAAAGAGGGGAAGAAGCGTAGTAGAGAAAGCAAGAGAATGAGAGGAAGAAGAAGAAGGAAAGCTATCTTGAGTACTTGTGTGTTTTTCTGCTACGTTATTACGTTTCTCTTTCTGTTTGATTTTTACATTTTGTTCTATTTGCAAGAGAGGGAGGGAGTCGCTGTGTGAGAGTGAGAGAGGGATGGAGGCGCTGTGAGAGTGAGAGAGGGATGGAGGCGCTGGGTGACTATGTCACGGCTGAAGAGAGTGAGAGAACGTGTTAGGTTAGGTGTTTGTGTTTTTAGGGTTTCTAATTTTGGAGGGGTATTAATGTAATTCCCATATTCGGGGCGGGTTCAGGGACGGGACCTATATCCCCATTACCCGTCCCATCCCCGTTTTTCAATTTCGGGGAAAACCCAAACCCAAACCCAGTCAAAGCGGGGAAAACCCGTCAAATCGGGACGGGTTTGGTCCGGTCCCCACGGGTATGGGTTTTGTTGCCATGCCTACTTAGGGTAATGCAGTGAGTACTTAAAAGGCAGGAGTGTACTTATTTAGCAACTTAGACAAGAATTGTAAGAAGGCAAGCAAGGAATTGACAACTTCTCTCTTTACTTCAAGACAAGGTTTTAAGAGCTTGTAACGAAACTCTGAAGAAAATAGCCGAATAGCACATACTGGTGCAACTCCACTCAAGTGCATCTCCACCACAGAAAACACAATACTCTTGAAAGTGATTTATTTAGTGAAGACATCTCAACTATCATTCTCAACTGATTTCCTCCATATTTTCTTGCACATTTACATTCTGTTTTCCTAAACATTAAACACCCAAAATTGTGAGTAGTGTAGCTGCACTAGTTTATGCTTTCTAAACATACAAAAGTTTAACCAATCCCTATGGGTTCGACCTTTCTCATCACTATATTACTTGTTTGTGACAGTGTATACTTGCACATATTTTCACACACCAGTCGCACGAACCTGCTGTCAAAAAATGAAGACGATCCAACGGTTAACGAATCCGAAATCGCACTTTCAAGGTGGCTGGTTTGAGAAAAAACGGGATTTGTTTTCTGCTACTTTGCGAATGTAATTTCTCTCTTCTAAGACCTCGACTCGACAATACGAACGGTGAAAGTGAAGATATATGTCGCACGAACCTGCTGTCAAAAAACAGAGACGATCCAACGGTTAACGAATCCAGAATCGCACTGTCAAGGTGACTGATTTGAGAAAAAACAGGATTTGTTTTCAGTTACTTTGCAAACTCAATTTCTCTTTTCGCAGACAACTTCTCGACGATCCGAACGATGAAAGTGAAGATATATATCGCACGAACCTGCTGTCAAAAAACGAAGACGATCCAACGGTTAACGAATACGGAATCGCACTTTTACGGGGGCTGGTTTGAGAAAAACGGGAATTGCTTCCTCTATCTTGTTTTAGTCCCACATTGCTTGGAAGAAGCAAGAACTACCCAGCCTTTGGCTATAAAAGAGGTTGAAATGCAAAGACTATGGACATGGGCAATTGACGGGGTAAGTAATCTTCTGGGCTAGCCTTTGCAGTCCATTAGATTAAAAACTTGTCTTTGATTCATTTGGGCTAGCCTTTGCTGTCCATTAGACTAAAAGCCTGTCTTTGATTATTTTTGGGGCTAGCTTTTGTGGTCCATTACTTGGCGACTTTCGGGTCAAAATGGACTTGATAAGAGTCCAGTTCGCGGTTGACCTGGTCAGACTGCTTGATCCGGTTCGGCGTTAATCGCGTTGATCAGCTTGAGGTTAGTTTTGTATTTAGTTATGTACATATTTATTATTTAGTTATTTATTTATTTATTTATTTATTTATGTACATATTTATTTATTCATTTATGTACATATTTATTTATGCATATTTTAAGTACACATTTACACACAATTATGAGTGGGGCCCTATACCCGGGCCTGTTTTGAAATTTAGGACGAGTGGAGATTATTAGTGATAGTCATTCTGGATTTCTGTCTGACTATCATGAGAATCTCATTCAGAGTGTGCTCTTTCGTGATATTCCACACCAGATAGTTACCTATCGTTGTGGGTAATATTACTAAAGAGACTTTAGCTCTGGAGGCCTTTGGTAAGAAAGTGATTAGAGCAACCAAAAGAATATTCATAGTGTGACCTTTAAATCACTGGGATTTAATAAAAAAGCAAACATGGGGTTTAGCCGACCGGACAGACGGGTTAGCCATCGTTTTGGGATAAATGAGTTGCACGGCTCAAGAGTCCTTAAATACCTATTCAAATAATCTCAAATCCTTTTTAAAGAGTCATGTTTGTAAACAAACATTTTCAAATAATCAAACACTCAGTCACAAATTAGTTATTTACAATGGCCACTCTGAGTTTAACTCGTTTGAACATTGTGAATACCTTCCTTTTCAAATGGGCCGTTAGTGGTGACCACTCTAGATTTATCTGTTTGGTCACTTCGAACGTCTTTCAAATTTCAAAAACATTCGAATAATAAAAAACACCAACACACAAACATTTTCTACCAAGAACTACGTGTGATTTGATTCTCTACCAGGAGATACGTAGGAGCAGAGGGCGGCCGACACATGAAGAATGAAAACATATTCCTGGATCTCATGCCTTGTAAAATGTAAGTTGTATAAGCAATAAGATCTTATTTTCAATTCCCCCTAGATCAAATGTTATTTTCACAAAGGAAGGTGAAAAATAAGATAAAGGAGACAACATTGTAACATTCACACATGCATTTATATTAATATACTTATCCAAGGGAGAAATTAAAATTTCCTTTGTAATCTTCATTTCATGGTATATCTCTTTTGAATCATCTTCCACTACCACTTTACCATTGTTTTGATCTACCTCAACAACAATATTTTTTTTAGTTTCATGTATTTTTTTGAATAACCCTTGTAAGAAAGGTGGTGGTGGTGGGAACGATGACGCATAAGATTCCCATTCCTCCTTGGAGAAAACAAATAAATTTTTGTATATCCCTTTTAAGCAACGTGGTGGTGGTTGCAATAATTCCTCAAAGTATTCCCATTCCTCCTTGGAGAATGTAAATACATGCTTATTCATAGTAACAATATAAAAAACATTTAAAGAAGAGAATAAGAAAATAAAATAAAAGAAAAATTTCAGTCTAACCGGTACCAAAAAGTTGATTAATATCACTTAACTCCCCGACAACGGCGCCAAAAACTTGATAAGCCGCAAGTATACGGTTCTATCGCGTAGTAAAAATATCGATCCACGGGGAGTTATGCGTGACTACCAATCTAGTTTCAGTGGTGATTAGCTGAAAAGGAATAGTTAAGTAGGAAATGTTGGTTTTAACTTTGAATATAAAAGGCGTCTTGGGATCATGGTTAGATCACAATGATGGTAATAGAAAAACCCTTTAGCTATTCTCTGTCTTATAATTGAGTTTGTTTTAAGGACAAGGTATTCTTTTGGTTTAATTCAAGTTTCCTTTCGGAATACAAGAACGTGTCTCGAAACGATGATTAAGCCTATTCTCATGGTTGATCATCGCCGAAACCCATTAAGCACAACCTTATTGTCTCAAAGTTACCTCGGCTATTCTCATGCTTTGGTTACTTTGTCTAATTCCATTTGTTCTAATGTCAGGCTTCACCTTTCGGTACTTCACCTGACATTTGGGTTATACAAATTTGCACAATGGAATTAGATTAAATGTCAAAGCAATCATAAGATAGGGCTTAGCTTTGGGGTTAATTAGGGACCATCATTAGATTGTATCCCATAATCCCAAGACTAAAAGAAGTCTACTCACAATTGCTCATTGTAGACAATGGAGTAGAAGAGAAGGACATAATGTAAATAGCGAGAAATAAAATAAAGCGTGTAAAAGACTGAATTGTAAAAAGGACAGAATAACAATAACCTTAATAGAAAATTTGCAAGAACTTTAACATAAACTTGGAGTGAAAATTCCAGTGATCCAGGATGCCTATGAAGCTACATTGAGGCCCTTTTTATAGTCTAGGATCAGTAGACAATGCACTAAATTTTAATTACAATCCATAAAGATGAGAATGGAAAGAGTTTGTAACATCAGCACTAAATTCGAATTACAATCCATAAAGATGAGAATGGGAAGAGTTTGTAACATCTTTTGAATTCATGGCTGATTTTTCCACTTTTATATTACTTGATTCTTTTCCCCATCCTATTGTCTTTTGATCCTTGCTCTTTAAACATCAAATTTCCTCGTTTGCTCCATAATTAACCCTGAGAATAAAAACTAACAATAGGTAGTAAAATAGTTCTAAAATAGAATCAAAACATCAAATAAATTACTTAAAATAAATACTAAAAACACACTAAAATATGACTTATCATTTGCCCTTAAACTAAACTTTGGTGGCGGCTTCATTTCAAAAATTTCGAAGAATCCCTCGATCCTTCGGATTTTTCGGTCGCTACAATAGCCTTTTTACTTACTCAAGCCTTCTCAGCCCACTTCAAATGATCAAAAATGTGATTGAATTCACAAAGTGGTTGCTGCAACCAGGCCAAGATATGAGTCCAGACTTCATTAGTGAACTTGCATTTGAGAAACAGATGATCCGCCTCTTCCTTATGTTTCTGACACAAAGGGCAAAAAGCTTCTTCCTCATTGGATATAGCATGCCGATGTAGAAGAAGCTTTTGGTTGAGATAAAAATTACTCTTTTACATCAAACTTGTTTGGAGACTAAAAATATTAAAAGTAAACCACACACTTAAAGCTAAATTTTAAACAAATAAATTTCAAAAAAGCATTTTATTGGATTAAAGACTAATAAATATAGGGCTAATCAGTCATTTTAATCCCTGAATGTGTGAGGCACATTGACAAAGTCACTATAGTTTCTGAATGTATCAAAATTGCAAAGACGCCATTGAGTGTCTTTTTTTTAATAATTTTAAGGTTTAAATTGACCAATAAAAAACACATTTGAGGACCAAAGTGACTAACGAAAAACACATTTGAGGACCAATATAATTTATAAAAAGACATTTAAGAATGTATTTGCAACTTTTATAAATTCAGAGACTACAATAACAACCTCTCACACAATTAATGACCAAAACGGTTGTTTACCCTAAATATAGTCAACACTATTGGCCTATTGACATAAACTACCCTGGGACACGGCGTCGACCCGATACTCTGAGTTCGATTCATTAGTGAACATATTTGGCATTAGCCAATATAAAATTTACTCATAAGCACAACCAGAGATCGATCCTTCAATAAAAACATTGTAAGACTATATGGCAAGTCAGATGGTCCTAAAAAACACTAATAAATGTTCATCAAATGATTCACAACAGCTAGAGGACTTGATCTCAGGTGTATTTATTTATTTTTTAATACTAAAAGAAAAGGTAGGTGGTCTAAATGGAGTCAAAAAAGCAAGCAAAGATTTGTCGAAAGAGACATGGAAATCTAATTGGTTCTTTTTTGACAGCAAGAAGTCTAATTGGCTGATTTTTGTCATGAGGCGGCCAAATCGCATGAAGAGGAAAATAAATTTGATTATGGTTTCATGACATTGAGGACCAAGTTAAGCAAGTGGAGGCAAAGTGGACAGGTTGAATACAATCTCTCCTCTTTTTTTTTTTTTTTTTTTTTTTTTATGATTAACAATTCTCCTATTTTCCAGACCCCACTAATAGTCTAATATTCTTGTGGGGAAGGAAGCAAATTCAAGATGGGAAACGAAAGGCCCCCCTCGTTTCTTTATCCCATCCACTTGAGCTCTTTTAAAAAACAATTTTAGAAGTTGTTAGTATCTTCTGTGTTTTTTTATTATGACAATAAGTATCTTATATGTACAATGTTTCCTTCTTTTGTTTGTATTATACTATTTTATTTCTAAGATAATATATAACTAAGGAAATTTGTTCACCATAAAAAAAAACCAAGGAAATTTGAGAAGCGAGCTGTCAAAAAAAAACTAAGGAAATTTACCCAATTTAATCCTGTATTATACTGTGGAAATTTACGTATCTTTATCATATATATATATATATATATATATATATATATATATATATATATATATATATATATATATATATCAAACAATATAAGCGAGGACAGTGTTTCAGCCTGTTTTGGAGGCAAAATTGCATCAACATTGGAGGGAAAATTGCAACCTTACCTCCATCAAAAAGGCGCCAAAACTTTAACCCATGTGCTGCTTCTGTCTCTCACTGTGCATGCGAGACACATTTCATCTTCCAGCTTTTTTGACAATGCATGTTAAACACCTTTCATTCATTCCCTGTCATTCTCTTAACCTAACTTTCTTTTTCTCCATCATCTATTTCCTCTCCCTCTTTTCTCTCTTCTCTCCATTCCCTCTCGCACCCACTGCCCCTACCTCCTTCTGTACCAAAAAATTAAAATGGGTTGTTTGTAATCTACTCCATCATGTTTCTTTCATTCCATTTTTCTTTCTAATCTGCTCCATCATGATCGTGAAAATTGGGAAAGAGCAAGAACGAATGAGAGAGAAGAAAGGGAGCAGTGAACGAGAGTCTAGAGAAGGAAGGAGGTCAGAGGGTGATAAAAGGAGAAAGGGAGTGAGAGACCAAAAGGGATCTGAAGCTTTGGCCGACGTGGTTCAGCTGCGTCTATGGGTGGTTCTAGTGGTGGTGAACGAATGCGGCAAGGGCGGCGATTGTTGGTGGTTCATGGCGGAGGGTGCTGCTGCAGGTGGGTCTCAGTGGTGATGCGTGAGGTGCTCATCTCTTTGTTTCAGCCATTTTTTGTCGCCCTTAAATTAAGTTTGAATTTTTGTTGTTTTATTCCTTATTTGTAAATAAATGATTTCGCTTTGGTTGAGTTGTTGTTGTAGGCGAAGATGCAGTTCAATGATAAATGGAGATGAGCGATAGCCTATCACGAGTCAAGGAGGCGTGGGCAAAGGCATAGAGGAAAAGGGAATATGTGATAGCCTCTCTGATGGTTCTTTCTTCTTCTACCTTTGATATGCATATTGCTTATGTGGTGTTTGATAAAATGCCTAGGCTTGGTTTAGAGAAGATTTAGGGGGTCTGTGGTCGAATTCGAGTAGAATTTGGACTTGGTAAGGTGATTTTCATTTTAACTTGAATTTCTAGGTATGCTTGGGATATCAAGCAATTATTCCAACTCTGATGATAGTTAGTAGGCTGTATTTTGTAATCGTTGAATTGATTATTTTGCAACAGGTTGAGTTCTTTGTGTTTTCTATAGATTCCATGCTCTTTTCATCAAACAATTTCTTAAGCAAGTTGATTCATGAAGTGAATATGTCAGATCCGTATGGGGTTGATTGCATAGTTGAGAGAAGCTTTGGAGTCTATCATAATAGAGCAAGAGTACTTGAAAGTACGGGGTGCTAGACATCAATATAGTAAGTTCTTCTCCTTCCCTTCCTAGCGCCTAACTTAATTGTCAAATTTTCACTAACTAAGCTTTGTGTTGTTGTTGTAAGCTCATTGTTGTAAGAAAATGTTTCTATTTAAGTTCTTTTGATGCATATAATTTTTGGTAACTACAGCAAACGAGAACACAAGAAAATGTGTTGTCTTCTACACAGTTTTGGAGTATATTTTATTCGTTGCAACAAGTGTATTGCAAGTGGTATATATTGGTCGCCTCTTCAACAAATTATTTGCTTACAACTGAGTGTAGCCTTCATAACCTGTCAAGATTCAATCTTCCTCACATTGGTTACCTTTTTTCTTTGAAACTTTGATCTTTGCAGTTTCATGTTTTTGGGGTTTCTTCTACTGTCATATTTATGGTAGATATAGATGAGTTTGGAGCTGAGGGTGATGTTGTGGGAGGTATCAGGAGATCTAAGGCAATTGAATAGACTTTGTAACATTTTTATATGAAATCTATTTTTCAATTATGAACTTATAGTTTTTTTTTGTTACTTTTATATGATCAGGTACCATACAAGCTGCTATCTTCAAGCTTGGAGGCATCAATTAAAAGAATTTGCCATTTTTTATTTGCAATGGAACATTAGCTTGAGGTGGATGAGTGTAATTTTATAAGACCATTGCATTTGATGAGGATCAGGGATGAACAATGTGGTGTCCTTCTAATTGATTGCCTTTATATTTCTGATAAGGTATTTTACTGGATTTGGTATTTATCTTCTACTAAGATGTGCTTAGCATAGCATTGTTATTTTTTATGATTTTTTTTGTCTTAACACATTTCACTGCTAATCCGTATGACTTTAGAGCTGTAGGCACATCCACTCTGCAGTAATAATAATATAAATCTAATGCCACAAAACTCACAAGAGTATAGATGCATTTTGGTTGGCTCTTTTCTAGCTAAGATATGTTGCTCACTTCTCTTCTCATCATGATGAACCACATTAAAAATATCATTCTTGGTCACTTCTCTTCTCATCATGCTGATATCATTGGATATGTTTTAATGCTGATATCACTTCTCTTCTCATTAAAATGGAGATGGCTATTTCTTTGTACAGGTATCTGAGCTTCCAAACATTGTTGTGTTTATTCCAAAGTGGCCCAAGTATAGTTAAAGTCGACCACATGATATCTAACTCAAGAGCTTTCCATCAAACATCCATTTTAGTTAGTTTCACAAATCAAATATGCAAGAGCAGAAAGAGGAGGTTTCATCACCATCATCACTATCAGAAACCCAACTCACCAATGATAATGATGATGGAATCCTCTCGATTTGGAATCCTCTCGATTTAGCCTAATGTGAGTTTAATGTGATTCCTTCCAATTTTCCCTTCTTTTTCGTTTGTATTTGTGCTCTGCTTTGTTATGATTTTACTGTCATTCTTTTACTGCTCTCTTCTGTTGCCTAAACATTTGCTTGCAGTCAAAGTCAACTTTTTGTGTGTGTTGTGTTGGTGCTTCCTGTTTAGCCTATTTGGTACCTGAAAAAAATGAGATTTCAGATGAACATGTGGTGTTTCCGTTTACTCAGAGTCAGAGATGCGTTCTTATCTGTTCCTCTTTACACGTTTTTTATTAGTGTCTAAATAAAATGATTGCAGTTGAATTTCACTCAGATGTTCAAATTTAATATCCAGGTTAGTGAAGAAAAGAATGGGGTGAAGTTGTCTCTACACTGAAAATGGAAGGCAGTAATGCAAAGTTATCTGCTCAACTCTTTTTTACTAGCTACAACTAGCAGCAACAAAGGTTAATCTGAGAAACAAATTGATGGTTATTTTATTTAATTTTTAAGTAGATATATTTATTCGGTATTTCAGTTTGGCACTTGACATATAGGGATGTTTATTGGCAGTTTCTAGATCCATGAATTTAATTTACAATTTTACTTTCACTGCTTGGATATAGTACACAAGACATTTCAGCAGCTTCATTTTATGATGTTTTTGTTGCATTTTGGTTTTCAAAAGGTCCAATTGTGACTATTTTTTTGTGGAATTAATTATCATGATGTTTTTGAAAAGTTATTAATTTTTAAACTAAACCATACATCTATAATTGAATTTATGTGTTATATCTACCAGTCAAGGCCCTTTGATTATTACTTCAGTGAAAAGGGCCTAGAAGTGGGTACAAAGAACACAAGCAGCAGGTTCCAGCGCGCAGAAGACGCTTGCTCCGCCGTTCCGCACGCACGCAGCAGTCCACCGCTTGCTCCGTCGTTCCGCTAGCAGGGAGTTCACACGCAGGAGCCACAGCTTGCAAAGGAATCGCATTGCTCGGGTTTGTTCATCTCTCTAATTTCTGCTCCTCTCCCTTTTGCGAATCAAACCAGGTTCTTCCTCTTCGAAACTTCTTCTCCTCTCCTCTCCTTTTGCGAATTGCATCAGGTTTCTTCCCAATTTTCCAGATTCAAATGATTTGAAATGAAATTTTGCTCCCTTTTCTTTTGCAGATCGAGCCCTTTCAATTCTGATTTCCATGTTGTGGGAGATGTCGGCAATAGAGTTCACCACTTGCTTTAATTGAGGAATTTTTGTTTTTATTTGAAATGTTAATTGGTGTTTACCTGTTTGGGTTTTGTAATTAACATGTGATTGTTTAGTGTCTTCTTCTGTTAGTAATATGCAGTGAAATATGTTCAGTATTCTCTAAAAGGTTTTTCAGGCATCCTTCATCAACAATCGGAAAATGGATCTTTTTGGAGTTAATGGTCTCTTTGGTGCACCTACACGTAGGATGGTTCACTTGACTTATACTTCACGAGGATGCTTTCGTATTCATATTCCAATGACTACGGATCGTCTAAGGCCTAGCTTGATGCGTAATCAACCACCACCTCTACAAGTTGACTATCCTCAACACGATGTTGCTGGAGTTATTGAAGACAATCCTATTGTTCTTGACTAGATGATCTTCAAAGTTTTATATTTAGTGTTGTAAAACTTCTTCAGACATTTAAAGATTTTCCTATTGTTGTTTGTTGTCTATCCACCATTTTATTGCATCGTATATTTCTAATATGTTGTTTTCCGTATTTATCTATATAGCATATTATATTTCGAATATCTTAAATTCATGTATTTGAGTAGTTACTAGCGCTCCCCGTGCATCGCACGGGCATTGAGACTAGTATATATAATAACTCAAGAACTCAAAGTAACTCAGGCAAATTGTTGCCTTTATACGAGCCATTAGCTTTTCCCCCTTTTCATTTTTGTTGATCTAGGATATGCCACTGGGGCTTTAAAATAATCAAATATAAACGGTGTTGGTTTTTTCATTTAAATTAATAGTCTATGTAAATGCACATGCACGACAATGATCCTTTTGAAAACTATGATATAAAGTTGAAAATAAATTTTTTAAAAAGTTTTAAGTCGGAATGAAAAAACACTTTAACGACAAAAGTCAAATTAAATGAAAAACAAATATCTAAGGGAATGAGTGTTTTAGGTGAGATGAAGTGTGATTGGTAACCAAATTAGTCGATTGGTAATCAATCATTTCATGAAGTGTGATTGAATGTGGTTGGAAAATTCTATACACTATATGTGTTTATTATTATTATTATTATTGCTTTTTATCAGGCTTTACAATAAATACTGAAAATATTTGGTGTTGGGTTCGATCCCTGGCCAGTTCAATTATTAGGTTCGATCCCTTAAACGAATCTCCGGTACCTCGAAAGATTAGTCTCCACAATCACCGTGGAGGATAAATTGGTTTACCAAAAATACTGAAAATATATAACTGCAACAATTAATATTAATGAAATAAATTAGTCTTATTTTTTATTTAAAATTGGGAATGTATTATAATTTATCTTCTACGTGACTTTTTATGTAGGTCATATTTGATAAAAAATACTAGCAGATAAGTTAAGAAATAGCAGATAGCAGATAAGCTAATAGTTGATAATTGATTATGGATAAACTAACAAATTAAATTTAAAGTGTTTGATAAAATTCACGGTTGAACTGACTTATAAATATAAAATGAAATAAATAGATATTTGTAATTAATATTTAAATATAAGAGAGAATGGTCCATTTAATTGATGATATAAATGAGGAATTTAATTATTATAATAAGGGTAAAAATGCGAGAAAAAATAAAATGTTGTAAGTTATAAGTTCAAACACTACTTTAAGTAGTGTATCAAAAAACATTGTAATCTAGTAAAAAAATGATATAAACTAGGCATGTCAAACACTTACAAAGAATTTATTCGTAGTAGATTGTTATTGCCAAACAAAGTCTTATTAATAATTTTATCTTTTTATTATTTTCTTATATTTTTATTCCTCTTATGTACTATTCCCTAGATTTATCAATTATGTTTTTTTTACTTATTTATAAGAAATTGTTTTTTTGACAACATTATAAGAAATTGTTTACAATATATAATTTGGAATTTATGTAGGCCTCTCATAATTTAAGACATGTATGATTACATCTCTAGTTCCTTGCTTATCTACAAAAAACATCTCTAGTTCCTTGTTCCAATTCGTTTGAATTGGTTCTTTAGATTTCACAATTGTGCGATTATGGTCCATAATTTGTGATTGTGCGAATTGAGTCCCGAGTCTCTTTATTGACCTAGCCATATTTGAGTTGAGTTTGAGAAGGATGATGGGAAAGAAAAGATTGAAATTCATAGGAAGTTATTAACCTTTTTTTGAAATGACTAAATTCCTATATGTAAGAACAAAAAATATATTTAAGTCTATTTTAAATTATCGCCAACAAAAATTACTTCAATTGGTAAGAATGTGACCAATATCCCCCCAAGAACATGAGTTTTTTTTATAGCCAATGTTAATGGGGTGAGGGAAATGTTAGTTTCCGGGTTTGAACCCCGGGACCTCCTTCTTGCACGCACTCATTTGGTGCACTCCTTCGGTATCCCTTAGCTCGCCAATGTATACTCTCTATTTTTTTCTTTTTTTTTGACGGGAAACATATCTCATTCTATTAATTGAGAGAAAAGATTGCATTCAGGGTGATTAACCAGTGTTGGGGCATTCCCCAAACACGTATTTGAGCTGCTCCTAATAGTTAGAACATATAGGAACTTGACAACAACATACAAGAAAAGAACAAACCACATTGGTACAACATCAGACCAACTAGCTAAGCCTATCAGCCAAACAAACAACTTCCGACTGTGGTAGATGGCCATAAATGAAGGAGAATCCGCAGTCTTTGAATCTATCCAGTTACGGATCATTTCTTTAGCTAGTATATGCTCAATTCGATTATATGTGGTCTCGCGATGGTCCGAACAAACCACAAGCACGAAGGCAGTTTGTCGGTAAGAGGCGCAGAGCTGAAATTGTTTATGGGCACCATTGCTTCTGCACAGAACTTGTAGCATCTAGAAGCCAAAGATTCCATGTCCAAATCAAAGGTAAACGAGGACACAACACAAACCCAAAGGTGATTAGACCAATCTGAACACTTCATTAGCCAAAGAACACATAACGATGGCCAACCAAAACCACCGTAACCAGAACCAGCTGCTGAAAAAACAGAAACAACAATAGAGAATCTATATTCATACCAAATTGGTTTAGGGGGTGGCGGGTCGGGTTCAGGGCTGGTGGTGGGATTTTCGGTGTGCAGTAGCAGGGAAAGAGGAAACTTTTCAGATCTGCGAGGAAGATTGAAGGGTTTCCTCTCCACAAACTCATGGCCAGCGGTGGGGGTTCATGGGGAGGCCGGGTAAAAGGCACCTGGTCAGGGGCAGAGAAGGCAGTAGAAGGTATCAAAGACATACCTTGAGTTCCGATCTGAGGAAGCGGTGGAGAACAACCACGACTCACCAACACACTGATGCTCTTCGATGGAGGTCGCGTCGACGCCGTCATGGACAAGTTGCAAGATCGAGGTGGGAGGAGCGGATCTTCAGAGCGAGCGCAAGGTTCCAGTAGGAAGAGAAAAGGGGGAGTGGGTGGTAGGTTTGCGGTGAAGGCAAGTGAAAAGGATTTGAGGGTTTGGTGAGGAGGGGTTACAGTGGGGATGGGGAGAGGCCGATGGAGAGGGGAGTGGTAAACAGCAACCAACCCCTAACTGGTGGGGGGAAAACAAACCTCCATGAGGGAGGGGATGGCCACCATGGTGGTGGGGGAAACCTCCAAGGAAGAGGGGAGAGCCTCCACATAACCCAAGGGTTGGGAGGAGAGGAGATGTTTTAGAGAGAAGTGGGAGCTTCTCTCTCATCTGTACCTTAAAGAAGATATAAGTACCTTATTAGTCGGCGATCTGTAAGTATGTATAGAACCCAATTTACCTTTTTTTTTGTTTTAAATAACTTTCTTAAAATTATTTTTCTATTACGATTAAGTTTTATTTATATTTTTTATTTTAAAATACATGTCATAATTTTAAATTTGTTAACTTCGATGTAAAATGGAGTCTTGTGTTTTCTACTTTTGTCTAAATAAAAAGTGACGCGACTTTTAAAATAAAAATCTAGATATGTTTGTAAAAAAAGTAGATATAATAAGTATGAAAGATTATAAATTTAATTTGTTCGTTGTTGAGTTAATCATAAATTAATTAATAAAAAACTTTTGGTCAAAAAATAAATTAATAAAAAACTTATTATATTATTAGTTGCAGTTTGAAAACTAAAATAGACAAATGTAAAATAAAAATATCTAGTTATAAAATGTATCTTTTGCCTCATTATAAACAGCATATATTTTTGTGAGTTTAAAAAAAATGGCAAATTAATACCACACACTATCACACAGTCATGAGTTGGGTTCGAACCCGCAAGTCGACGTCTCCATATATCACTAAAATTGCCAACACAACCTGCAGTGATGCATACGACGTTTTGTTAGGTCTTTTGCTTTCAGTTTTGTAACAACGTTTTCATTTTTGAGAATTTTCCTAGGAGACTCTCAAATATTGTTCATTGTTAATTATTATTCAAAAAAAATGGTTAGTTCTCAATTGCTAGTGCTACTCTATGCTTCGTAATCTTCCCTCTTCTAGTAGTGCTACGTGGAGTAGGGTTTGGAGCCTTGAAACACCGGAAAGGGTTTGATTTTTCGCTTGTGAAGTTTTGCATGGTCGTCTTCCTATTAAATAGTTGTGAGGGAGATGGAATCAGTCTAGTTCCAATTCTCTAGTTTCCCTAGTGTGGAAGAATTTTTGCTTCACGTGTCCTCCGAGATTGCTCTGTATATGGCTACGTTTATGTGTAGGCATCTCTTACCTCAAGTTTGTTGGGGATGAGAGCATTATACACACACAATCACAGTTCTCACAGAGAAGAAGATTAAGTTCTCAGAATTGTAGAGAAAGCAAGTTTTGGTTATTGATCTAACTGAAAAATGTGTATCATCCGGTTACAAGTAATAACTGTGCTGAGATAACCAACTAAATGACATACAAATGAAGCAAATGAAATTACACCTAAATGAAATGTAATTCAGTAATCACTATTGCTGTAAGGTAAAGTAAAGCAGTAAATGGTAAAAGTAAATGGTAAATCCCAATCATGAGTTATAAGTCAACACCATCCCTTAACTCATGTTGCTAAAACATAACCATTCCAAGTCCAGTCCTCAGTTTCAGAAACTGATCAATCTTCAATCCTTTAGTAAGGATATCAGCAACTTGCAGCTGAGTGCTGCAATGGCACGCAACTTGCAGCTGAGTGCTGCAATGGCACACCTCAATGTTGCCCTTCTCCACTTCACTAGTGCAAAAATGACATTAGAATTAGACATTTAAAGTCAGGCGCCCAGATGCCTGACTACATAGGTAGACACGGTGGCAAACTTGTAAATAAGTGGCAAAACTCGCGAGTATTAAGGTCAAGCGGATACACGCCTGACTTCTAAAGTGAAGAAATAGGGAAAAAATAAGACTTTAGAAGTCAGGCGTGTATTCGCCTGACTACATAAGTAGACACGGTGGCAAACTTGTAATTAAGAGGTAAAGTTTTAAAGTCAAGCACATTTAGCCTGACTTCTGAAGTACTAAAATATCCATTGGGTTCCCCACTCCCTCATCACGCTCACTCGCTCATCTCCATCATCTCACTCAGTACGCGACGTCTTCTCCTTCACGCATCCTTTCCTCCTTTCCTCATCTCTTCTTCCTCCTTTCCTCTTCTCTGTGCATCCTTTCCTCTCTCTCTCTCTCTCTCTCCAATCCCCTCCTTTCCTCTTCTCCCTTCATCCCTCCAATCACGCATTTTCCCGTCTTCCTCTCCTTCTCACGCACCGACGAAACACAAACCCTAACCCTTGGAAGCTTCAGTCGCAGATCTCATTTCAGCGAGGGGAAAGAAGAGAGGGGAAAGAAGAGGGATATATGAGAGGAGAAAAACCAACTTCAGTCGCAAATCTCATTTCAGCGACCATACCCTTGGAAGCTTGTCTGGTCGCTGCCAACAGTCGCAGATCTCGCAGCCATCAACAGTCGCAGAAATTGATGCTTGAAAACGCAACAATGTTGCTGCTAGTCAGACAACAAACAGGTATTGTGCAAAACCCCCTTGTTTTACTTTGTTAATTTCTCTGTTGCTATAAACCCTAAACACTATGAACATCGAGAAAGGAACTGTCCTGAAGAACCTCCTACTTGCCTGGTCCCTATTCCTGAAGGATATAAATGCTCTATTGAGTGGCCCAAAAGCAGAGAAAAGGTAGAAATTAAATCTTGTCAATTATCATTCTCTGTTTTGTCTGTTTCTCTTGCATAAAATTATGTTATTCTCCTGCAGATATGGTATTACAATGTTCCACACACTAAACTTGCTGAAGTTAAAGGGCACCAAAATTGGGTGAAAGTCACGGGTGAGTACCTCACTTTTCTTGGTGGCGGAACCCAATTCAAGCATGGGGCACTTCATTACATTGACTTTATACAAGAGGTAAATTATATATTTATTGTTATTTTTATGATGTGTTTACTTGATGTGGATGAGCATTTTACCTACTAGAGATTTGATGATACAGACTTTAGCCGGCTTTGCTTGGGGAAAACGCACACGGGTTATATTAGATGTTGGATGTGGTGTTGCCAGCTTTGGAGGTTTTCTCTTTGACAGAGATGTACTTGCAATGTCATTTGCACCAAAGGATGAACATGAAGCTCAAGTTCAATTTGCTCTTGAAAGAGGGATTCCTGCTATATCTGCTGTAATGGGCACAAAGAGGCTTCCCTTCCCCGGAAGAGTATTTGATGTAGTCCATTGTGCACGATGTAGAGTTCCATGGCACATAGAAGGTATTCTGATTACATAGCTTTTATTTTGATGAATAAGTAAACTGATTCAGCATTTTTAATCATATTTCAATTTTAACTTGGCATATAAATGGTACTAGCTTTTATTTTGCAAGCATGGGTGGTTGAATTATTTCATATTGTTATTACTATTAAGATGAAGAGATGACATGGACATTTGATGAAATCCATGTGTTTGAATTACACAAGAGAGGCTCTACTGTGTAGAATTAATGTCATAATTAGAAATCACCAATATCCTAGTTAGCATAATCAAAAGATTTGATTAGCCTTTTTACTACATGCTTCTCAACAATTTGTTATTTTTACAACTGCAGGCGGTAAACTTCTTTTGGAGCTGAAAAGAGTATTGCGACCTTGTGGTTTTTTTGTATGGTCTGCTACTCCTGTTTATCAGAAGCTTCCTGAAGATGTGGAAATATGGAATGGTAGATTGTAACTAGCCTTTGTCTGTCTCTTTTATGCATTTTAATGTAGGTTTTTTAATCCTGACATTTATGAAATCATTGACAGCCATGAAAGCACTAACAAAAGCGCTGTGCTGGGAACTTGTGTCAGTTAGCAAGGATCAAGTTAATGGAGTTGGGGTAGCCATATACAAGAAGCCCAATTCCAATGAGTGTTATGAGAAACGATCAAAGAACGAGCCTCCACTGTGTCAAGAATCTGATGATCCTAATGCAGCATGGTATCTCTTACTTCACTGACACATTGATGTTTTTCTTAATCAGAACCTAAAATGGGAAGAAAAAAGTACATTGATGTTTTTCTTAATCAAAACCTAAAATGGGAAGAAAAAAGTGATTTATCTGAGTTAATTGCTGAATTCGTCTTTGACGGTAAATGGTGCAAAACTTAAAAACAGAGCTGATATATGGTTGGATGAACTTAGATTTCTAAATTTATGTGCAGAAGTTTCAATAACACAACGGTATTATGTTGTACATGCAGTCTTAATCTCTCTTTTGTGACAGGAATATTAAATTGCAAGCTTGCATACACAAAGTGCCAGTTAGTTCAAGCGAACATGGGTCACAATGGCCAGAACAGTGGCCAGCCAGACTGACCAAAGTACCATATTGGTTGTCAAGTTCCCAAGTTGGAGTTTATGGAAAGCCTGCCCCTGAAGATTTTGCTGCTGATTATAAACACTGGAAAAATGTGGTGTCCAAGTCTTATCTCAATGGGATGGGAATCCAGTGGTCAAATGTACGAAATGTCATGGATATGAGCGCTATCTATGGAGGGTGAGAAAAATTCATTCTTTCAAATGCTTTTATGAATTATATTTAATTGCTAATATCTCCTTATGTGTTTGACATATTTTGCCAATTATGACTTCCAGATTTGCTGCAGCGTTGAAAGATTTGAATATTTGGGTCATGAATGTAGTTTCAGTAAACTCCCCAGATACTCTTCCCATTATTTATGAACGAGGTCTCTTTGGTATATATCACGATTGGTGCGAATCATTTACAACCTATCCTAGGACGTATGATCTCCTTCATGCAGATCATCTGTTTTCAAAAGTTAAGAAAAGGTACAAATAACTATTTCATTCCACATTCATCACCAGCAAAGTTTTCGTTAACTGATTAATTTAAAACTATACACAATGGTATTATGTTGTACATGCAGTCTTAATCTCTCTTTTGTGACAGGAGTATTAAATTGCAAGCTTGCATACACAAAGTGCCAGTTAGTTCAAGGGAACGTGGGTCACTAATCCTATTCATTAGCCAGTAATTTTTCTGATATAGAAGTCAATATTATCAGTATAATGGAACTCATGTTCACTTGACTTTTTCATCCATCGTAAATTATGGACTCTTATTTAACATTCTGGTTGTAGGATGTCTATATGATCATAAATTCAGCACCTAAACCTGGTAGAGACTTTTATAAGCATCTATGGTTGTTGTGGTTTCTTAGCGTGATGTTGAACTTTGTTTTATTCTGCCATTCTGATGCCTAAGAGTTATGTTAACTTTTTGCTACTACTTGCTATCTAAGAGAAGAAACCATGCCAGTACACTTGTTCATCAATTTCTTCTGTGTATATTTGCTGGTTATCCTAATAGACCTAATAAACCATTTAATTTTTCTTATCTTGAGTTTTCCTTAATTAATTATTCTGGCTTTGTAACGCAGTTTATAAATCATGTGGCAATTGATGATGCCTTTCAGGTCCTTTCAATTTTGAAGCAGCAAAGACAAAGGGAAGCCTACCAACACTGCATCTTAATCCATACAGCTGGACCAAGGTATGAATTTTATTAAACTCTGTTGAATTTTTGAAAGGGAATGAAGGATGGTATGTTCTCATTGTAATGTTTTGTGTTGAGAATTTGTGTAGTTAATCCATTACAATTTATGTTTTCTTGAGATCAATTTGATATATGATTCTGTTTTTGGGTTATAGGTTTCCAGTATTATATATTTGGATTCACCTGCTGGTGTGGGATTCTCATACTCAGAGAATGAAACTGATTACCAAACCGGAAGACTGCGTCCGATTCTCACGCATTTCTTCTAAGGGTGAATCAGAAAAAACTTTGGAGATTTTAATATAATATTTGAATCAACAAGTTTATATTCTCCTTAATTTTCTTACATATCTACCTATTTTTTTCCTTTTGACAAATCAGTGGTTTGAACTATATCCCGAGTTCCTTAGCAACCCTTTCTTCATTGCTGGAGAGTCATACGCAGGAGTTTATGGTAGAGATTCTAGAGCTTTGGAAGAATGGTGATGCAGTGTGCTTTGATGTGGATAGAACTATGGGCCTGGATGAAGGTATTGATGAGCTTGCTGAATTCTGTGGGGCTGGAAAAGCTGTTGCTGAGTGGACTGCTAGGTTGGAATGTTTGAATGTTAATTATTTTTTGTTTTGTTGTTATTTCTTTGGTATTTTTTTTATGATATTTAAATGTTGAATTTTCATAGGGCAATGGGTGGTTCTGTTCCTTTTGAAGAAGCCTTGACTGCTAGGCTATCTTTGTTCAAACCTTCTTTGTCTCAATTTCAGAATTTTCTTGAGCAAAAACCCCCAAGGTATGACAGAGACTAGCTGATATTGTGATTTTAGGAATTTTCTAATGATCGATAGCTTTTTTATATATTTTGTTCAGTTTGCACATAGAAATTGCATTCAGAGATGGTGCAATGAAAAAGGAAATACAACTTGTGAAATATGTCTACAGGTATGAGGATGTTTCAGTGTCTTCAAAAATAAGGAAGAAATTGTCTGTTTTCTTGTTCTTGTTCTTTTTATTCTTATTTTCTAAAATTTATATTGGGTCGGCTGTTGCCCCATTCCTATCTGATCATGATTTACTTTCTAACGTTTTCCTTCTGTTTTTTATTTATTTATTTATTTTAATGTGCCTATGCTAAATTCTCTGTATCTGTATTCCATTTCTATTGACCAGAAGACAAAATTGCTTTGATTTTAATTGGTTTCAATCTTTATTTCCGTTTGATATTTTAGGTACTGTGGAATTCTCAATTATGCTGAGTATATTTGATGAGCAAAACTGATTCTTTTTTATTTAGTTATTTATTTATTGTTTTTGCAGCAATATGAACCTGGCCAAAGAAATCTCAATTATCTGATGCAGCAATGACCATTAGGTGATTCCCCATTACATATTTTTTGTCTCTCAAGTTGAATTTTTTAATTTTTTGTCTACATATTCTTGTTATAATTATTTTTAGAAAATTTGACAATAACTAATTTTTACGGAGCTGACAAATTTTGTGTTGGTGACCTGTGACAGAGATAGCCTGCAAATTGCAAGGAGGGAAGAAGAAGCGTTAAATAGAAGAATTATAGTTGAAGGTGTAACAATAGAAGACAATTACTCCCAATGCACCTATGCTGCAGATAGAAGCGCGTCTTGCTGTCGATCACTGGCTTTTACTGTAAGCATTTTCTATATTTTGACAAATAGAAATATATACTGAAATTGTGTAGCTTCGACTTTGAAAAGAATAAGTCAAAGACTCCAAGGTTGATTGCAATTATTGCCTGCCAATTGAGTCATTTGCTGCTAGTTGGGGAGGGTCAATAGGATGATGCAATTGCCATGAAATGCATGCTCTGTTGTGGTGTTTATTAAATGCTTAGAAATTTGTAATATTTTTAGTTTTTTAAATTTCTTTGTTTTCATATCTTTGCACTTGTAGCCAACTAGCCAACTAGCCTTTTGATCTGACATACATCTCTAATTTTTTTACCCAGGACTATCGATCGACGAGTTCTCAAGGAAGAAGTTGGACTTGACTGCAGAAGAGCTTTCTGAGGAAAAGACTTGACTGCTGTTCACTGGTTTTGTAGATTACTTATCTTTTATGGTTTTATTGCTTGACATTGTCATATGACTAAATCACTGGCAAATGTTGGATGAATTTGTTGTATATGATGAATTTAAGTACAATGTGATGAATTTAAGTGTAGAATTCTATTTGGATGTACTTAGCTTTAATGTAATTTAGCTTTGGATGTATTTTGTACTTAAAGTGTAGAATTCTACTTAACTAAATGAATTTTAGCTTTGAATTATAGTAAAATGTGACGAATGACCAATTAATGCTTGGTATAACCGGGGTGTATAGAATGTGATGAATTATAGTAGAATGTGATGAATTTCGTATTACTAGGATGTATAGATTAAACCAAAATTTGAAGAAAAAAAAACTTTTAAAGTCAGGCGCAATAATGTTTGACTTTAAAACTGACTTACGAAGTCAGGCAAGAATAAATGCTTGACCTTAAATCATACTTACGAAGTCAGGCAACAATAAATGCTTGACTTTAAATCATACTTACGAAGTCAGGCAAGAATAAATGCTTGACTTTAAATCATACTTACGAAGTCAGGCAATAATAAATGCTTGACTTTAAAACTGACTTACGAAGTCAGGAAAAATAAATGCTTGACTTTAAAACTGACTTACGAAGTCAGGCGAAACAAATGCTTGACTTTAAATCAGACTTACGAAGTCAGGCTATCGCTTGACTTTAAAACTCCTGACATACAAAGTCGACTTAATAAAAGTCAAGCGGGCGCCTGACTTTAAATCCCCTTTTCGCCTGACTTTAAATCCCTTTTTTGTACTAGTGCTTGCTCCCTTAGAAAGTGGCACTTAGTCTCAATATGCTTGCTTCGACCATGTAGAACAGGGTTCTTGGCGAGATTGATTGCTGATTTGTTGTCAATCAGCAGCTTCACAGGCTTCTTCTCTTTAAGCTTCAGTTCACACATCAATGCACTTAACCAAATAGCTTGACAGGCAGTCACAGCACCTGCAATGTACCCAGATTCGCAAGATGACAGAGCAACTGCTGGTTACTTTCTTGAACACCATGAAATTGGAGCATCCTTCCAAAGAAACACATAACCTGTTGTGGATCTTCTATCCACTCTATCACCACACCAATCAGCATCTGAATAAACCAGTAATTCACCACTCGAGTGTTGTTTTCCTGCTGGAAACAGAATGCCATGTCTCACAGTCCCTTTTATGTATCTCAGTATCCTTGTGGCAGCAAGGAAATGAGTCATTTTGGGCTTATTCATGAATCTACTCACCACACCAACAGAGTAGCAAATATCTGGTCTTGTATTGCACAAGTACCTTAAAGAACCCACTAATTGTTTAAATAAGGTAGGATCAACATCCTCACCTTCAACATTAGCTTCAAGCTTCACATTAGCTTCTGCAGGAGTCACTGCAGGCTTGCAGTCCTGCATCTGAAACCTTTTTAGTATTTCAGTAGCATACTTTACTTGATGGAGCACTGTACCCTTAGCTTTATAGAGAAATTCCATCCCTGGAAAATAAGTCACCTTTCCAAGATCTGTCATATCAAATTCAGCCATTAATTTCCCTTTGAAACCGTCAATTTCAGTAGCACAGCTACCTGCGATCAACATATCATCAACGTAGAGGCACACCAGAATCTTTTCACCTGCTCTTGAGTCTTTCACATAGACTCCATACTCAACTGTACACTTCTTGAAGCCTAGTTCATGGAAGTAGGCATCAATCTTCTTATTCCATGCCCTAGGGGCTTGTTTAAGGCCTTAAAGTGCCTTATGCAGTCTATACACTAGCTGCTCTTTCCCTTTCTTCTCAAAACCAGGAGGTTGCAACACATATACTTCTTCCTCCAATGGTCCATTTAAAAATGCTAATTTCACATCAAGATGGTATAATTCCCATCCCTTATTGCTAGCTAGACCAATCACCATTCTAATTGTCTCGTGCCTAGAAACTGGAGCAAATACCTCAAAGTAATCAAGCCCTTTCTTTTAAAGAAAGCCCCTTGCTACCAATCTAGCCTTATGTTTTGCAACTGTACCATCAGGATTCAATTTCACTTTGAATACTCATTTCACACTTATAGCTTTCTTTTCACTAGGCAACTCAGTTAACTTCTAGGATTTGTTTCTTTCGATTGAATTCAATTCTTCAATCATAGCATCATACCACACTTTCTCCTTTAGTGCCTCTACATGACTGAGTAGTTCCACATCAGCCAGCAGAGCCATTTGTATTAGCTCTCCATCACTGTCCACTTCATTATCTACCACTAAATCATCGTCTTCTAGCCTGTTTGGAATTATTTTGTGTCTCTGTGGTCTATTGTGCACTATCTGCTCTTCATCATGATCTGAATCAATATCATTTCCCTGGTGTTGTGGATCTTGTTCTACATTTTCAACTGGAACAGGCTCATTTTCTTGTTCTGGTGTGTCTTCACTAACATCACCAACCAGAATAGATTCTTCCCTAGCAGTGCTTACTCTGCTAGTGTCCCAATCCCGCATTTCAGACTCTTTAACAATCACATCTCTGTTGTACTCAACCTTGTTAGTATTTGGATCATACAATTTATAAGCTCCAGTAGGATGATAGCCTACTAGAACCATTGGACAACTTTTTTCATCCAACTTCCTTCTTGCATCATGAATGTGTTTGTAGCAAAGAGCACCAAATACTTTCAAGAGCCCAACACTTGGCTTTCTACCACTCCACATCTCAAGTGGCACTTTATCCTTGAGTTTCCTTGTAGGGCATCTGTTTAGGATGTAAGCTGCAGTAGCTACAGCCTCACCCCATAGATGATTTGGTAAGTGCATATGCTTTAACATACACCTAGCCATATCCATTATCATCCTATTCCTCCTCTCAGCAACTTCATTATGCTGAGAAGTATAGGGTGCAGTAACTTCATGGTCAATCCCATGCTCTTCACAGAAATTTTTGAACTCAGTAGAGTTGTACTCCCCACCACCATCAGTTCTAAGAATCTTTAGATTGCGTCCACTTTGCTTCTCTGCAAAGTTCTTGAACTTCTTGAATTGATCAAGCACATCACTCTTGGCCTTGATCAAATAAACTCACAGCATCCTTGTGTATTCATCTACAAATGACACAAAGTATTTGTTCCCACCCAAAGTAGGAACTTTAACAGGGCCACACACATCAGAATGTACTACACCCAGAGCATGTGTTGCTCTTGGTGGCAGTTCTGAGGTAAATGGAAGTCTAGCTTGTTTGCTTCTCATGCATCAAGCCTTGTCACTGGCACCAACTGTGGGAATCCCTAGCACCAGATCTTTGGACTTTAATTGACCTAAACTTCTATAGTTTAGGTGTCCATATCTCCTATGCCATAGGATACTTTCCTTATCAGCATCAGTAGCACTGAAACAGTGTGTTTCAGCTGCGTTAATACTCACTTTGAATGTCCTATTTTTCTCCAAGGATGACTTCAAGATCAATCTCTTCTTCTGGTCATACAACATTAACACACCATCATCCATTGTCACTGAGTATCCTTTCTCCAATAGCTGGCCAACACTCATTAGGTTACTCTTCATACCAGACACGTACCACACATCTTCTATCAACACAGTTTTACCATCACTCCTCTTCTATGAAACCCGGATACGGGATACCGACACGGATACGACACGATACAGATACGGGGATACGGGAAAATTTTGAAAATAAGGATACGATACGGCCAGGATACTTTAATAAAAAATTAAATTAAAATTTAAATATATAAAAATAAAAACATATTTAACAATATATTCAAGTGATTTTTTGGTACTTGTACTCTTCTAATACTCTTCTAATGCCGGACAATAAAAGTCAGTGGCTGAGATGCTTTTATTTTTTCTCAAACATTGATATATTTTAAATTATTATATCTTTTTCTGATTCACATCTATTACCTTTACTTACTCCCAATAACTTTACTAACTACTTTTCAGAGTTGTCATATTCCGTGAATTGACTATACTAACAATTACTACTATTTTTTAAGTTAAAAAACCTTCTTTATCAATAATAGAAAAAACGTTGGAAGATGTCTATCCCTCTCTACTTGTTCTTGTGCCTGTTATATTCTTTCCCTCTCGATTTACTGATCTCACTTCTCCATTTACGGATCTTGCATGGTGCGCCTGCTCTCTTTCTCTCTCTCTCTCTCTCTCTCTCTCTCTCTCTCTCTCTCTCTCTCTCTCTCTCTCTCTCTCTGTCTTCTATTGCTTCGGTAACAACTTAATCTTCATAGACTTCACCCAATCTCAAGTTGCTAGAACGTATCCCGCTCGCGTGCCCTCCATGGAAAGCCGTATCTCTTACGTATCAGCTACGTATCCATCATGTATCTGGCACTTTTCTTTTTAAAAAATAAATAAAAAATAAAGGATACTTCATGAGGACGTATCTGACCGTATCCGGTACGTATCGGTATCGGATACATGTCCGATACGGATACGTGACTCATTTTGGAGTATCGGGGCTTCATAGCTCTTCTTCACTAGAATGTTTCCCATTCCTTCTGCAGTCAAGTATCTGTCATCAGCAGGTCTGATTCTAGTTCTTTTACTGCCATCAAAATCAACCAGCCACTGTCTATTCCCAGTCATGTGGTTGGAGCACCCTGTATCCATATACCATATCTCAACAGTCACACAATCATCACTTGTAGTAACCATCAACATCACAGGTTCATCATCAGAATCACCCTTGGCTATGTTAGCCTCTTGTTTCTTATTTTCTTTGTTAGACCAGCACTCATCAGACCAGCACTCATCAGCAAAATGACCATATTTGTCATAGTTGAAGCATTGTATCTTCCTCTTATCAAATTTCTCCTTATTTTTCTGATTATTATTGTACTTCTTCCCTCCTTGAATAGATGATTCACCTTTCACATCAATATTATCACTATTTTTCTTATTCTTCTTATCTAACCAGGTCTGTTTCTGTGATTTCCACTTGTTCTCCTTCCACTTAGATTGTTTACCACTATTTCCTTTGTTAACAGTTTGTGCCTTAAGTTCCTGTTATACAGTTTCACTCTCCTTTCCTCTCTCAATTACAAGCAGTTCACGTGCCTCTAAGATGCCTTGCAGTTCATCAATTTTCATTGTGCTAGTGTCCTTAAATTGTTGTATTGCAACCATAATAAAGTCAAGTTGAGAGGTTAGAGATCGAAGTACCTTCTCAACAATCACTTGCCATGTGATTGTTTCACCACAGGTTTTCATCTCATTCGTGACAGTGACAACTCGTGCGACATAATCTGAGATCTTCTCATCACTCTTCATCTGCAGATTCTCATATTGCTTCTTCAGTGACTGTAGCTTCACCTTCTTCACGGTTGCATCACACCATAGCACCGTACTAGAGTATCCCACGCTGCCTTCGCCGTATTTGCCTCTGCGATCTTCTCAAAGACCTTTGTATCAAAGCACTGATGTATGTAGAACAGCGCCTTCTAATCCTTCTTCCTCATATCTCGTTGTGCATTCCTCTGCGCATCAGTTGCATTCTCCCCTACTGGAACGTAACCATCGTTGATGAGCTCAAGCACATCTTGAGCGCCGAACAACACTTTCATCTGGATTGACCACCGATTCCAGTTCTTGTCGTCGAACACCGGCAATTTCGTGTTGAAACCTCTGTTTCCACCGTTCATCTTCAATCTCTGTGCTAATCGCTCAAAAACTCACAATTGCTCGTGTTTCCCAACCCTAGGAATCAGAAATCGTGATTCCTTTCGATTTCGAGCTTCAATTCGATGTGAATCGAAGAATCAAAATCGCGCACAACGCTCACCGTCACTCGTGTTTCCCGAATCGCTCAACAATAAAAGCTCTAGATACCAATTTGTTGGGGATCAGAGCATTACACACACAATCACAATTCTCACAGAGAAGAAGATGAAGTTCTCAGAATTGTAGAGAAAGCAAGTTTTGGTTATTGATCTAACTGAAAAATGTGTATCATCTAGTTACAAGTAATAACTGTGCTGAGATAGCCAACTAAATGACATACAAATGAAGCTCAAATGAAATTGCACCTAAATGAAATGTAATTCAGTAATCACTATTGCTGTAAGGTAAAGTAAAGCAGTAAATGGTAAAAGTAAATGGTAAATCCCAATCATGAGTTATAAGTCTACAAAGTTCATGTGAATCACCTCTATGGGGGTAATTTTCCTGACTAGGTCTCTATATCTTGATTTATGTTGGAGTGACAAGTATCAGTTTTCTTGGTCTTCAATTTGGGCTACTTCTTGCTATCATCTCTGGATGTGGAGGAACAAAGGGGAACATATATGATCCAGAGTTTATTAGACCTTATAACCCTGCTCAAGTGGTTCTAGGTTACATCTCCCCTTATACTCTGACAAGCGCTTTACTAATCCAAACGTCCCTCCCAGGATCTATTCTAAAATTCTCATTAAGTGGATTCCTCCCCTTAAGGTGTTGTCAGATTAAATTGTGATGGAGCTGCTAAGTTAAACCCAACCTCTCCTGCTTGTGGTGGTGTTTTGCGTAATGCTAATGGGAAACAAATTATTGGTTTTGCTCGATTTCTAGGGTCTACTAATGCTTATGTAGCATAACTTTGGAGTGCTCTTGTGGGCTTAAACATTGGTTATGAAAAGGGGTAGGAGCATTGCTTGCCGCATCCGTAAGTTGCTTGATCTAGATTGGATGGTAACTATCAATTAAGCATATACCGAGAAGCAAAACAGAGGTGATGATGGTTTAAGCCTCTTTGAGTTGTAATAATCTAGCTAATAACCCTTTCATGTGTTAGATGATCCTCGTGATCAATGTTTTAAAACTCGGACCGGTGGCCGACTCGGTGAAGGTACCGGGTCACTAGGTCAAGGGTCAGACCGAGGGGTCGACAGTTGAACCGCATGACCAAAACCGGGACCGCATGACTCGGACCCGGTCTCTATTTTGCAAATTTTCAAGACCTATATAGTATATAATATAAAAAATAGCTACTAAATATGATATTTTAATAGGAAAATATAAAAAATAGCTACTAAATATGAATTTAAAATAGTAACAAAAAAAATATATTCATATTGTTTCCCGTCCGTATGTAAATAATAAGTATTGAACTTTGCAATTAATTTTCAAGCGTGCGTTCTAGCCTAATGGTAAACATGTGGTAAAATGCCCTCTTGGTGCCGGGATCGAATCCTACTAGAGGTGATTTTCTGATGTTGCGTTTTTAATAAAATGAAATTTGCATGGAACCACACGGTCCGAACCGGTCAGTCGGGTCAGCCGAGTTTACCCGAGTTAGTACCGAGTTGATGACATCAGCGCCGGTTCAGTGCATTTTCGATCCAACATCCAACCCGATTCGGTTACCCCACCGGTTCCCGGTCTGACCGGTTCGACCGGCCGGTCCGAGTCGGGTTTTAAAACACTGCTCGTGATAGCCTAAAGCAGTTAGTTGCTGATAAAGTAAATGAAGTGTTGAACCAAGGGTAAACACTCCTTTATTTTGTATGATAACAAATTACATCATATCTACTAATGTTTCAAGTTGAGCAAAGTGCAGGACTTAATTTAAAGAGAAGAAGACACAAAAGAAGAGAAGCTTGGAGAAGAAGCAACATATGAAGTTCAAAACCCTAATTTGTGTCTAAGCCTTCTTTAGGACACCTTGTAAGGTCCTATCACCTAAAGTGTATAACACTTTGGTTATTGAGAGAGATGACTTTTCAAAACATGCATGATGCATAAAAATAGTTTTGAAAAAATATTTTAAAATTGCATGCATGCATATGGTGGAAACCTAAACCCTAAAAATAAATTTTGTGGAAAGCTTGGAACCAATTCCTACCTCTGTTGAATAGCATAATCGATTACCATCCTATACCAATTTCATACCATAATCGATTATTTACCTTGTTTGAAAGCAAATAATCGATTACTTGCTCAATTCTCCTACAAAGGATAATCGATTATGATGCATTCCTCACCTTCCATTTTTAGAACAATAATCGATTAGTGACTCAAATGAACTCCATACCATAATCGATTATTGTCCTGATTGAAGGCAAATAATCGATTACTTGCTCAATTCCACTACAAAGGATAATCGATTATGAGCCTATTCCTTACCTTCCATATTGAGCCATAATCGATTATCACCAATTTGCACTACATGAGACAATCGATTATCTCAAGCCATAAATGATTTTGCAAAAATCGAACCTCACCTATCACTATAAATATGAGCCTGATTTCACTTCTCAAAACCACCTCCAACATCTCTCCATCTTACAATTTCTCTCTATACGATTCTAGATCTATACTTATGCTTCATAGTTTTATTTTGTTAAAAGCTTTTGATTTCGAAATTGTCATATCATTTCCAAAAGCTTTTATGTTTTTATAAATCTAGATCTAAGATCTTGAGCTTCATTGTTTTGATCTTGTTAAAAGTTTTTTTAATTTCGAAATTGATATATCATTTCTAAAAGCTTTTATACTTTTGCAAAGTCAGCTTCCATTGTCATATCTTCTTTAAGCTTTTTGCAAAAACAAGATTTCATATTCCATATCATTTTAAGAGCATCTAAAAATCCTAAGATCACTCATCTCTCTCAGTCTCTAAACTGACATACTACAAGAAGTGATTGGATCATAGATCTCAAACGTTGTACTCTTTATTTCTTAAAGTTGTTATTTTGAAATCCTGGGAGGTTCTCTTGGGTCTCTCAATCGGGTGATTGAGTTGGTTGAAATCCTTAGCGGGTGCTTGGGTTCTCAGTTCAGGGGAATTGAGATTCACTAGTGTTGAAGTTGACTGTTTGTATTAAACTCTCTTCAATATAGTGGTTGCTAAGTCCAAGGGTTGAAAAGCCTAAGGCCGAGGACGTAGGGGTTTTATCCCGAACCTCGCTAAATATCTGTGTCCCTCTATCCCTTCTCTCTTTATATTTTGCACTATTATTATAACTGTTTATTATTAATATTATTGTGCTTATTGATATTATCACTATTATTATTACTGTTTATTGTTAATATTACTGTGCTTAAATTATCAATACTCATCAATCATCTTCTACTCCTCTTCTCTAAGATATACTATATCCCTTATAATATCTTTATTGGAAATATTGAATACAATTTAAACAACTCTTGCTTGTTTTTATATCCAAAAGTTCAAATCACATTTTCCGCATCCGATTTGAAAAAGAATATAATCATCATTTGCGAAAAGAATCCATATTTACTCATAACCTTATTCACCCCCCCTCGGTCAATTTTCTATCAAAAAAGGCATAAAAAATACTGACGTGGCCACGTGTCTTCATCCCATTGGACCATTGTGCCACGTGTCACTAAACCTAACATGCCATGTGTCCCTAAACCTAATTTCTAACTCTAATTTCTAACTCTCCCTCTCTCAGCGCCGCAACCCTCTCCCCCTAACCCTAAACTTCTCTTTCACCTCAGCGCTGCTCCTCAATCTCTCTGCCCACCGCCTTACTCCCTTGAGCTCTCTTCTCTTCAGCGCCGTTCACCCCCTCCTCTCCTCCTCACCAAACCAGATTTCGCTTCTCTTCTCCCACCAACCCGATCCTTTCTTCCTCTCACCACCGACAGTAACTCTAAACTTACCCTCTCTTCTCGCCGCCAATCCTAACCTCCTATTTTGACAACAGCGCCGATTCAACAAAAGGGAGGGGGAGAAACGCGAACGGGATGCAGAACGGAGTGAGAAGAGATTTAGGGAGAGAAAACGAAAGGGAGGGGGAGCGGGAATGGATGGGTTAAGACGCGACGACGGTGGGGTTTCGGTGGTGTTGTGTTTGGTTGTCGAGTGGGGGTTGTTGGGTGCAGAGAGAGGGTCGGTGTAGAAACGGCGATGGGGTGATATGGGTTTTCACGGTGGGGGAAGAGAGACGGTGGTGAGAGAGAAAAGGGGTTACAGTTGAGAGAGAGAGAGAGAGAGAGAAATTGACACTGTGGTCGGTTGGTGGTTTTGCTGGGTTATTCACGGTGGTTCACGGCGGTGGAAGGTGGTGGCTAGCCGTTTGGGTGGTTTGGGGTAGTTTACGAAGAGGGGGAAGACGGTGAGTGGAGGAAAGGAGGATGGCGGCGAGGGGAGAGAGGGTGACGGAGATGTGGTGTGGAGGGCGTACGGCTTGGTGGTTTTGACGAGGGTGGTGAGGAGACCTACGGTGGTGGTCACGGGGGAGGTTCGCCAGTGGTGGAGGTGAGGAGCAGTGGTGGCTGACGTGGCAGTGATGACATGGGGTGCTTACGTGGCATGTTAGTGACACGTGACACAATGGTCCAATGGGATGAAGACACGTGGCCACGTGAGTATTTTTTTATGCCTTTTTTGATAGAAAATTAACCGAGGGGCTTAACCGCAAACGCTTAATATTTGCGGGTCATTTTAAAAAAAAAATTTGCAAGGGCTTAAATGGATTTTGGCCATATTTGCAGGGGCTTATCATATATTTAAGCCTTTTTAGTATGTATGTATCATTATTATTATTATTATTATTATTATTATTATTATTATTATTATTATTATTATTATTATTATAATAAAAGCAATTTATAATGGTATTTTCATCTTATCGTATTGTGGCCTGTGGAATAATGATTATATATATGGAATATTCGCATTTTCAAAAGAAAAATTCATTACTTTTTGAAAGGGGGCAATCATTACTTACTTCGTAATCAAATGGTAAAACATTTCTAAAAGCTAGTTTTGCATCGAGAGCTTCTCTCCTTCTATCCACTTAACCATACTATACGTAAAAAGAGCAATGCTATTTAGCCAAATATTTTTAGACAAAAATAGACAAAAACCACATTACAACATCAATTAACCAAGTTTTTTAAGCAACTAACCAACCTATTTTTTCACAGTTTTCTAGGCCATTGACTAAAAACTGTAAAAAAGTAGGTTGGTTAGTGACTTAAAAAACTTGGTTAATTGATGTTGTAAGGTGGTTTTTGTCTATTTTTGTCCCAAAAAATTTGGCTGAATAGCATTTCTCATGTAAAAAACATAGAGCATTATGATATCTTCTTCATTTTTTTTCTATAAGTAGGAATAATAATATTGATAGCCAAATAGCTCAGCATCATTAACACACACTTTACCAACTTTTTAGAAAGGTTTCGAGAAGGTGTCCAATCACGTGCTAGAACTAATGGGAACAAAATACACCAAGTTCAATACAACATAACAGAGCAGAATTTGAAGATTAGCATAACAAAGTTCAAGTAAGTGCTAATCCAAAAACACCTAAAAAGAAAGAACAAAACAGTCTACTGAGACAATATTTTGGGTGTATAAATTCATATAAATATTTAACATACATTATCTATTATCTATTATATACACATATGCATTCATATATACTTTTTTTATGCAATGCATTCATATATACTTAAAATTATAACAATAAAATTTTCTATTTTTTTTAGTCTACTGATGGAGTGACAAAAGAAAAAGAATTTGATCCGCCGCAATTACCCTCGTCTATCTCTCTCCATTGTAATTTTTTTAAATAAAATAAATCAACCGTTATGATTTTCCATACATCATTCATTGGCTCTTATAGGAGTGCAACAGTAATTGCAATCAATATCGAAATTGGATTATGTGCAATCACTTTATAGGTGCAGTTGGGTACATAGTCGACAAATCTAGACCATTAATTTAATATTGGTTGGATGGACTAAAATTTTAACTCAGGAATTTATTTAAAATATAAATATTTGCTGACTGTATAATTTATACCGTCCAATCAAAATTAAATGGTCTGGATTTGCCGACCGCATGACTGTACTAGGCAGCAATGGCACCAAATCCGGATCCGTCAATATTGACTGCGATGAATCTTGGTTTGAGTGATAAGTACGTACCACCTGGAAGCTGGAACAAACAATTGTACCAGGCCTTTCAATTTCTAGAAACTGAGATAATGGTTGCTCCTCTCTTAATATCAGTTGATGCCTAAACTAAGAACCCACTCATAATCTTTGAATAAATACGGTAGGAAATCAAACGGATCAGTTCAATGCACCACACAACAACAAAAGGTAATACGATATGGGAATTTTCCATTTTTTGTTTTGTTATGGATGCAAAACTAGTAAGAAACAATTTAGGTAGATTTTTAATTACCTAAAAAGTTTGTTTGGTACCGGTATCCATAGATGGAATAATATAAATAGTGTATATAGAATGCATTTTTTTTAAACGGGGTATTATCTGCGCGTAACTGTAGAGACGAATCTCTCAAGCTGAGTAGGACCACAATAAGTAGCAAAACTCTCCTTTAAAAATTTTAAGCCTGTTGATTCTGGATTCAAATTTATGACCTTTATTAAGCTGGAAGAGAACAAAACTATGCCATCCAAGCTAGAATACATTTTTTACACATAGTTGTTATGGACATAATTTTTTATAACCAACAAAGTTTTTAATAATCGATATATGCTAAATGTGTCGACTTCTTCTATTTGAGTTTAAAGTTTATAAATTAGCTCTTAAAATTTGAGTTTCGAAGTTCATCAAACTCTTCTACCTTGCGACAATTCCTCTATTCAACAACTATGCTTCTATGATTGTTGACATCAGTTTCACTTCTTCCTATTTTCAAAATCAATGTTTAAAATGTGATGATGGTCAATTTTTTCAATTTGTGTTTTCGATATAAGTTTTAAAACATTATTGATGGAAAGTTTGCACAGAAATACATGGAATGAATTGTCTAAGCTTTTTGTGATGTTACTCTCTTTTGATCTATTTATAAGTAAAAAAACACTTTTTAGCTTCATTGAATAACAAATGTATCTGATCTATATTATAGACCAGATACATCAATTATTCAATGAACTTAAAAAGTGTATTTTCGCTTATAAATCAGTCCAGAGTAGTAGTACATTTAATTATAGAATTGTAAATGGTTGAAATCATTGGGAAGTTGAGTTGCAATCGGGTCATAATGATCTTACTTGAATGTTGCATAGTGTGTAGTACATTTATATTTTTCAATCGAGAAATGCTTAATATTAATTGCGACAATAAGTATCGTGAATCACTAACGAATCATTCGTAAGGTTATTTTCTATTTTTTTCTTGTGTGACCCAAAACTTGCATTCCGTCCCTTTCATCTTCTACCTAAAGAACCATTTCAATTTTCACCAGAGATGTGATTCTAATTCAGCCAACGCCAGTAGACTCTAAGTTCTGATTTTTTTTAGTTGTTTAAATCATTTAAGCCACCAATGTAAGTTAGTTCCAACGATGTTTAGTACTAGTATTTTATAGTGAAAGATTCCATTTCTGTTGAGTTTGGGGAACAAAGTTAGGGATTTAGGTTCAAAATGGAATTGCAGTGAGATTCTCAGATGGGTGCATGCGTCGTAATGGGTATAGTGACATCAACAACCTGCATCCCTTATTGTCTCCCTCTCCTGTGAGTCTTAGTGGAAGGAAACCTTATGCTTAGTTGGTCTTGTGTAGTCAAAGTTGACAGAACTGCTTCTTCAACGTGATATGGATCGGTGGAGTTGTATTTGAGTTCAGAGGTTTTGTTTTCTATTTTTTTATTGTTCTTTTTGTATTTTAACTTTTAAAAATGAAAGTTTCTGTTTGTCAAAAAAACCAATGAATAGAGTAAAAAAAAGAGCAAATGCACTGTTCGTGAATTTTGCTAGACAATTCTGTCGCTATATATAGCACTACTCTTTTCAATTATAGTCATTTTCTTTGATTTAAAAAGCTCAGTGAATTGCTAACGAGCTTGCTAACGAGCTGAACCAAGCTAGAGCCAACAAAATGTACTTTTATTCGACTTTGAATTCATGCCTTTTGAGTCCACGAACCAAATCGAGTTGTTCACGAGTTTGAGTTGACGGAAAAAAGTTCGCGTCAAACTCAAGTCGAGTTTTGATGTGAAAAAATTCTTATTGTGTCATGTCAAGCAGAACCAAATACTTTAGTCAACTTGACTCACTTTCAACCCTAAACTCGAGTATATAGATATCTTGTACATCCACTCACCTTATTATCATTATCCAAATATAATAATATAATTTCCATAAGACTTTGATTTATATAGATCAATGGTATAGAAGAGTTTTACATAGTTACAAAATTATTAATTCATTGAAGTAGGTCTGACGCGAGATTCAAATTGACCAAAGAAATGCTAACAACACGCTTTTTGTAATACTCTCAATGTTTGTATTGAATTCTCACAACTTTCACCACTTTGAAAACAGAATCCACATTAATTATATCCAACCCTTGAGAGAGTGCCAGAGGGAAAATGTTAAAAAGAGGGTTTCTAACACCTCTCAATTGAGTAAGACAATGATACAATCGTTTGCCACCAATCACCTATTTGTTTTTGACAGACTAATCAAGTACTTTCAAAATGTAATAATTATTAAAGATTTAATTTCTAACCAATAATAAGAAAATAATTGAGTATATATTGTTTTCATTTCTCAAAAGAAATATAAGCCTATGTAGTTTCAAACTTTTAGGGTCGAGTTGAGTAGCGTCAACTTGTGACCCAAGTGGGGGGCAACAAAGTGGTGGAACATGACTTTGGCTTGCCTAGTTGTGCCGGTGATTGCACCATGCTAGCCTGTCAGCTCGAAGCTAAAAGTTGAATCGTGGGGTCTCTACGAAGGCAGAAATCTCATGGTTCTTAGATGAGAGGGCACCGTGTGAGGCTAGTTTCACAGAGTTGCGAAAACTTTCATCTCCAAACAATGAAGGAATTACAGGTCGATGCATTTCGAGTCCCAACACCCGTTGGGCCTAGCCATTAGACGATCATTTAATATTATTATCCACCAAAAAAACTTTTAGGTCTATAAAAATATATTTCTATAAATATAATTATTTTTGTGTCTATACATATTTCCATATTTTTATAATTTTTGTAATTTTATAATTGGTGAGAAATATTAGGTAATTATAAATATAAATTGGAAAGGGGGAATAATAATTATATAATTATTATGAGGATGAAGAGTAATGCGTGGCTGTATGTCATTCGAAGGAGTGAAGGCAGGGATTGATTGAGGGATATACGAGCACTACTTAATCCCTCTCATCGCCTCTCCGTTACACACCCACCGCACAATACACCCCTCATTTCTCTCCCCCACAGCCCACTACCCATTTTCCCCTATCCCCTCCCTCTCTCCCTCTCTTTCTAATTCCCCTCTCTCTCATCGTTACTCTTTCTCAACAATGGAAGGATCTGGAGTCGTAACAGTCTACGGAAACGGCGCACTCACGGAGACAAAGAAATCTCCCTTCTCCGTCAAAGTTGGCCTAGCCCAAATGCTCCGTGGCGGCGTCATCATGGACGTCGTCAACGCCGACCAAGCCCGTATCGCTGAAGAAGCCGGTGCTTGCGCCGTCATGGCTCTCGAACGTGTCCCCGCTGACATTCGAGCCCAAGGCGGTGTAGCCCGAATGAGTGACCCACAACTCATCAAAGAAATCAAACAAGCCGTAACAATTCCCGTTATGGCTAAAGCCCGTATCGGTCACTTCGTTGAAGCTCAGATCCTTGAAGCTATCGGCATCGATTACGTCGATGAAAGCGAAGTCCTCACTCTCGCTGATGAAGATAACCACATCAACAAACATAACTTCCGTATCCCTTTCGTTTGTGGTTGTCGTAACCTCGGTGAAGCTCTCCGCCGTATCAGAGAAGGCGCCGCCATGATTCGTACCAAAGGAGAAGCCGGTACCGGTAACATCATCGAAGCTGTGAGACATGTGAGGTCTGTTATGGGTGATATTAGGGTTCTTAGGAACATGGATGATGATGAGGTTTTCACTTTTGCTAAGAAGATTGCTGCTCCTTATGATCTCGTTATGCAGACTAAGCAACTTGGGAGGCTTCCGGTGGTTCATTTCGCTGCTGGCGGTGTTGCTACCCCTGCCGATGCGGCGCTGATGATGCAACTTGGTTGTGACGGCGTTTTTGTTGGGTCTGGTGTTTTTAAGAGTGGTGACCCTGCAAAGCGTGCGAGGGCTATTGTTCAAGCGGTTACTCATTATAGTGATCCTGAGATTTTGGCTGAGGTTAGCTGTGGATTGGGTGAAGCTATGGTTGGTCTTAATTTGACTGACCACAATGTTGAGAGGTTTGCTAATCGTTCTGAATGATGATGATTCTCTGCTTCTGATGCTGCTGTTGCTGCTTCTCTTTCGCATGGCAATTCTATTTGAAAGGGTTTAATTAGTTTCTCCTTATTTTATTTTAATAAGCTTTATTATGTTTTTGGTTCTTTATTATGTTTTGAACTGTGTTAGGTGGGAACAAAAAAAACAAAAAAAACAGCTAGCCTTTTGTGGCTTGTAGTATGCTGCTGATACTTGTTTTATACATCCAATGTCGTAGTAGTATTTGATCTAGTATGTTGAGTCTGTGAAGAATTCATCATAAACTAGAACCATTCTTATTGGAATATTGAATTCTATTATTATCTTTGGCTGTTTATCTTTGCTGAGTATTTTGGGTTTCTTGCAATTTTGAGATGAGATTACCAAATGTTAGTTTTTAGTTGGTTGAACAGAAATTAGGCGTGGTGGTAGGTATTGTTTGAAGTTCTAATTCTGGTCTATAAATACAACAAGTGTGATTTGTAATTGATGTTTAACTATTGAAACAGGGAATAAAGCCTGTGACAAATTTAGGTTTGTTTGGAAGTAGGAAATAGCAGTACCATAACTACTGGTCATACGGTTGCCCTGTTGTTGTAAACTTGTAATAAAAAACATGGACTACATTTTCCACTTCCAAGCTTATTTACTGAACATACTCTCTTAGGAAAGGTAGTTGAAGATAAGAGTGTGTGCTGGCCGTATATCCTGCAAAATGGGGAATCCTTACAGCACGCCAGATCGCCAGAATAATCTGGTGGCTTTAGAAGGTACCGATGTGTTTCTCTTCTGACGTGGATGGAGAGAGATTCAGTGTCTTTAAGGCGGGAAAAGTACTCAGATGTATAGATGTGTTTCTCTACTGACGTGGATAGAGAGAGATTCAGTGTCTTTAAGGCGAAAAAAGTATTGGGATTTTTGGTGTGCTGTTTGCCACCACGTTGGTAGTTTGTTTTGTCGTTGATACATCTCCAACTCCAAACGCTCATTTTATCCTTAGCTTATGGTTTTATAGTGTGTTTGATTTATTGTTGTTAATGAGCGTTTCAAAATACAATTAGCGATAATTCGAGTGGACGAGAGTGTGACACGTGGTTTTTAACTAGATAATAGAATAGATATAGATAGAAAAGATCAGTGGCTATGAATTCAATGGACACAGATTTTTGATGTAGAAATTCACGCGATCACACATTTCAGACCGTCTAATGAAGCACCTTGTTTGTGTGTTAATAATGCTCCCTCTATCCATCATAGTGGTTTTAATTTGTAGTATGCAAATTCACGTTGCTGTCTAAAAAGTATTTTTTGAGCTTTGTATTGTAGAGAAAAATTGACTAGTATTTCTACAAGCGGGAAAGGAAGCTAAAAGGCACGAAAAGAAAACAATGGCTAATAGCAGCAAACTTTGATTTCATTCCTTGACAGAAAATCATTACCAATGATAGGAATTAAAGGTTTAGAGAATAGAGACATTTCTCACCCATCGAGATCCTTAGAATTTTTTTTTTGATTATGAGTAACTTCATTAAATTGGTCTAGTCCCAGCCGTCATAGTACACACACTCCAGTCCCACCTTCTAGATCTATGGACAACCATGTTCTTGCCTCTTGTAATGCTAATAATTCTTACATGATTCAAAGAGGAGTGAAAGAAGTTATGATTTGTCATAATATTTTCAATTTCAGCTGAAGGGTAAAGTTCCCTTCTTACATATATTACAACAAGTTCATAGTCAGTTTCAATACTCAGTTGAGAGCTTGATCCTTTGCCTAAACAAGACCAAACCTGAGGCACGAAACTTCAGCCATAACAGGGGTAACAATTTGGCTCAACGAACAAACTTACAGCCACACTCATTGTTAGTTGTCTACGCAAACAAAGAGTCAAAAGAAATTGAAGCAACGAACAAACTTAAGGATCGTGTCAACGTTGACAAAAATCCAATTAAGCAAGTTAATTGGCGCGTATGCAAAAAGAAATTGAAGCAACGAACAAAACACTGAAAAAAAATCCAATTAAGCAAGTTAATTGCCGTGTATGCAAAGCTCGAACGGTGTCAAACAGAAAATGCAAAAAAAGGCTAACATTGTTTTGATTTTAAAAGTTAAAAGACCTATGTGGAAAAAAAAGAAACTTAAAAGACAAAATCAAAATTTGAAAATAAATTAAGAGACTTTAGAGCAATTTTGCCTTTAAACTTTTCGAAATTGAATGCACAATTTTTAACATAACATTTCTGAAATTTATTTTTTAATGGGGCACTAGTTAGCATTTACTATTTTTTTATATAAAAGTTTAGAATAAAAGGATGGCATTATTTAAGAAACTTTTAAATTATTATTCTTTTCTGATAAACAATTTATAATTTATCACAATTCTTGATGGAAGTAATGAATGAGAAAGAAGAGAAGAAAAGTGAAAATATGAAATTGCATTGATAATCAAGTGGTAAAATAACTAACTAACTTTTATATAGCCAATGATAAAATAACTAACTAACTTTTAGTCTAATATCCCCACAAGTTGGAATGTGTTTATTACACTCCCAATTTGAAAAAACTAAAAAAATGCCAAAAAATACAACGAACGAAAAGAATATGAATTGGCAAAAACATATTGACTAAAAAGAAGATCAACTGCCGAAAACACATTAGCTAACAAAGATTTTATTATCGATATTTCACCTAATGAAAAATGCTGAAATTTAGGTCAACTTTTGAGAAATGCTGTCATCATTAAGTGGAACTTGAGAAATTTTAATCAATGCTTAACTATCAATTATCATTATGGATAGAAGCTAAAATCTAGGGGTGGACATCGGTCGGGATGAGTCGGATTCGGGCCCAAATTGGCCCATCCGAAGCAATCCACGAATTGGATTGGGAGGCCCAAATCTGACCATTTCAATAAACGGATTTTGGGGGATTCAGGTTTGCGGGTGCGAACGGTTTGGTGGGTGGGTAGTTACTGACCCAATTGCTTATTTTAAACTAGTTTTTTATCCATAGTTTTTTTTTGCTGTTTTAAAAATTCTAAATACAGTATTGGGCCTAGGAAATTTAATTTTAATACCAAGTAAATTACTAGGCTGAGTCTCTTGATCAAAACTCTTCATATTATCTGAAATTTTTGAAAAAACATACAAACATAAATTGGACTAAATTCATGGCCATTATCATACCTGTCCTAGTAAATTTTAAACTAAATTCTAACACAAACATATTTGTAAATGATAACACATCATTATAAAAGAGGTCAAACCTAAACCAAGTTAAAATAGTTTACTGCTGCCAATTTCCAAAGTATGTGGCAGTAACTATTATAATCACAGGGCCATCATCAACCAAATTAATTACCAACCAACTAAAGCAAGCAATACTTATTAGTAATAAATCTAAGTTTAAAGGCTAAATTACACCATACACCCATGCAAGGGGAATTTTACAGCTTCTTTAGAGAAGCTTAAGTTCACAACTTCAAAGTTCACAAACCCCTAGAATATGCAATTTGCATAATAAAATAGTAACTTTCATTAGTTAAAACAGTAATAATAACTTAATCCAGTAATAATAAATAAATCAACCACTTAGTAGCACTAACCCTGTTACTTGCAGCTAAATAGCCTAAGTAATAGCATATCAGCACTTGGTTGGCCAAAAAGATGCCTTAAACCAGAAACTGTAAAGCAACACAACATTATTTAAATCTGATTTTAATATCCAGAAGCAGATTTCAATAGATTTCAATCTGATTTTAATATCCAGAAGCAGATTTTAACCAGAAGCAGATTTCAACAGATTTCAATCTGATTTTAATATCCTAAAGTAAAACAAATGCATATTTCAATATGATTTTAATATCCTTAACTGATTTCAATATGAAGGACTTCTGATTTTAATTTAGGACAGATGCAGAATTCAATCTAATTTCAGTGCTTACCCCTATCAGTTTTAAACAACAGCAGACTTCAATCTGACTTGTATGGAAGCATCTATTTAATCTCGACCAATGTCCTAAGTTCCAACAAAATGAACTTAATTTCTGAAACAAAAACAGCCAAATACAGAGTAATTATTAAAACATAAAACAGAATGCAAGAAACTATTAGAGAGTATTTAGGAAAGCATTACCTTCATTCATACCCAAAACAGAAGTTCCCTTGCATGAAGTTGGATAATTGGATCATGTAGTGAGCCATGAAAGACTCCAAAAGAACAAACAAGGTTCTATATAGTTGGCTATAATATGTGAACCATGTGAATTCAAAAAAGCAAAAAAGTTATGACTCAAATGTTAAAAATTGAGCTGCTAATACATTCACAACTAAATGAAGCAATAAATTAGTTAATAGTGTAGGAGAGACTAACTGAAATTCTTCTCAGCCACTGCCAATATTAATTGGCTGTGACTGAGATGATGAGCCAACTCCAGCAGCTCCATCATCCACAGAAACCCCTCCTTGAAATTCTATGGAACATAAAAAACAAATATTAGTTCATATAGAATTAGAAAACAAATATTATCAAAAGACCAGAGATCATTTAATTTATACCTGCTACAAAGTTATCAAAATCCTCATACTCTTCATCTATGTTGAGGTTTTTAATCTGGAAGAAAGAAGGCTTCAACCAGTTTTGAGTGCATATAAGAGCTTCTGCCATTTCAGGGCTTAAGGAGCTTCTATATGTATCTAAAACCCTCCCTCCAGTGCTAAATGCACTCTCAGATGCCACAGTAGAAACTGGTGTGGCCAAAAGATCTCTAACAAAGGTAGATAACACAGGGTACCGGTTTGAGTTTTGTTTCCACCAAGCTAAAATCTCAAATGTGACTGATGCATCTATATTAGGTTCACCCAAAAACCTCTCTAGTTCATTTTTCTTATCAATAGAATCATTTTCCCGCAAATGTTACTTAAATGCATGTTCTCTTGCTTGAGTTGAGAGTATTTCAGAAATTGCAGGTGTTTCACCACCTACTGAAGGACTAACAGCTTGCTGCCCAACATTATTTTTCTTCTCATATTCATCCTTGTACCAATGGTACATCTTAAAAAGATTATTTTTAACTGAACTGAAAAGTTCAGTAGCAAAGGTGGGATTGGAAACATACATTTCTTGAAATGACCACTCAACATACCTGTCGTGACCTGGATCTCGACGTAGACGGCTCAAAAATAATAATTTAAGGAGTCGGCACCCAATTTTTTTTTTAAATCGGAAAATTGAGAAAAACCTAAACCTAAGATTATCGGCCTGCGTAACTAGGTTGGACTCGGGAGTCGGTTATGCGAAGGAAAGGGGTGAAAACTAGTTTCACTACACCCCTAACACATCTGTCCTAGGACAGTTACCCTAAATTTGATTTGTGCAATAATTATTAAGTCGTTTAATTATTTGTTTACCCAAAAAATAATACTTAATAAGATTTAGTAAAAAAACAATTATTTACAAAGGGTTAATTTAAGAAAATTTTATTTTGACTTTGACAGGGAGGCCCTGTGCCTACGTACTCTCCGGTGCAATGAGAGACTCAAAAGTCGCGTAGTTCTTCCTGAAAATTTTTGGTTGGTTGGTTGATTTTCTTTTTTTGAAGAGGTTTAAGATCAAAGCCGTACAGCTAAAGTCTCTTAAACCGGGATTGACAAGATGTACATCTCAGTCAAACCCATTTTTATAATTTTTATGAAAATAAGTGTTAAAAGAAAAGAAAAAAGAACTGATTATTTATTAGGAAAAATTAATTTGACTTGACGGGGAGGCCCCGCTCCTACGTATCTCCGTGTGTGGAGAATCAAAGGCTACGTAGTTCTTCTTGAAAATATTTGTTTGTTTTGTTGATTTTAATTGGGGACCACTGCCCTGTGTGGTTGGTTAAATCGGATCTTAATTGGGGACCCAAGCCCTTTAGGTTCAACAACTGCTGGCTTGAACATGAGAATCTTATGCAGTTCATCAAAGATTGTTGGAACTCCTTTCAGCTAAAAGGGAATGCCTCGTTTGTACTAAAAGAAAAGTTGAAATTATTGAAAGAAAAGCTAAAGGTCTGGAATCGCGAGGTGTTTGGGTTTAAAGACTTGCAGATAGACAATATAGTTCGAGACTTGAATGAGGTAGAACGAATCGCATCGAAAGGGGGTGGAGTTGACAACGAACAAAGAAACAAACTAAATGAGAAGTTTTGGAAGGAACTTTATGCCAAAGAAAGCTTGCTTGCTCAGAAAGCGAGAGTCAAGTGGCTAGCGGAAGGTGATTCTAATAGCCGGTTTTTTCATGCATGTATAAAAGGGAATAGGAGGAGAACTCAACTATTGAAGGTCTTGGTGGATGGGGTGTGGGTAGAAGAGGTGGAGGGGGTAAAAAGGGCGGTGAAAAATCATTTCGAGGAGAAATTTAAGGAGGAAGATTTTAATAGGCCAACACTTGATGGAGTACACTTTAAACAAATCTCTGGTGTGGAAAAGGAGTCGTTAATTGAACCGTTCTCTTTGGAAGAAATAAAGGAAGTGGTATGGGGATGTGATGGCAACAAGAGCCCGGGGTCGGATGGGTATAATTTTAAGTTCATTAAGGAATGCTGGGATATAATTGGGGTGGACATCGTGAAGTTTTTTGAAGAATTCCACAGGTGCGGAACATTCCCTAAGGCGGTAAGTGCATCCTTTATTGCACTTATCCCCAAGACAAACAATCCTCAAGGTCTTGGGGAGTACAGGCCTATCTCTCTTATTGGTTGTTTGTATAAAGTGCTCGCTAAGGTGTTAGCGGGAAGGTTGAAAAAGGCCTTGCAAGGGATTATCTCGGAAGGTCAAAGCGCCTTCCTCGCCGGAAGAAATATCCTGGATGGAGTGGTAGTAGTTAACGAGCTTATGGATTTGGCTAAGAGAAAGAAGCAGAAGTGCGTAGTGATGAAAGCGGATTTTGAAAAGGCGTATGATTCTGTAAGCTGGGCATATTTGGATTATATGTTGGAAAGATTGGGGTTTGGGGGAACGTGGAGGAAATGGATGCGTGCGTGTATCTCATCTAACTCCATGTCAGTCTTGGTTAATGGGAGTCCAACGGAAGAGTTCACGGCACAGAAGGGATTGAAACAAGGGGATCCGCTTGCACCATTCTTGTTTTTGATAGCGGCTGAGGGATTGGCAGGGTTGGTAAGAAAAGGAGTGGAATCGAGCAATCTCAACGGTTTTCGCATAAATAGTACTTTATCGATTGAGATCCTGCAATTTGCTGACGACACAATCCTCTTTTGTGATGGTGGAGATAAGAGCATATGGTGCTGGAAAGCAATACTGAGAAGTTTTGAGCTGGCTTCGGGTTTAAGAGTAAATTTTGCAAAAAGTAGTATATTTGGCTTGAATATTGAGGGGAGGGCTTTGGAAAGCATATCACATTTCTTAGCTTGCAAGGTAGGTTCCGTTCCTTTTAAATTCTTAGGGATTCCGGTCGGCGCGAATCCAAGGCGGGTGAGCACTTGGCAACCAATTCTAGACTCGATAAAGGCGAGACTGAACAGTTGGAAGAGCAATCAGTTATCTATTGGAGGTCGCGTTACGCTTATAAACTCGGTGCTTGCTTCACTTCCTCTGTATTTATTTTCATTCTACAAAGCACCAAAGAAGGTAATTTCGGAAATAACTAAGATACAAAGAAGATTCCTATGGGGTGGTGACGAAGATAATAGGAAGTTGGCATGGGTGAAGTGGGAAACAATTTGTTTGCCAAAAGATAAAGGGGGTTTGGGAATTAAAAACTTAGAAGTATTCAATGTAGCACTATTGACTAAATGGAGATGGAGAGTATTGGTTGAAGAAGGTAACACGATCTGGAAGGAGGTTTTGGTGGAGAGATACGGCTTAAAAGGAAGATGGCCAGATATGGCGGAGAGTAGAAGAGGGTGGGAGAAAAAATCGTTGTGGTGGAGGGACTTATGTCTCCTAGGTGAGGACATTAATTTACAAGAAGATTGGTTTAATGAATTGGTGAAAGTTAAATTGGGCAAGGGGAACAAGGTAAGGTTTTGGAGAGATGTTTGGAATGGAAGAGACAAATTGGCTGATTTATTTCCGGATATTTTTGACCGCTGCAGGTTCAAGGAAGCAACGGTAGAGGAGTATGGTCAATGGACGAACGCGGGCTGGTGTTGGAAATGGGACTGGGCCGATACATTGCTGCTGGAACACACTCAGCTGAGAGCTTCGGCCGATTATTTGAAGCTGCTGCTGCGGCCGGTGCAGCTGTCACTGTAGTGCACGGACAACTGGCTATGGGTCCCGGACTCGCTGGCGGGATTCAAGGTTAAGAAATGCTATGAAATGCTGTTACACTTCTCTACAGGAGGATCGGTTCAGCTGCTGCCGGAAACAGCCTTGGCATGCAAAAAGGTTTGGAAAAACGACGTCCCATCCAAAATTCAAATCTTTGCGTGGAGGGTGATTTTGCGTCGAGTCGCCACACGGGTGGAGCTACATAGGAGAGGTATAATTCAATCTCAAAATGATTTAAGTTGTGTCTTATGTTTTCGGGAGGTGGAAACAACGGAACATTTATTCTTGTCATGCCGGAAGGTCAAAACCATTTGGGAGAGCGTCTATGCATGGCTGGGGGTTCCGATGGGAGATCTGGAGAATATTGTTACTCAATTTACGGAGTTTGGAAAGATAGTAAAAGGCAAAAAGCGGAGAGGGGTCTCGCATCTTATATGGATGGCGGTTATTTGGAACATTTGGATAGCAAGGAACAAAGTAATTTTCAAAGGGGAGGTGGCTTCCGTACCTGGTATTATAGCGGGATCTAAGGACTCGGCGTGGACCTGGTTCAAGGCAAGGAGGGGAAGGAACTGCAGGGTGACTTGGTCGGACTGGTATCGGTGCCCAATGGGCTGTTTGGCAATGTTGTAAGAACTCTCATCATAATTTTCGTTCCTTTGTAACCTTAGTCGGGGGAGAGGCAATGGGATAGGACTTCTTAGTCCCATTGTTGTACATTAGGTGCGAGGTACTCTTTTTCCTACCTGAGTCTTTTTCCCTAAAGGGTTTTGGCAAAGGAGGTTTTGAGGAGGCCCTCCCCTTTTCATTGTAATGGCTGGGCACGCTTTGTGCTCTGTTTTTTCAATGAATCATTTGCTTATCTAAAAAAAAAGGCTACGTAGTTCTTCTTGGAAATATTTGTTTGTTTTGTTGATTTTAATATTTTGAAGGCGTTTGAGATCACCAAGTTGTACAACTCAGGCGTCTTAACCGGGTTGCGGGTTTGATAAGACGTACATCTCGATCAAAGCCATTTTTATTTATGTTTTAATTCATTTTTAGAAATAGATAACAATAATAATAATATAAATAATAATAGATAACAATAACAATAATAATAATAATTAAAAAGGAAAGATAAGAAAAAACATAACTATACACCTAAAAAATATAAATAAATAAATATATCCAGAAATAAACAAACAATAAATAAGTAATCAATAAATATCTACATAAATAAATAAATAAATAAACAAATAGATATAAGTAAATAAATAATTACAAAACTAACCTCAAGCCGATGAACGCGAGGAACGCCGAACCGGACCGAGCAGTCTGACCAGGTCAACTCCAAACCGGACTGCTTTGAGAACCGAAAAAAAACCGGTTCAAAAAAATTACAAACTAATCAAAGACAGACTTTTAGTGTCTGGACCGTAAAGGCTAGCCCAAAAGATCACTTAATCTGCCAATGACTCCCCCCCTCAAACCTTCACCTCTCAACCTCTTTTATAGTCAATTGCTATAGGGTTGTTGTTTCTTGCAAGCAATGTGGGACTAAAACAAGATAGAGAAAGCAATTCCCACTTAGAGAACACAATTCTCGTTTTTCTCAAACCTGTCACCGTAAAAGCGCGATTCCGGATTCGTTAACCGTTGGATCGTCTTTGTTTTTTGACAGCAGGTTCGTCGAACATGTGTCTCCACTTTCACCGTTCGGATCGTCAAAACGAGGTCCGAGGAGAGAGAAATTGCTTTCGCATAGTAGCTAAAAACTAAGACCCGAAAATACCCAAAAGCGACTACTTTTTGTAATAATAATTTTTTATTGCACCTCCCCTTTTTTATTTTCTTTTGTAATTTGTGTTATTTCTTATCTATTTATTTTTTTATTTTCGTTTTTTAATTAAAGATATTGTAACAAGAAAAATAAATTAAATCTACTTTGTAAATTTTTTGAATTAGCATATATTTTTTTTAATTTTTGTTTAACCACTAAAAAAAGTAATAATAACGCAAAACTAGTAAATTAGCGCAAAATGACCTATTCGAGGGATTAGGAAACAAATATACGCGAGAAACATAATTTTGTGATTTTTTTTGAAAAAGTAAAAATGTACCGGTTAAAATTGGGTGTTCACAATACCTCAACTTATACCTAGGATAAAAAATAACACCAAAATAGAGAAGCTGGTTAATATTTTCAATTTTCCCCCAATACTTCTCATATTTTTTTCTTCATTTCCATACCCATGGTAGCAAGAATTGTGTTGAGGTTCATGGCAGAATTATTGAGTTCAATGAGGATGGAAGAGAGTTGGGAAAACCCAGTATGCAAAGTAACACTCTGTGAGGCTGAGAAAACTTTAGTAGCATCATAAAACAGTTTCAAAAACTTCTGAAACACACGAACTTTATCCCAATCAGATGCACTAGGAATTCCAGCAGCCCCAAAGAATTCAACATAACTCACATATTCACACTCTAGTTTATCAAGGCTGGCTGATACTTTTCAGCTGCATTTAACATCATGTATGTCGAGTTCCACCTAGTGGAAACATCAAGACACAACAATTTTTTACAAGTTATACTAGAAAATTGTTTACATTCATTGAACTTGGCAGAACGTTGAGGTGAAGACCTAACAAACCTAACATTTGTTCTAATGCTAGAAATAGAGCTGCTCATGTCCTTCAATCCATCGTTCACCACCAAATTAAGAATATGAGCGCAACACCTGACATGAAAAAACTGTCCATCCCCCACCAACCCATTCATATTGTTCAATTTTTTCTTCAAATACGCAACAGCAACATCATTAGAGCTTGCATTGTCCACAGTAATTGTGGACACATTCCTAATACCCCATTCTCTAAGAACCTCCTCTACTTTCCTACCAACTGTCTCTCCCTTATGGTTAGGAACAATAATCCTCTTTTGGTATCTCCATTGGCTGTCTATGAAGTGTGCGGTGAGGGTTAAATAATTCAGATTCTGAATTGAGGTCCAACAATCGGTGGTAAGTGCTACCCTTGAGCAATCAGATCTAAAAAGATTTTTCAATTTTTGTTTCTCTTCAAGATGGAGTTGATAGCAGTGCCTAGCTACAGTTCTTCTAGATGGGACAGTAAATTGGGGTTGCATTTGACTCATCATGAACCTAAATCCATCACCCTCTACCACCTTAAATGGTTGCTCATCAACTATTACAAAAATAACAACCGCCTTTTTACAAGCATCAACATCAAATCTTGTACTAGTGGTGACTAAACTAGATTTTTCCCCAGGACTAAAGGTAAGAGTTGTTTGTTTGGGGTCATTCACTAGAGCATAAGGATATGAAGGACAGAGTGGAATGTGAGCCTTCATGTTAGATGTACCATGAATCTTAGAATCGCATCGGAATTTTATGTGGTAGTGTTTGCAAGCTGCAATAGGTTCCGTCTCGTCCGGTAATCTAACGAAATGATCCCAGGCTTCAGAAGTTGTCCTCTTTTTGTTTGCATTTGGCTTCCTCTTCTTTCCAAGAGGAGGTTTAGGAGCAACTACAGCTGCAGCAGCTGTTGCTTGCCCAGTGGCAGCTTGAGAAGGGTTTTGTGGTGTGGCATTTTCTGGTATAAGAGGAGGTTTTTGGCCTAGTTGATCCATTGCTGAGAACAAATCTATAAAGCATACATATTTGATTTATTCATGTAAACAATCACAGATTGCATAGTAATTACAACTAACAAGTAGCATATAAACAAGTATCAAGTAAACAAGTAACATACAACCGAGCATTTTTGCTTGCTACCTCACAGATTGTATATCTAATTTATTCATGTAGATAATGCTTTCAAACAAACAAGTAACATATAAACAACACAAATTGCATGCTACCTCACAGATTGCATATCAACAATTACAACTAACAAGTAGCAGATAAACAAGTAACATATAAACAAGTAAACAAGTAACATACAACCAATACTTTTTGCTTGCTACCTCACAGACTGCTTACTTCTTGCTTGCTTCAAATAATACCACGTACGTAGTCTGCCTCCTACCTCACAGATTGCTTGCTCCTTCCTTGTCGAAAGCATTAAATTAATAAATCAACAGAAAACAAAATAGAGTTAGAAACATAAACATAAATCCAAAGCATTAATGAAGTATAAACTCAAAGCCAGAACTAGAAATTAACACAAATATTAACATTACTATAGACAGAAATATAGTAAGACACATAAATACAAATATAAACTCAAACCTAAACACAAATGTAAGTAGAGTGAAGCTATTAAAAACCCAGAAACAGAGTAGACAAGAGGAACTTAGCAGTGCTTTAAAATTTTGAAACCCTAAAAATTTTGAAACCCCAAACGTAAGTGAAACTATATGAAACCCAGAATCTCTAAACGAAAAAAATGAAACCCCAAAGGTTTGAAATCCGAAACCCTAAAAACGAAATAAAATGAAGCAGAATAAAGAATGAAAAGAACTGCGAGAGGATGGGAAGAAGAGAATCTGAGGAAGAAAGGTTACCTCTTCGAAGAGAACCAAACGAAGACGACAAGAAGAGAGATCCTTCGCTCCTTCGCTCTGTGAGAGAGTTGCAATCAAATGAAGATGACAAAAAGAAATGTTTCTTTGGAGTTGCAGTGAGTGTTTCGTGGTTTCGTGGGAGAGGGGAGCTTCGCTAGCACTGGGGTTTCGTGGGAGAGGGAGAAGTGAGTTGTGGCTGCTAGGGTTTCGTGGGAGAGGGAGCACTGCTCTGCCAGGGTTTCATTTTTTTGATGAGAGTGAAAGTGAGATGCGTGGGTAAGTTGAGGTAATGTTTGTTTTTTTTAACGTGAAACGACATCGTTCTTTTCGGTCGGGTTCGGGTAGTGTTGGATCTCAACCAGCCCACCGCCTCCGACCATTATAGTCCGTGAATAAACAATTTGGGCCACCTGTAATCCGAATTTCAGCCCAAACCGACCGGCCAACTATTTTCTTTGTCGGGTTCAGGTCGGGTATTGCGGGTTTGCTCTCCTTGTCCACCCCTACTAAAATCCCAATGAGGTTTATATGCTAAAATTTACACTGGCCAATCAAATGTATCACCTAATTTTTTTGGTGTGAGGAAAACGACCTTCTTTGACCAATTTATTCTTTCCAATCTTGGAATTGACCAAGGCCAATAGAGAATCTTTGTTATTTGAGTGACATTGCTTGGAATGCTTTTGCTTTAAAATCTTTCACTAGGTCAATTCTAATGCCTTGAAGAGTCGCATAATAGAGAATGATGATGATGTCAATTAAGATCTTGATATTATCTTGAAAAAGAATGTATATTTTTTTGACACATAGAATGTCCTTGAAAATGGTGAAAGTTGAATCCAATTGAACTTTTGCTCCACCACCTTGGTCCTGACCAACACCGCCATATCTAATAGCTACCCTTGTTCAACCCCTCGTTTCTGACATTTTTTGGGCCCTAGGCAAATCATGAGAAAATGACCCCCTTACATAAATATTTTTTAATTTGAAAATATTTCATTAAAAGACAAAAAAAAACTTATTTCACTTAACATAATACGCCTTAATAGATAATAATAGTTTTACAAAATATCAAAAAATTTATCTTTTCTCGGAAAGCCATAAGAAGCAACTTCTTCAAAACAATATACTTTGTAAACATATTTGCAATAAACTAACCATTTTTGATCACTAAGGGTTTTAATTTTCCCATCAGATTGATTTTCTATCCTACTTTTCCATTCAACAAAAGTCTTAAAAACCTCATCCTTAAATTTAAGCATATATATATATATATATATATATATATATATATATATATATATATATATATATATATATATATATGCTTAAATGTAATAAATTTAAGCATATATAATCATCTATAAATGTAATAAAATACTTATTACCACCATGAGTTGGGGTCCTAAAGGGACCCCACATATTTGAATCAATACATTTACACCCCGTGGTAGTCTATGACCCCACATATTTGAATCAATACATTTACACCCCATGGTAGTCTCCACGTCCTCATTTTGGCGCCAAGCTTCTGGCCATTGGAATGCCGCCGCGTGGTCCACGTCTACTGCCAGCAGTGTCTCCTCACCAGCAATGTTTCTATCAACAAGGATTTAGCGCCCAAATCTCCATTCCTCACTGTTGACAGTGCCAGTCTGCAAAATTTCAGTGTGTAGGAACATCATCCTCAGTTCATTGCAGGAAGAAATTACCTTCCATTGGTTGCTAATTCGGCAATGTCAGACACACACGATGGCTTCCCACACACAAACAGTTTCACACAAAAACTGTAGCTGCTCTTCTCTCACTCTCTCACGGTTCTCTCTTCTCTTCACTCCACTCTCTTCCAACTCACATCTCACTCTCTCAGCTCTCTCTTCTCTTCTCTGCACTCTCTTGAGTCTTCACACTCCCTGTTAGAATACAATTATTCTTTGTACATTGTTTTACAATAAGCCTTTATTTTTGTATCTTATATTGGCTTGTACAGCTATTTAGTTCTAACTTTAAACTAGTTAGTTAGAAGCTTAGCTTGCTTACTCTTCTCAGTTTTACATCTTGTATATAAACTAGATTCATCATTCAATACAATCAGAAGTCTTTTTACAATTCTCATTAACACTCCCATCTCACTCTCAGTTCATATCGTCCGCCGTCGCCGCCGTCGTGGTTGCTGTCCCTCTACTCCGTGCCACTCGTCCGTCGTCACCGCACTTGCCCATCGCTCCACTGTCCCTCTACTCCGTAAAGTCTTGGCCTTTTTAGTTTTTACATTTCTTGGTTGTTTGTGTTTTCAGGTTCTGGATTAACATCTCATGATCTTTACCTTCATGGGTATTTCAGTGCTTCCATTAAGTTGCATGCTGATACACGGCTGGAGTTGTTGTTTCCTTTTATGTGAGTCATTTTCTCTAACTATTCATTAATTAAATTAACCTTTTTGTTGATTTTTTGATTTGTAAACTTTAGAATATAACATTAAGGTTTTAAATACATGCATGTAAATTTTTTTGTGATACATGAATAAATCAGACAGTTTTCAATTTTTTTTTGTGAAAAAAATTTCTAATTGATTTGGGGTCTTCACCCCTTTCCGCCCCTCTTTTGAAATGTATTTGGGGTCTTCTCCTCCTTTTCTCAATCGCTCCAGATTAGGCATAAGTAACTGATATTATTGATTTTTGATGTACAAGGTTGACAATCATTTGATGCGAAAAATCCAAGGTAGAAAGTTTCTTATGATTTTTTGCCATGGGAGCAACCACTTACTGTGAAGCATAACATTAAGAGGTTTAGGAAGAACTCATTATCATTGTTTTGTTGATTATTGCACTGCATGGTTGAAAGGGTGAGGACTTAGGAGTGCCTTCTGCAATACTGAGGGGAAATTGTATTGAGAAGACAAAGATCATGTGCTTTGTATTATGTTTCTCTTCACTTTGCACCAACAGAGCTGCCCAATGAGTCTATTTCTGCATTTACGAAATGTCGTATCTATAACTTTTTCATTCTTAACACTATAGTTTTCTTAATTAATAACGGTTTCTGCTTATTAAACTGTTGTTTTAGATAGTCACCAATTCCTAATTAATGAAGCTTTTCTGAAATATATGGAATATGATGGTCTCTTGCAGCTTCAAATTAGCTGTTTTGGATATTTTGGGTTTGCTTTAGATGGTTTTTTATTTTTTGGGTAGAGAATTAAGCATTTTTTCAAAATTTATGGTATCTAAAGATGGTATCAGTCTGCATTTCTGTTGTTTTAGACAGTCACCAACTCCTAATTAATGAAGCTTTTCTGAAATATATGGAATATGATGGTCTCTTGCAGCTTCAAATTTGCTGTTTTGGATATTTTGGGTTTGTTAAGATGGCTTTTTATTTTTTGGGTACAGAATTAAGCATTTTTTCAAAATTTATGGTATCTAAAGATGGTATCAGTCTGCATTTCTGTTGTTTTAGACAGTCACCAACTCCTAATTAATGAAGCTTTTCTGAAATATATGGAATATGATGGTCTCTTGCAGCTTCAAATTAGTTGTTTTGGATATTTTGGGTTTGTTTTAGATGGCTTTTTATTTTTTGGGTACAGAATTAAGCATTTTTTCAAAATTTATGGTATCTAAAGATGGTATCAGTCTGCATTTCCTGTCAATTTTGGGCAATAGGGGGGGTGATTCTCATGGTTACATAAACTCACTTCTGATTTAATAATGTCATTTTTGATTCCTGAAAAGACCTTTGATGGCCTTTGTCTATTGATGGCCTGAGTTTCCTGTATTCCTCTTCAAGCTGAATTTTCTTTAGCTGATTGTTTGATAATTTTCTTTACGTGGCTTTTGTTAAAGAGAAACCATGAATCCACAAAATTTAGTAAAAATTTCCTACTTTGCAAATTTGCTTGCTAAATTATTAACCGGCTTACTTTTATCAAATTGCAGTACTTGACTACTTGAGTAACATAAAGTTATAATTCAGAGGGCTTGAATCACCATTGGGAAAGGAACATGCACAAACATTGGATAGCAGGTAAATTACGAGTTTTGTTTTGGTAACAAAAAGTCTGTGCCAGTAGGAGTTTCAATCTTTCATTTTAATTATATAATATTGTGCTGCAACTTTGAGTTTTCTTATTTTTGTTTTACAGGATGCCCTTCTGATATTAAGTAGGAGTTCAGAAGCCTTTATTTTGGGAGATGAGTATCCAAACCATTTAGCTTTTAAATGGATTTTGGCATCTTGGAGACATGCCAATTGCAACTATGATGAACAAATTTTTTTAGTGCTTATAAAAAATAAGAGACTTTAAAAGCAAGGAAATTGTTGCATCTGTATGTGCATGGAAATCCGATGATGCTAAGCTTTTGTTCAATCCAGATAGCCTAGGAGGCAAACAAGGTGACCCTCCTAATCAAAATCATAATTCAGAAACCAATCCAAATGAAATCTTGAGCTTGGATAGTCACCAAATTAGGTGCAAGGAACTTTAGATTCATCTTTATGTTTCTATTGGTTCTTATTATCTTATTTGTTTTCTTTCTCCGGAAAGTTCAATCAACTGAATATATTGAGACATTGTTGAATATTCAAATCATTACATAGTTGCTAGGAAATCATGAGTAATGTAGTTTAACGTACAATGTACTAGCTAAAGGTTTCTTTTTCTTTCTTTTTCTAATTTTTAATCTTTAAATCATATATGCGCAAAAGTGAACAAGAATGACATAGTAACTTCAACATAGCTGATTCCTTTGGTTTCTTTTCATTTCTGCTAGGTTTGACCAGTATTATTTTGCTCTACTTTAAGTTTGATTTTCTTTTTTGATAACTGTGTTAATGTTTATTTTATGTTGATCATGCTGGGTTCAGTTCATCCATGTTGATTTCTTCAAATTCCTACATATTTTCATGTTAGTTGTATGCATGTTTCATCTCTTATTTGACCCTTTTTTTCTTTTGAGATTTGAGGAATCTATTAGAATATCCTGCATATGGATAACAAGAATCTGTATCATATTATCACTCAAGAGTACAAGCAAATCACTCAAGATTCCACTTATAAGAAGTGATTTGGTAATCTAATAATCTCACTAATAACCTTGGTTATGGAGTTTGTTGATGAATATCTTATCTTAGAAAGGTTTTGTTGCTGCTGAGTGTAATTTTGTATTGTCCAAATATACTACAAGGATTTAGTGTCTTATAATGCCCATTTCCTTGACAATTACTTTCTTTTATGTAACAATATGAGTTTGGGACTATATCCTCCTCCACTTACTTTCTTCTTATCCTTTGTAGCAGATTTTCCCTATGGGGAATAAGCATTTGTGGATGGTTTTTTGTTTAAGGGTTTTAACGTGCTCACTTCCTCCTTCTTTCTCCTATGGACTTATGAGAATTAATTTGAAGAAGAGAAGTCTAGATCTTGAGAGTATTAAAGCTGCTAGATTGGTAAGAGAAAAGCTAAGGTCAAGTAGACCTGTTTTGGGTGCATATGATCATGTCTTCAATCTTCATAAACATGTATATATCAGTGTGTCCTATTGACTGATGTTCATTTACAGCTTGCATGCTACATCCATCAGAAATACAAGTCAAAGAAATCCAAAACATATTCCAAAAATGGTAATCTCAGCTTCTCATTATTATTTATATCCATTATAGTGGTAGACACAAACATGACATTGTAAATTAGATGATATTTTAATGTGCTTTTTTTACTTCTCAACCAGGAACTTCATGTAACAACTTATTGTATCAAGTTCAACATTAAATGTGTGTTCTAAGAAAATGTCTGATGAGAACCTAAGTGTGGCTGAATTGGGCCAAACAAATAGGTTTGGTAATGTTTTTGTTAGGAGGGGCAAAAGAGTCATTAGCACCAATTAGTGATCTAGTTTTCTGCCTAGGTCAGAGAATAAAAGGGGAGGCAGCGAATAATTAAGGAGGCAAGTTTTGGCATAGGCTTGGGCTGGGCATAGGAGTCGGTTTCTCTCTCACTGTGAGAGAGTGCTGCACTTTCTTTTTATTTTTAATTCACAGTTTCTGCACTATTACTTTGTAATTCTCATAAATTCAAGTAATAGAACAGTCTCATTTCTATTTTAATTCTGTTTCCTCTTACTGATTCATTGAGTTCCTAACAATGGTATCAGAGCACTCGATCTTGAGTGCTCAAAAGAAGTTCAAGAATGCTGCCATGGACTTTCTGGAACAGAGCTTCGAAGATTTCGAAGGACCTCCCGTGTACGACACAGACACAGAAGAAGAGGGATGGAATGAAGCACCTCCTGTGTACGACATATACTCAGATGAAGAGGAGGAGTCAAGTCAGGAACGACACATTGAGCAGTGGAATGAAGAAATTATTTCGGATTTAGAGAAGAAAAATGAGAGTGGTGACCGCGATGGGGTGGTTGCGAAACGGGTCGAAAGTGACCCGGAAATTCAATGGAGATCAGTGATGGCAGAAAGTAGCGATGGGGAAAGGGAAGAGTGTCGTGACATGAGGGACAGTAAACCGCCGCCGGAGCCGCCGGACGAGGGAGTGGAGCAGAGGGCTCGCGATGAAGGAGTGCAGTTTCTCTCTAAATCGGTGAAAGGGTGCGGTGAGTCTGGGAACGAGAAGGAGATTAGGGTTGGATGGAACTTAAGAGAAGTGGATCGGGTTATTAATTCTATGGGCCAGGCCCAAACTCTTTTTAATGCTTCTGCTCAATTGACGAAAAGGAGAGTCTCATCTACTTCGACCCAAGATGGTGACGGGAGAAAAAAGGTGAACGTAAGATACCAAAGTTGGCCATCGTCTCCGTTTTCGGCTTCTTTATTTCTGCAGGCGTCGCCCCAGAAGCGAGTATCTTCAGTACAGGTGACGTTCCCAGTTCAAGCAGTCACAAAGTTCACATCGTCAACTCGATTCCTGAAATTTACGCACAGGAGTGAATACATTGTTGGAAGGTTCAAGGAGAGATGGGGTGGGGTTCTCGAAGGAGATAATGATCATGAGCAACCTTCTATTCTGGAATCTCAGATTCAGGGACGTGTTAGTGGTAGGAAACTTGAAGAGCAGCACATAAGCAGAGGCCTTACTCCAGGTTTCATCACTTCCTTGCTGGCCGATCCCCTTCGTAAAACAACTATTGCCTTTGAAAGGTTAGAAGAATCCTCTCCTGCAACTATTTTATTGCTTATTCAAGATGAGAAAGGTAGGAGTGATAGTAAGGGTTGGCAGCTACTCTTCAAAAGACTAGTGGGGGTTAATAAGAACTGTAACAGTGACTTTCAGCAATTAAAAAATATTACAATAAAGATGGAGCTTTTATTTTTCCACAAGTGGGACCCAGGTGGCCTTGAAATAGATGGGTGGGATCTAGGTGTTCATAAAAGAGATGAGAGGCTACAAACGAGTGACAACACTATTGGTATTCAAGAAATAAAGATATCAGATAGCCTTATTGGATTGTTGTGGGAAGTTAAAGCAAGGCAATGGATAATTTGCAAATGGGTTCCAAAGTTCTCCACCACGGACTCATTTTTTCTCTTCAATTGGGGTTCTTTGGTAGGGGTGCAAAGGAAAGATTTTAAGGTTAGTAATTTTAAGCAGTTATATTTCAATTATGGTGGTGATCAAGTTGCTCAATTACTACATGTTGATCGAAACCTTGTGTGGTTGTATCATGCCTACAAAATACTTCAAAATGTGGAACCTTATAAAAAGTGTGATGAGTGGAATAGAAACAAACAGGTTTATGAGTTTCTGAGGCTGGGCTTTGCATCATATGTTATAGCATATTATTATACCTATGTAGCTGCTCGAAAGTGGAATAACCACCACAACCATCTAAGATATACTTGTGCAGATTTTATTTGGGTTCAAAATTCTGACAAATATCAAAGACTTCTAAAGACAAGTTGGATTGAAGAAATATTTGGTATACTCAAGTATCTGTTGAGAAGAGTTTCACCGACAGAGAGTGGCGCATTTGTGGCTAGTAATGTGGTTGTTTTCGATTCTAGCAACATCACTATGGGAGAGGCTCGAAATTTACCTACAACGGTCAATCTTGCTTGTCACATTGCAGAGGGCCCCAATCTGTTTCTAGAAATCTTGAAGACCTTGTTCGAGAATCATTCATGCCAGATGGCAACTTTGCACCAGTTGAGAGCATGGTGGTTCAATATTGAGAAAATTGGGCACATTCAATGGGAACCAGGAGAAAATCATGATTCTCAAGTAGCTTGCTTAGCTGTGTTATGGTGTTTTAAGCTTTGGGATCCCGGAGAAAGACCGTTAAATCTGTTATTCGCTCAATACCTTCACCTTGAGGACAAGGTGAATTTTGAAGGGGGGAGTATTGATGAGAACCTAAGTGTGGCTGAATTGGGCCAAACAAATAGGTTTGGTAATGTTTTTGTTAGGAGGGGCAAAAGAGTCATTAGCACCAATTAGTGATCTAGTTTTCTGCCTAGGTCAGAGAATAAAAGGGGAGGCAGCGAATAATTAAGGAGGCAAGTTTTGGCATAGGCTTGGGCTGGGCATAGGAGTCGGTTTCTCTCTCACTGTGAGAGAGTGCTGCACTTTCTTTTCATTTCTAATTCACAGTTTCTGCACTATTACTTTGTAATTCTCATAAATTCAAGTAATAGAACAGTCTCATTTCTATTTTAATTCTGTTTCCTCTTACTGATTCATTGAGTTCCTAACAATGTCCAACCTCAGTTGTGAGAAATCATATTGAGGATGTTATGGTGAAGCTGATGTCAAAGCCACCTAAAAATATAGCTTGGGATACAATAGAGGAGACAAAGGGGTTTTCCATTTCTACTTACTATTATGTATGGATTATGACTGAATATTTTCTTTACAGATGAATTATGTATTCGTTTCTAGTTCTACGGTTCTTACGTATTAAATAAAATTTTGGCCCCGTGCATTGCACGGGTAACGACGCTAGTCTATAAAATCAAGCCGTCCTTTTGTTGTATGCTGGTCCAGCGAGAATTCAGATAGAAACTCCTCCAAATGGTCGTTAGGCGAGATATAACATGATCTAGCGAGAAAGGCTTTCTTCACAGGAGGGAAACTTAATTTCATAAGGCTTCCACTACAAGAAACTCGCGTATTACCGGTGGATTTTTTCCGGCAAATTTTTTCTCCCGGTACGGTTCCGGCGGAAATTTGGCATTTCCGGCGGAAAAAATTGTATTTCCGGCGGATTTGTTTTTCGTCACTACATTTTCGGCGAATTTTTGATTTTTTTTTAAAAAAAACAAATCCGCCAGAAATGTCACCGACGACATTTTCGGGGGATTTTTTTTACATTTCCGACAGATTTTGAAATTTATTTTTTTCTGAAAAATCCGCCGGCGACATTTTCGGCGGATTTTTTTTGAATTTCCGGCGGATTTGGTTTACAAAAAAAATTCCAAAAAATCCGCCGAAAATGTTTAAAAATCCGCCTGTAAATCTGTCAAAACCATTTGAAATTGTCTATAAATAAAACTTTCTCCAACACTCTTCTCATTCTCTCATTTCACTCTTTATTTCCTTCTCATTTCTCTTCTACATTTTCTCTATCTTATCTTTCTTTTTCTTTCTCATACTCTTCAATCTCCATAAATTTCTCTACATATCTCTTTTCTACATTTCCCTTTTCTTCTTACTTCTCATTCATTCTCACTTCTTCATTCTTATTTCTTCTTTCTCATACTCTTCAATCTCAATAAATTTCACTACATATCTCTCTTCTATATTTCCCCTTTCTTCTTCCTTCTCACTTCTTATTTCTTCATTCTTATTCCTTCTCACTTCTTCATTCTTATTCTCTCCTATATTATTTTTTCCATACTCTCTTTCATTCTTATTCATTCTAATTCCTCTATTACTTCTCATTCTAGTCTATATAATTTTTTTCTCATAATCTACTTCATTTTTTATTACTTCTTATTTAATTAAATATAAAATTAGGAAAGAATTTAAAAAATTTTATTTATTTTAAAAAGAATTTTTTTTAAAAAAATCCACCGGAAATGGCCATTACAGACGGAAAAAATCTGCTGAAAATTACCTACGGAAAAATCGGCCGGAAATTACCGGCAGAAATTCCTCCGGAAAACATTACCTACGAGCCTTTTACCGGCGGATTTTTTTTGCCGAAAATCCGCCTGAAACGTCACTTTTCCGGCGGAGTTGGTGCATTTTCGGTGGAATTTTTCCGCCGGAGAAACGTGTTTTTCTTGTAGTGCTCGTCCAGCAAGGGTATTCCTTGTCCATCAAGATGAGGTTACCTCATGGGCAGGTAGGCATGGCAACAAAACCCGTACTCGTGGGCAGCAACCCGAACCCGCCCCGATTTGACGGCTTTTCCCCGCTTTGACTGGGTTTGGGTTTTCCCCGATATCAAAATACGGGGACGAGGCGAGTAATGGGGATATAGGTCCCCACCCCAAACCGACGCCGAACCCGGCCTGAATTTACAAAGTTACAATATTACCCCTCTTATATTAAAAACCTTCCACATCTCAATTAAACTCTAACTTTCTTTGTTAGCGCTAACACCTCCCTCATATATTAGAGGCTTTGATGTGTGTTAGAAGCTGGTTATGGAGTAACGAAAACAACGATATGGTTTTAATATTGACTAGTGGTGTTACTTCTCACTTTGAAGAGTGAAGACGTCAATAGCATTTAGAGAAAGAAAGAAGACAACATTGATGTGGCTACGGGATGGGGTTGGGGCAACAAGTTCAAGTGTTTTCCAGCTGCTATAAAAGGGTTGTTTTCATTCATTTTTCATTCATTCTGATATCTTACAAAAGGCAGAGCATAGAGCACAAAGGAAGGCAACAAAAGAGTGAACATTAGTGGTAACTCGATTGTTCTTCAAGTTTTTTCTTGTATCTTTGTAAAGCTTCCATGGAAATGGATTGCTAACTCTTTTCTTATTGGGATTAGATGTAATTGATTTTAGATCATGTATATATAAAGTTTCTATATGAATCGATGATCAATTTCTGTGGTTTAATGATTTTGTCTTGAATTTCATGTTTTTGATAACTTGATCAATTATTAAATGATTATGGATGATGTAATAGTTTGGAAAGCTTGTTATAGAATCTAAACTAAATAGAATCATCTACATCATGATACATCCATAAATAGATTAAGTGTTGTAGCCTTGTTTACCTAAGCTTAATCAATAGATATTTCAACTTTGATTAAGGAATTATCTTAGTTTGATGAATTGGTAAGATAAATGATCACAATCAGAATTGATATAGATTCAATTTAGAAATCTGCTTATGTTATGGAATGAAGTTAATGAAATTGAATCCCAATGCTTTTAAAGTATTTGAATCACAAAACCTTTCAAATTCCTAGTTTGTGTTCTTAAGCAAACAACAGATACCTTCTTTACACTTCACTTGAGTACAAAAATAATTGAACGACTTGTTAATATTACCAAACCCCTGCGGACACGGCCGTAATACGTACGATACACTGTATTAAGACAAAATTGAATCCCAATGCTTTTAAAGTATTTGAATCACAAAACCTTTCAAATCCCTAGTTTGTGTTCTTAAGCAAACAACAGATACCTTCTTTACACTTCACTTGAGTACAAAAATAATTGAACGACTTGTTAATATTACCAAACCCCTGTGGACACGGCCGTAATACGTACGATACACTGTATTAAGACGAATTCACAAAAAATTCTTACCAAGTCCTCTCCTTTAAAGTTGTAACCTGTCTTTTCCAAAGTCCCAAAAGATGTGAGACTTCTCTTGAATTCTGGAATGTGCCTTACATTTGTTAGAACCTTCTCAATTCCATCAACCAGCCTAATCCTGATTGATCCAATTCCAACAACCTTAGCCTTTGCATTATTTACCATATACACATGACTTCCATCACAGGCCTTGTAGACACAAAACCACTCCCTATTAGGACACATGTGATAAGAGCAGCCTGAATCCATTGCCCACTTTGATTCCCCACATGTATTTGTTGTTACTAGAACATCTTATGTAAAATATCCCTCAAATGGTATAGACACATTATTACTTTCATCATTTGAAGTTTTCTTTTTGTTATTCTTTTCGGGACAGTCCTTCTTAAAATGCTCTTCCTTATGACAAATATAACATTTGTACTTCCCCTTTGATTTAGACCTTGCTCTGTTTTTACCCTTGACAAATAAAGTAACAGAAATAGTGATCTTGAAGTTGATAAAATGAAGTGTTTATTACAAAATGAGTTTTGAATACACTTATTTAGTGAACCATGCAACTAATCACAACTAAATTTTAACTACCTAAACAATATTAAAATTAACTTTAACAACTAATTCAAAGACATGATCAAGTAGGGCACTCAACCATGAACCGATAAGAAGTCATAAAATATACTCTAAGAATCATATTTGAGTTGCACTAAGAATAATTAAAGTTACAAATGATAATGTACAACTCATCAATGAATCGATATATACCCTAAATTCTTATCTATTCACGTCACTTTTTACCTTTGAACTATGATAATTCAAAGCCTACAACTCGTTTAAATCCGTGTCACCTAGCAACTGTACTCGCAGCAAGTTGAAGCTTTCCTGTTGAAATGTATTTGGGAGGCAGTTCTACTGGATTTCCAGCTATGCAGTTATTTTTTTTAAAAAAAAAACTGCCAATTTCACATCAACAGAGATATTGACCCCAAAATAAAACTAAATTCGTCGTGTCCAAAATTAATGTTAAGTACCATTTATGTTCCATACTACATTTCCGGTGGGTAGTTGGGCAAGCTTTCAATGTTTCCTCAGATTACAACTCACATGTTAAAGCCTCAAATGTCACAGTGTCCGCGACATATCTCATGTAAGATAAGAATTTCATCTACAAAAGTTATGGCCCTGAGCACAACATGTGAGTTTTGTGGTGAAAAAATATGACTTTTAAAAAAGAGTCTATTTGGGCCAATCTTTCATCCCATGATCTGTTGAATACTTGAACAAGTATACTTCTAAATCTCTCTCTCTCTTTCCCTCTCTTAGGACTTTTGGTTGCCTATAAATTGTTTTTTTCCCTCTCTTTGTTGATATGTTATGGCATATCTTTGATAAAAGAGAGAGTTCAATTCATTTTCACTTAATTTCTTAGCAATTTCTGTGTCGGTGATATGGGTGATATTTCCACTAGCAATGGAAACCATGAAGTGGCTTTGAATGTAAACAATACTGATACCTCCAGAAAGTGTGATGACTCAAACCTCAAAGATTGTGTGCCTCTTTTGCAGAAGGTGTGTTTCTAATCTTCTTTCTACTCCAGCTGTTTTGAAATTATTTTTTGTTCATTATATATTGTTGAATGCAGTTGGTGGCAGAAGTGGTGGGGACATACTTCTTGATATTCGCAGGTTGTGGTTCGGTTGTGGTGAATCTTAACAATGACAAGGTTGTAACACATCCTGGGATTTCAATTGTTTGGGGACTTACTGTTATGGTATTGGTTTACTCTCTTGGACATATCTCTGGTGCTCATTTCAACCCTGCTGTCACTCTTGCTCATGCTTCCACTAAAAGGTTTCCTTTCAAACAGGTTCCTCTCTCACTTGCTTATTTTTTGTTTTAGCTGATAGAAAATATTTTAAAAATCATTGAATTTTTCTTTATTTTACCTTGTAGGTACCGGCTTATATAATAGCTCAGGTCGTTGGATCCACACTTGCAAGTGGAACACTAAGACTTGTGTTCAATGGCGAAGAAAATCATTTTGCAGGAACACTTCCTTCTGGTTCTAATCTCCAAGCATTTGTTATTGAATTCATAATCACTTTCTACCTTATGTTTGTCATTTCTGGAGTAGCTACCGATAACAGAGCGGTAATCGATCTCTCATGTTCTTGAATATAAACATATTACATATTTCATTGATTTTGTAATTTATTCCTTATTTGTTAATTCAACAGATTGGTGAGTTGGCCGGACTTGCAGTTGGGTCTACAGTACTACTAAATGTGTTGTTTGCCGGGTATTGAGCTATTTCTAAACCTAACTATATATATATATATATATACTAGTACATTTTTTTGGGTGGAAATAGATATACTAGTACTAGTGGCACTTGTACACAATGTTTTAAAACTCGGATCGGTGACCGACTCGGTGAAGGTATCGGGTCACTGGGTCAAGGGTCGGACCGATGAGTCGACAGTTGAACCGCATGACCAAAATCGGGACCGCATGACTCAGACAGGTCTCTATTTCGCGAATTTTCAAGACCTAATCTAAAATATTTAAAGGATTATAAAAATATTTAAAAAAAAGAGTATATACCAACCAAATGAAATGATGCGCTTTGTAAGAAAAAGTAAAATTATTGGCTTTGATTTTATATTGAATTGAAAGATAAAGTATTAAATATAGATATTTGCCATATTTGCTCAAAGGCGTTAGTGCCGTGTTGGTTAAGAGCACGCTGGTGATGAGCAGATGTTGGGTTCGAATCCCAGCATTGTATTTTTGTGGAAAATTCAATACAGATGCATGAGTTTCAACAAAACCGGTCCGAGTTTACCAAATCCATCGAGTCACCGAGTTTCAACAAAACCGGCCGAGTCATGGCGGTTCACACCGAGTCTTCTACACCAAGAGAATTACATTATTCAATAAACCTCGCTTGTTTAAATGAAGGACTTAATTTTACATGAATTCATATTTGGTAGGCCAATCACCGGAGCATCAATGAACCCAGCAAGGAGTTTAGGGCCTGCTATTGTGCACAAGGAGTACAAAGGAATATGGATATATTTAGTATCACCAATTCTCGGTGCCGTGGCGGGTACATGGGTCTACAATTTCATCAGGCACACGAACAAGCCGGTGCGTGAGATTACTAAGAGTGCATCTTTCCTCAATGGGCCACCACGACATGATGGAGCTCACTGATTTTTTTTTTTGACAACGGAGCTGACTGATTTAAAAATATATATATATGCAAGAATTTCTTTTTATCTTCAATTTCTTATTTTGCAGATCCCTTTGTGTCAGGAGAAAATTTAATTTAGAGGAAATGAAAAGTATATAGTGTTTTCCTTAACTCATGTATCAATCGTGATGATTTTTTCTTCTAATCCATGGAAGTCTTATAATTGGATTAAAGACAATCATATTTCACCTGCAATGTACAAAGTAATTCTGAATGTGTAGGAGGCCTATTGATTGACAGAGTAAGGAAACTTAATATTGATTATACAAATATAATTTTAGCAGTTTTATATGTCACTTGGATTTCTTGGTAGTTTTCCTAATAGAAATTAAGCACTGTCTTTCATTTTATTTTATAAGTTCATGCTGAAAACCAAGAAAGGACAAGAGTACTGAGTTTTATTATCAAGAAATTATCATGCTTTTCTTCTTTTTTCACCAAAAGTAACACGGTGTGATGTGCATGAACTAGATGCACTAATGTATAATAATTCAATAATGTGAAGCATTTAAACGAATTCATGTGGTGAACTCTTTTTTTTGCTGAGTTGATGATAAAAAGTGAAATCGAACGGTGAAGAGCATTTGAATGAGATAATTTGGGTCTCTTCAACTGAACCAAAATTTTTGATTCGAATCAAACCTTTAAAAGTGACTCAATCGGATAAGATCAGATTATGGGCTAAATTGTTGACATAGCCTTAATCAAAATATTACCAGAATCACATGAATGCTACGTTTGGTACACAAGATAAAAAGGGAAAGTACAGAAAAAGTCGTCAATGAAACTGTTTTTTCTTTTCATTGAAGGAAAAAAAAATAAAAATCTTTCTTCTTTTTCTGGTTAAGGCTATGTTTGGTAAAAAGTAACGGATAGTGGATAAACTAATGAATAGCGGATGAACGGATAGCGGATAAGCTAACTGATAACAAATGATGTGTTTAGTAAAACTAGAAGATAAACTAACTGATAAATGTAAAATGACATAAAAGGAAAAATTCATTTAACTCATAATTAAATTGTTTGGTATATTTTAATAGAGAACGAATTTAAGAAAAATAATACGGGTAAAATAGAAAGAAAGAAAAAACGAGACGCTATACACTCAAATGCTACTTGAAGTAGTATTTGAAAAAACACTAAACACTAGTACTTATCAAACACGTGTGCTCATTACCCGTTAGTCGAATCGCAGGAGTGACCATTTTTCAACCTTTCGTTTTTTTTGTTGTCAAAAAATCAAACACGTGTGCTCATTACCCGTTAGTCGAATCCGCTATCGACTTGCGGATGAGACTTGACAAACATCCTAAATATGAACAAATCATTATTTTCAATTTTATTATAGAAGCAATTTTGTCATAATTGAATTTCTTGAATTGGAGTTAATGATATTTGAAAGTTTTTTTTTAGATAAGAATGATATTTGAAAGTATTGGCACTTGCATTTCAATAACACTAAATAAGTCATTAAAAATATAATATAAGTCAAAAACCCAAGATTACTTGGATGAAATAGTTCGAGTCTCTTCAGTCCTAATCAGAGCATCTGGGTTCAAATCCAACTCTGGAAATGCAACAACGTCAAAACACTTGAGGGAGAGCTTTGACGCCCTTTCACTACAAGAATTTAAGTTATTACTGGCTAACTCAATCCCCCAGTAATGCTGAAATTCGGCCAGATATTGCACATTACTGACGGATTTAGTCCGCCAGTAATCAGCCAGAAAAACGGCCGCAGGTAATTGTTACTGGCGGAATTTCGGCCAGTAATGACTGGCGGATTTACTGGCGGAATTTCAGCCACTAATTACTGGCTGAAATTCGGCCAGTAAATCCGCCAGTCATTACTGGCCGAATTTCAGCCAGTAAATCCTCCAGTAATTACTGGCTGAATATAAGCCATTAAACAACCAAATCCGCCAGTACTGTATTATATATTTATTTAAAAAAAATATTTTTCAAATGGTTTTTTATATTTAAAATTTGTTGATATTTAATTCGTTTTTTATTTAAATTTTTTAAAAATAATTTTTTAATTCATTTATTTAATTCAAAAAATAAAATAATTACTAAATATTTTTTTCTAAATGATAAAATTTTCATAAACTTCATGCAATAAAGTACTAATTAAAATATCCATTACAAAATATAAATAGAAATAGTCATTACAAATGCAAATTAAAATATCTAGTGACTAATTATTTTTTTCTAAATGATAAAATTTTCATAAACTTCATGCAATAAAGTACTAATTAAAATATCCATTACAAAATATAAATAGAAATAGTCATTACAAATGCAATAAAGTACTAATTAAAATATCCATTACAATACACATTCGTATCCAAATTATAATAACTACTAACTATTATTTATTAATCTATAGTGATTCTAACTATTAAAATAAACAAAATAATTACAAATAACATAATTATTAATAGTAAATATAACACAGATTTTATTTTCATAAGTACAACACAAAACAACACAATTTATACTATACTAAATAATTTCTATGATACAAATATAATTAATATTATTTTAACAACACATTATTTTGATTTAATTCCTATTTTTTGATAATAACATTTTATCTTGTCAAAAAAAGATAATAACATTTTATATCATTTTACATATTAAACAATTTTTATTTGAATTTATCTAATTTTATTTTATTTATTTTTAATAAATAATTATTAATTAAAAATAACACTATAATATCAGTATATTAAAAAAACAGTATATTAGTTAATAATAATAATTATAACACATTTATATTTTTTTGTCATACTTAAAAAGACTATAATAATAGTATATTATATTTTTTGGAAAAAAAATACTATATTATATTTATTTTAATCCGTAAATAATAATTTTATTTTAAAATATCCTAAAAAACAGTATACCATTATAATAATTAATTTCAAAATATATTATAAAATATCAGTATATTATATATTTTTATAATATGTTATTTAAATCTTACTTAAATTATAAACAGATTTTAAAAATATACAACAATAAACAGATTGTAAAAAAAAAACTCATTTTTTAACAATAATTATAAACAGATTTTAAAAACTAATTTTTTAATTATAAACACATTTTAAAAAAATACAACAATATATTATTTTATAATATAACACAGTAATTTGTTTTTAATTAACAGATTTTAAAAAACTTACAATTATAAATATTTAGTAAGAAATAACTTGATAACTAACCGGTAATGAAGGGAAGATTCTGGCTTGATGCTAATTCCGGTTTCTTTTGAGCAAATCTTCAACCAAACTTAAGCAAACTAACAAATATGATATATCAGAAATATTAACAACTCAGCTTTTAAAACAAAATATTAACGAAAACAACCTAATATGAAATATATTCTTACAAACATACCTTCAACAAATCTGGAAACTTTCGTTTAGAACTTGGAGAGAAATAGTGTGAAGGAATGAAAAAAATTTTAGACACATTTGAGAGAAATGGTGGAATGAATAACAAATGAAATGAGAGGCTTCAGATTTTATAATGGAGGTAAGAAGCATTGTGGCAGTTACTGGCGGATTAAAGGACGTTTCTGGCGGATTAAGAAGGAGAAGATGCAACGGCTGTCACGAATATTACTGGCGGATTAAAGTGCATTACTGGCGGAATTGTGGCGGATTAAAGTGCTTTACTGACGCATTGTGGCAGTAACACGCAACGGCTGTCACGAATACTACTGGCGGATTAAAGTGCATTACTGGCGGAATTGTGGCGGATTAAAGTGCATTACTTGTGGCAGTAACACGCAACGGCTGTCACGAATATTACTGGCGGATTAAAGTGCATTACTGGCGGAATTGGTCTGTGACGCGACATCTCACTGCCATCTTGTCTATATTACTGGCGGAACTTGCGTGTTACTGGCGGATATCATTACTGGCCAATTTTAACGGTCAATGCGCAGCTTTTGAGGGTATTTTCTGGCTGAAATTTCCGCCAGTAAATGCAATTACTGGGTGATATATTTATTTATAAAATTATTTTAGTTTTTCAATTAATTTCCGCCAGAAATTTCTACTCAATCCGCCAGTAAATATACTGGCTGTTTAAATTCGACAGAAATGTTATGGAATCCGCCAGAAACTTACTGGCAGACTAAATCCGCCAGAAATCGCATAATTCCACCAGAAAACTTACTGGCTGACTGATTCCGCCAGAAATGTCTAGCCAGTAATGCAAGTAATTCTTGTAGTGTTTGTGGTTTTATCTGACTCGATGAATTAGTCTCTACAGTTGCGCACGGAGGATACTTAGATTGAAAAAAAATATTGTTTTATATAATGTCATAGTAAATATTAGGCGGAAATGCATTAGGTGTCATTTAAGTTTATCTATTTGTAACGAATTTGTCCTTTAATTTTTTTAGTACCAATTAGGTTCTTTAAGTTACATAACGTGTATGTCACAAAAAAAAGTTACATAACGTGTACACCGTTAGCCATTTTTTCTTTTTATGTTTCAAACAAGCCCAGTTGGCATTAATGGAGCTGACATGTCCATAATGGAGCCTACATGGGTTCCTACAATGTCCACGTTATTGAGATATACCTTGTAATTCTATTGCTTGTAATAAACGTAGGTGTAGTTAGTAACCTAGTCAAAATGGGCTGGTCGAAATTTTGGGTCTGGGCCTGTTTCCTTGTATATATATAGACGTTAGTAGTATGTAATCAGTACCTACTTTACATGAAAATCAGTGCTGCTTTTACTATTTCATTGATATTGCCCTAATCATTCTCTTACACCTTTGCGCCACCACTTCCTTTTCTTCTCCCTTTCACGTGTTTATCCCCAACAAACTGGTATCAAGAGTTTGTTAGATCCTTACAAAAATCTATCAAGATTCATGGCAGCGCGAGACAACTCTGGTGGAGGTATTCCGGGGAACCTCCCTATCTTTGACGGAAAGGACTATGAACGATGGTGTGCGCAGATGAAGGTGCTGTTTCGATATCAAGATGTACTTGATGTCGTGAATGATGGTGTTCCACCCCTGGCAGCAAACGCCACTGAAGCGGTAAGGAACAACCACCATTCGCTGAGGAAGAAAGATGGAAAAGGGCTGTTTTTGATTCACCAATGTGTTGATTCCAATGTCCTGAACCTGATCATCGATAGTGAGTCAGCAAAGGCAGCATGGGACATCCTCAAGAACTTGTATGGAGGAGCAGATAGACTAAAGAAGATACGCCTTCAGTCGCTCAGGAAACAGTACGAGGCCTTGAAGATGACAGATGGAGAATCAATTGGAGAATTCATTACGAGGTTAGTAGCTCTAACTAACCAAATGAAAGGAAATGGTGAAACTGTGACTGAATCAAATAAAGTCGAAAAGGTGCTCAGATCCTTAACCCAGGAATTCGACTATGTTGTCACTGCTATCGAAGAATCCAAGGACCTAGATACGTTGAAGTTGGATGAACTTCTGGGTTCCTTAGAGGCTCATGAATCGAGAATAAGGCAGAGAAGTTCAGAGAAAGAAACTGAACAAGCCTTACTATCATACTCCTCTAAGAAAAATTGGAAGGCAGACAACAAAAAGGAGAAGGGTAAAGAAAAAGGATCAAGCAGTAAGCAGAAAGAGCAAGGACCTTTCGACAAGAAGAAGGGAGACTTGTCGAAAGTGCAGTGTTATAACTGTCAGCAATTTGGGCATTATAAGAACAAGTGTAAAAACAAGAAAGTTCCTAGAAACAAAGATGCCGAAGCCAAATTTGCAGATGATAGTGACACAGATTCTGACTCAGATGGGTTAATGCTAATGGCAGACGAAGATGAGATTCATCTCAATGAAAAAGTTGCTGAAAGTAGCGAGCAAAACAGTGGGAACACTTGTATAAGTGGATACACTTGTGATGCTCAAAATACTTGTGCAATGTGTGTGTGTGGCAGGGCAGTGGTAACACTGGTGATGCCTCCAACATTGCCAGCAACGATGACGAAGAATTATCATTCATGACAGCTATTGACCCAGAATTACTGTTGCTGAAGGCAGATACAAATTCGACTGAAGAGAAGTCTGTCGAATGGTATCTCGACACAGGATGCTCAAACCACATGTGCTGTCACAAGGAGTGGTTTGTCGAATTGAAGAAAATTAGCAAAAGAATAAGGTTTGCTGATAATAGCAGAGTCACTGCAGAAGGAATTGGTACCATAAAGTTCTTGTCGAAAGATGGAAAATGGTGCTACATTCAAGAGGTATTCTATGTACCAAATATGAGGAGCAATCTGCTGAGTATTGGGCAGATGATTGAGAAGAAATTCACTGTCGAAATGGGTGATAATAGTCTCACCTTATTCGACTCAAACAAGAAGATGATCTTGAAGGTGTTGATGCAGAGTAACAGAACCTTCAAGATCAAGTTGCAAGTAGTCGAAGAGAAATGCCTAAAGACCACTGTCGAAGAGGAGCACTGGAAGTGGCACAGAAGATTTGGCCACCTAAACTTCAAAAGCTTGAGTCAACTACATGAAAAGAAGATGGTTCATGGGTTGCCTGCAGTAAAGGTACCTGTCGAAGTATGTGAGAGTTGCTGCAAGCCGAAGCAACCAAGAAACTCATTTAAACCAGAAGTACCTAGCAGAGCAGAGAAGAAGTTAGAGGTGATATTTTCTGATGTTTGTGGCCCTTTCGAAGACAGTTCATTAGGAGGGAACAAATACTTTGTCACCTTCATTGACGAATACACTAGAATGACCTGGGTGTATTTGATCAAAAGGAAGAGTGAAGTACTTGTAATATTCAAAAGGTTTAAGGTAATGATTGAGAAGCAGAGTGAATGTGCAATCAAAACCCTTAGAACTGATGGAGGTGGTGAGTACAACTCACATGAATTTGTAAAATTCTGTGAAAATGAAGGCATTGTACATGAAGTTATTTCACCCTACACACCTCAGCATAATGGAACAGCTGAGAGGAAAAACAGGACCATCCTCAACATGGTAAGAAGTATGTTGAAGGAGAAGAAGCTACCTCATAGTTTATGGGGAGCACTTGTAGCCACAACAGTATACATTCTGAACAAATGCCCCACAAAGAGACTGATTGGGAAGACACCTGAGGAAGCTTGGTTAGGAAGAAAGCCAAGTGTCAAGCATCTCAGAATAATTGGCTCATTATGCTATAGACATGTCCCTGAGCAACTAAGAAGCAAGCTGGATGATAGAGCACAACAAATGATTCTTGTTGGCTATCATTCGACAGGAGCATACAAACTATATGATCCTGTGCAGAAGAAAATGGTGAAAAGCAGAGATGTTGTAGTGGATGAGTCGAAACATTGGAACTGGGAAGAAGGCTGTGAGAAACCTACAATAATGGACTTCGACGAAGTTCATGATCTGAATGATCAAAATGAAGAGGCTGAACCTGAAGAACACATTGCTGTCGAACCTGTCAGAAGGTCACAGAGGGAAAGGCAGAGATCGGTGAGACTAGAAGGATTCGATACATTCCCAGATTCTGCTATTACAGCAGAGGGAGACCTGACACACTTTGCATTAATGGCTGAAGCAGAACCAGTAAGCCTGGAGGAAGCTCTTAGTCACAAGCAGTGGAAGGAAGCAATGATTGATGAGCTGAAGTCAATCGAAAAGAATGGCACTTGGAAGCTAGTCGAACTTCCAAGGCAAAAGAAAGCTATAGGCGTGAAATGGGTTTACAAGACCAAAGTCAAGCCCAATGGAGAAGTGGCCAAGTACAAGGCCAGGCTAGTAGCCAAAGGTTTCCTGCAGAAACCTGGTTTGGATTTCAATGAGGTCTTTGCCCCAGTAGCCAGGATCGAAACCATAAGATTGGTAGTAGCATTGGCAAGTCATAGAGGCTGGCCCCTACATCAACTAGATGTAAAGTCAGCATTTCTTAATGGACCTCTGGAGGAGGAAGTCTATGTTTGTCAACCACCTGGTTTTGAGTCGAAGGGTCAAGAAGACATGGTTTTCAAGCTTGAGAAAGCCCTATATGGACTCAAGCAAGCCCCAAGAGCATGGAACAAGAGAATTGATGGATTTCTCTTGGCTCAGAAGTTCATGAGATGCACCAATGAACATGGAGTATATGTGAAGAAGAATGGAACTTCGACTCAGTTGTTGTTGTGCCTGTATGTAGATGATCTACTAGTAACTGGCAGCAATGAAGTCGAAGTCGAAGCCTTTAAGAAAGTGATGATGTCTGAGTTCGAAATGAGTGATCTAGGACATCTATCATATTTCTTAGCAATGGAATTTACAAGGACAAGTAAGGGAATATTTCTGCATCAGCCGAAGTATGCAGCTGATATCCTGAACCGATTCGACATGATCAGTTGCAAGGAGGTTTCGACACCAGCAGACACAAGCAGCAAGCTGTGGAAAGATGATGAAGGGATTGAAGTAGATGCCACCCTCTTCAAATAGATTGTGGGTTCCCCGAGGTACCTGTGCAACACTCGACCTGACATTATGTTTAGTGTCGGAATGATCAGCAGATTCATGGAGAAGCCGAAAAACTCTCATCTAGTAGCTGCCAAAAGAGTACTAAGGTATATAAAGGGAACACAAAGTTGTGGTATTCTATTCCCTAGCAAGTCTGAGTCGAAGAATGATGCTGGAGTGTTTGGTTACACTGACTCCGACTGGAGTGGAGACAAGAATGATCGAAAGAGTACAAGTGGGTATGTCTTCATGTATGGAACGACACCCATCTCATGGTGCTCGAAGAAGCAAAGCATTGTAGCACTATCCTCCTGTGAAGCAGAGTACGTGGCTGCTTCCTTTGCAGCATGTCAAGCGTCATGGCTGAGCATGCTATTGGTCGAAATTGGAGTGCACAGGGTGGAAGCAATGAAGTTGTTGATCGACAACAAGTCAGCGATAGATCTCGCCAAGAATCCTGTCGCACATGGTAGGTCGAAGCACATAGAGACCAGATATCACTTCCTGCGTGATCAAGTAAACAATGAGAAGCTGAGTCTGGAATATTGCTGTTCGGAACTTCAAGTAGCTGATGCAATGACCAAGCCATTGCAAAAGGGAAGATTCGAAGAACTGAGAACAATGCTTGGGATGATGTCACTCAGCAATGTGAATTAGGAGGGAATATTGAGATATACCTTGTAATTCTATTGCTTGTAATAAACGTAGGTGTAGTTAGTAACCTAGTCGAAATGGGCTGGTCGAAATTATGGGCCTGGGCCTGTTTCATTGTATATATATAGACGTTAGTAGTATGTAATCAGTACCTACTTTACATGAAAATCAGTGCAGCTTTTACTATTCCATTGATATTGCTCTAATCATTCTCTTACACATTTGCGGCGCCACTTCCTTTTCTTCTCCCTTTCACGTGTTTATCCCCAACACACGTGTCCCTATATTTTTGCTTACTAATTATCTTCATCTCCAACCTCTAAAAAGATATTAGTTGTATTGCATATACCAAAATTAGAAAATTGCAACTTGACTGCCATTCCGGTAAATAGAGCTGTCGAAGCTTTCGATGTCACAATTTTCATTGACATATCCAAAGCAAGATAAACTTTATCTAAAAATTACATTACAGAGTGGAGATGTGTTTGCTTTGTGAAAGTTATAAATATCATGTACCTAAAAATAAACTCACACGTCAAACTAGCTAGTTGTTTGAATCTTCCTTTTTTAGGACTTTTAGGTGCACATAAATTGGTGCTGTGCTCTCATGGTTCTTCATCACTAATGCTCTGAGAGACAAAGCATTATAACATTCTTTCACCATATATCCAGAAATTTATTTCTTAACTTTCTCATTATTCTCAATTTAAAATGGGTGATAATTCAGCTACCAATGATGTGGTTTTGAATGTAAATGGAGATGTCAGCGATTCAGCCATTGAAGACAATGTCCCTCTTTTGCAGAAGGTGAATTTTCTTTCTTTCTTTATACAAATCTCGTAGAGATGTGTTGTTTTCCAACCCATATGATTTTCATGAAATGAAATATTGTCTATATATATATAAAATTCATAACTTATACTACTTTGTTGAATGTAGTTGGTTACAGAGGTGATGGGAACATTTTTCTTGATATTTACTGGTTGTGCTGCGGTGGTTACGAACCTTAACAATGACAAGGTTGTGACACTTCCTGGAATTGCAATTGTTTGGGGACTTTCTGTCATGGTATTGGTCTATTCTACTGGTCATATTTCCGGTGCACATTTCAACCCAGCTGTTACCATTGCTCATGCTTCCACTAAGAGGTTTCCCTTGAAGCAGGTGAACCAAATTAAGCCTATTTTCCCTTTCACATTACTTATTATTTGAACTGCAGTACTATAAGAGAATGTGGTTATATGGGAAAAAAAATATGGAGTCATTTTCTTTAGATATTATATGTCACTATTTTTGTTTAACAAATCACTTTGTCTAAAATTATTAATTTTTATTCTAATTTGTGGTTCAGGTTCCAGCTTATTTATTAGCTCAGGTCCTTGGTTCTACACTCGCATGTGGAGCTCTCAGACTTATATTCACCGGCAAAGAAAACCACTTTGTTGGAACACTTCCTGCTGGTTCTATCCTCCAAGCTTTTGTGGTTGAATTCATTATCACTTTCTATCTTATGTTCATCATTTCTGGAGTTGCTACAGATAACAGAGCGGTAATTTTTTAATGCTTATTTAGTGATATATATATATATATATATAATTTGAACTTATATCTATTTAACATTTTTATTTTAGATATATTAAGTAGGTGGAAGTTGACAAACCTCGTTTTCAAACTCTCTAGACAAACGTAAAACTTGTTACTAATTATATAAACACATTTCTAAACATCACTTGAATAGATGTTGCGGTATATATTCATCTTATTTTGCGCATTCGATGCACATAAAATTTAAAGTTGATATTTAAATATTAATCATACCCATTTCATAGTTTTGGTGTTTAATTATTTTACTTTTAAATATTGCAGATTGGTGAGTTGGCTGGACTAGCAGTTGGATCTACAGTTCTCCTAAACGTGTTATTTGCCGGGTATTAACCTCTATCTGAAAATCTAGTTGAATATTAGATCCTTTAATGTAGGCTTTACACTACGAATATACAATATTATTCAATAAAATTAAGATACATGGCATGTTAAAGGTAAAACTCAAGAGCTTACTTGTCCCTAAAAATATATTTAATAGGCCAATCACGGGAGCATCAATGAACCCAGCAAGAAGCTTAGGGCCAGCTATTGTGCACAATGAATATAAAGGAATATGGATATATTTGGTATCACCAATTTTGGGAGCATTGGCGGGAACATGGGCCTATACTTTCATCAGGTACACAAACAAGCCAGTGCGTGAGATTACTAAGAGTGCATCTTTCCTCAAAGGACGTGGGGGTGCAAATTGATTATCATTGATGCAACTTCATTTTCCTATTTTGTATAACACCTTGTATTAGGGTTCACTTGTAAGATAGAATCACTAGTTTAGTGAGGCAAATAACCCTATAGATTCAACTAGAGGAAATGAAATGTATTGATTCTCATTATCATATTCATCGACAATGATATTTGTTTTTTTGAGTTACTTTGGATAAAAAGATTACTTCAATTCATATGCTCTCCCTATACTTTAGTTATATATGTTGTTATGCAACAAGTCTGTCATCCGATTAGTGAGCACTCCGACATCCCACAAAGAGGAACACATGGATGTTGATTGCCATTTCATTCATTTTTTTTCCACTCTCCCCCCTTTCTTAATTTTAGTCCAAGTGAAGTCACAACAACAACTTGTTGACACATTAACTAAGGCTCAGCCTAAAACTACTTTTCATTCCTTAATAAGAGTCCTTGATATGCGGGCATTAGGACTGAAAATCTGGTCTCAAGTGAGTTAGCGATTAGTGTTGGTTATTGAAGTTTGAATCTTGAACCACAGTTGAACCATTGAACCTGTGCCTTCACTAGGTCAATAATGGTAGTTTTTGATTCTCAAAACGTTGGTGTGTTTTACCAGGACTTTTTTTTGTTACTATGTCATTGGTGTGTAGTTTCCATCGACTTTACCGATGACTAATCTACGCCGGGGAACCTGGCTTACCAAGACTCTTGTATTAAGACACCTATATATATATATATATATATATATATATATATATATATATATATATAGAGAGAGAGAGAGAGAGAGAGAGAGAGAGAGAGAGGTGTTAGATAATATAATATGTTCTGTACTGAGCCATGAGGCCCAACTTCCGCTTTGGGCCCTGGATCATCCCACTTACCTGGGTCCAGCTCCAGTGCAACTCAGCCTATCCATGCCTTTTAGACATCAACGGTAGGGATGCACCCAGACGATCGAACAGACCGGGGTAGGATTGATGTCTATAAATACGGGCTCACCCTGTAGAAAAGATCGATACATTATTCATTCCCTGCTTTACTCTGAGATTCTCATATACTGACTTGAGCGTCGAAGTGGCTTCGCAGGTTCCACACCCGGGGTAGACTTCTTGACCCGACCTTAAGTACAGAGTAGGCTTCCAAACCTGACCTCGAGCAGGATCCTACCAACTACTAACTCAGACCACCCAATCCCAAAGGCAGGGTACAGAACATAATATGTTAACAATAAGGGCAATTTAGTCTTTTAAATCTCTCTAGGGTGTGTGTGTGTGTGTGTGTCTATATATATATATATATATATATATATATATATATATATATATATATATATATATATATATATATATATATTCTATTTTGTCTTGTATTGTTTACATTATTTTCTAGGCTTAATTACAGTTTTGGTCTCCCTATTTTCACCAACTCACGACTTTAGTCCTCCAAGAATTTTTTTCGCGAATTTAGTCCCACTATTTTCACTAACTCACGATTTTAGTCCCCCAAGAATTTTTTTTCACAAATTTAGTCCCACTATTTTCCCAATTTGTAAAAAATTCTTAGGGGACTAAAATCGTGAGTTGGTGAAAATAGGGAGACCAAAACTACAATTAAGCCTATCTTCTATTGAAACAACCTCATTTCTTCTTTTCCTCTTCTTCTGGATTCATATTGTAACAAGAAATATATACAGCTCCGTGCGGCTCACGAAAAAAAAAGTAAATGAGATTTAATTGTTGATTTTTTAAAAAAAATAATTTTGAAATTTTAGCTAGCGGTATCGTTTTTTTTACAATTGGTAGTGGTTATGAATTGGTTTTAGTAGTTTGAGTTGATTACGGTAAATAGTAAATTCTACATAATTTAATATTAATTTTACGTAATTACTGATTTTTTACAAAAAAATAAATTAAAAAAAATCTGGCTGCGCGCGTCAGTGCGGCAAGCACAAAACAGCTTTTGCTACTTTTCTTTTGCAGCTGTTGTCAATTTTTTTTTCTCATCTTTTGTGTAGTTTTTTGGTCAGCTTTTTCTGCAAAAAAAGCTGATGTTTTTTGTTTTTTGGTGGCAAATTTTCTAAAATGCCAATTTGCTAGCATATTGTTTTATTATATTAGTATTAGATTATATATTAGATATTAGATACATTAGATAGATTACATTTTTATCATTGGTTTTGGACACTTAGCAATTTTATAAGTGGACTATTTTTGACATTTTGCTAGCATATGAATTGATTATACTATAATATTAGATTAGTATTAGAGATTAAATTAGATTAGATTAGTATTAGAAAGATATATTTGAAGTGGAAAAAAATAGAAGTAAATGAGAATAAACAGAGATGGAAGAAGAAAAAGAGAAATGAAGGGGGGAGGAGAGAGGGGATATTATGAGAGAGAGAAGAGAATAAAATTAATAAGTAAAAGAGAGAGAATAGAGATGATGGAAAAGTGTGTAAGAGAAAAAATAAAAAGTTGTAAAAAGTTGTAAAAAGTTGATATTTTTGTCTTTTTGTGGCAAAATGTCTAAAATACCCAAAAAATAGACACGTAAATGTCAACTTGGTAGCATATTGTTTTATTATATTAGTATTAAATTAGATTAGATTCTATTCTTATCTAGAAAATAGAAAGTAGATTATCAAGGACAGTTAAACCATGCAAGCTACATCAAGTGATTTAGAGCGAATAATTTTACTACACCATCAACATCATATTTGTTATAAAAAAAATTATGGGCCTAGAAGATTTAAAATTAGGCTTAAAGGTCATTTTGGCCCCTGCAAAATAAAAAACTTTAATTAAGCCCCTGCAAAATAGTTAGTTGTTCAGTTAAGCCCTCGCTGTTAGTGGTCCACTAACGCTGTTAGTTTTAAAGGTATTTTGCAGGGGCCAAAATGGAATAATGTGTATTTTGCAGGGGCCAAAATGGATTAATGTGTATTTTTCAGGGACCAAAATGACCTTTAATGTGTATTTTGCAGGGGACAAAATGAGGGTAAAAAATAACAGCGTTAGTGGACCACTAACAACGAAGGCTTAACTGAACAACTAACTATTTTGCAGGGGCTTATTTAAAGTTTTTTATTTTCCAGGGGCCAAAATGGATTAATGTGTATTTTGCAGGGGCCAAAATGACCTTTAAGCCTTAAAAATAAAAGTGAAATTCACCACGCATTAAAAATTATGGGTCTAGGTGATTTAAAAATAAAAAGTAATATACGATGTGCACAATAAACATACTATTAAAATTTAATATTTATTGTTTTTGACAGGATTGAATTATTATTTATTATTTACTATTAGTTTTTCTTTCGTTATTACTTTTTTTGCCTCGGTGCGATCAATTTTGGGATCCTGTCCCTCCTCCCTTCGTTGACATAAAAATAAGGTATAAAACCAAAGGAAATAGATTCTCTACCTTGATGATGGGTAAATATACTTAGTTTTAGGTGATTTTAGGTATAAAAGAGGAGAGATAATGTAGAAAAATATAAAGAGAAATATGAGAGTGAAAACGAGAGATGGGAGAGATAGAGACAGATGCATGTGCCTTTTCTCACTCTAAAGATAGAGAATCTATACCCAAAACCAAAATTGTCGCAAGCATCTCTCTCAGCCTCTTTTGATATCAATAGATAGGGTCAGGGTGCAGAGTCAGGATGTGCAAATAAAAAGTATAGGGGTTAAAATAAAAAGAAAATAGGGGGTATCAATGAAATTTTTAAAATTTGAGGATGTGCAACTGCACACCCTAAGCTATATGCAAATTCGCCGCTGATCCCAAGTCCCAACAAAAGACATTGTAGTGCATGTGCTAACATTGGAGTTTCTATTCATGTTATCTTATCAAATCTTTACTATAACAACAATTATTCAACAACAAACCTAATTGATACATGTTGTCAGCCATGTTTCCGAGATATATTTGTCACCGACAAAACTAGGAGATACTGCACGTCAATAATATTGAGCACTTCATTTTTCAAATTATATATTATCTATATTGATTTTCTATCCAATTATTAGACTGAAATTGATTTTTTCGGTAAAAACCTTACGTTTTTATTCTACACTATCCGTGCCTTATCTTTATTTTTCTTAAAGATTATTAATTGCAGAAATACTAAATTAAAATCAATTAATTTTATTTGAAGTTATTGCAGTTTACCAACTTTAGATATAATTTTATTTAATTCTTCAATTTATTTTTTATATTGTTGTTTTCCATAAAATTATTTAAGTTTAAGTTCAATATTATTCACGTAAATTCAATTCAATATTATTTAAAGTTTGCACGGATTACATACTAACTAGTATATGTAACAGTACTGCACAATAAAATCCAATTATGTATATGTTATATTAAAATTAATATAGTGTATACATGTAAACCGAAATGTGTATGCCATAATATGCAGAATACCAATAATAGGAAGTTTTTTATGTTGACTCTATAAAATTATCATACCAATATAAGTAGAAAACAAATATGTGACACATATTTATGTAACGACAAGTCAAAGGTTTCTTCGGTGCCACATTTTTTGGTTATTTTGAATCAAATAACCATCTTAACATATCACCTATTCATGTTTTTTATTACGCCGTTTTCCAATTTGGTTTTTCACATGCTATTCTTCCCGTCAATCAGCATGAGGGATCTATTTAAGTACTAAATAGGACAATAAATGTAAGTATATAAGTCAAATGTTTGTCGTGTGACATGTACATAATCCATTTGAACCACATGGCCACATTACTACCCCAATTAACCAACTTTTCAAAGCCATAAACCAATTTAGTATTTCACATTTATTTCTTTGAATCTAACTGTAAAAGGACAACACGGCTCTATCTAACCCAAACTTGGTTTTTCACATGCTATTCTTCCCTACTCGCTATGAACAACATGAGGGCTCTATTTAAGTGCTAAATAGGACAATTTATGTAACTATAACTCAAACATTTCTAGTCTGACATGTACACGCTCTATTTGAACCACATATATAGCCACATTACAACTACAATTAACCAACTTTTCAATGTCATAAACCAAGCTGGTTTTTCACAGTGTTTTCTCTCTAACCAGTCACCAGAATACAAACACAAACTTAAATGTCATTAATAGCACAAACACATTTACCTGAGTCAAATGTCATTTACAAAATATACTTGGAGAAACCATATAATGATGTTAATTGAAAGAGGTAAACAAACTTTGTACCATCAATTAATCTACCATCATGTTGAAGAAGAGAACGATATGGTACAAAGACGAAGAAACATATGTGGCGGTCCTGCGATCTCTCACGATGGTGCTGGATGGTGAAGTAGAGTGATGAAAGAGCGGTGGAACGGCGTGACAAAAGAAGTGACAAAAGAAGCACTACAAGAAAAGCCTGTTTTAGCTACCAAGATTTGCGACGGAGCTTAATCCGTCAGTAATTTGCCACAGATTTGCGACGGCATGTATAAAAAGTAAGGAGTGCGAAATTTCCCGCTGGCGTTTGCGATGGATTAGAAAATGGTCGCAATTTTGCGACGGATATATCAGTCGCAATTCGCTTAATTTCCGTCGGAAAGTGAAAATCCCAATTCATTAATGGGCAACCTCACTCGTTCTCTCCCTCACTATTCTAACTCTCACCCTCACTCGTATGCTTCCCTCACTCTCACTCGTACGCTTCCCTCACTCTCAATCACCAAGCTCCACGGCTCCACCCACACTCCCCACCATCGGCCATCACCCTCCACCCAAGCTTCCCTCTTTCACAACGCCCCCCACCAGCGCCCTTCTTCTCCCCAAGTACTGCGAAACCCAAACCCTAACCCAACTCCGGCCTCCACCCTTAGTCTCGCAACCACTGGCGCCGTCAACCTCCATCTCAAGATCCCCTCTACCGCAAGCTCTACCTCTATGCCTCTGAAACTCTCAAGGTCAGAGTTTTATGTTCTCTTGAAACCCTTAATCCCTAATCCTGATTTCTCTTGTGATAAATGTTGATATTGAATCTGTTGATTTTGAATTTAGGGTTTTATTCATGTGAATCTGTTGACGTTGTTATGAATCTGTTCTTGTTTTATTTAGGGTTTTTTTGTTATAGGTTTTATTTAGGTTTTTATGCTAGCAACAGTGAAAGCAATATCAGGAAATGCGAATCTGGTGTGGGGTTTGGGAAAAGTATTGATTTTGTGAGAGTTTCTGATTTGAAGAGAATTAAATCTGCAACTGCAAGGTCAAAAGTGTCAATGGTACTGTATTAGATTTCAAGTATTTGTATCCCTGTGTCCTCCTGACCTCCCTGTGCATGTTTATTTTATTGCAGCGACTGTGTTTCTTCTCATTATGTAATGACTGCATGCTCATTTTATTGCAGCAACTGTTTTTGCTTATGGACAAACTAGCAGTGGAAAGACATATACAATGAGAGGAATAACAGAGAAGGCTGTCCATGATATATAACCATATAATGAATGTAAGTTTTTCAAAGCTTCCATACATTTCAACTACTTGGATTCTTGTTAGTTAATGAAGACAATTTGCTCTGTCTAGTTGTAATTTGTATTAAAAGGTTAGATAAGATTTTAAAGGTTGTTAGTTTACAACTAATCTTTTTCAATTTACATGATTACAGACCCCTAAAAGAAATTTTAATATTAAAATATCTGGTCTAGAAATATACAACGAGAATGTCAGGGATTTGTTAAATTCTGAATGTGGTCGCAGCTTGATGCTTCTAGATGATCCTGAGGTAATAACACTTGAGCAATTCAACAGCTTTGTTGTGCCAAATTTTGAATTTCATACTTCAAATTTTTGAATCATTTTTATAAATCTTTTTTAACTTCTTTATTTAATGAGCTAGCAATCCAGTTGCCCACATTTCTAGAATTTGCAATTTTGTATTTTAATATCCTTTGTGTAATGTAGAAAGGTACCGTGGTTGAGAAATAGCAAAAAACGACCAACACTTGAGACACTTGATCTCCATTTGTGAAGGTAGGAATTTCTCTTGGGCTTACAATGAAGTATACATGTTTTCTTATTCAAACAAGTTAGTATACTAACTTTTCTTTTATTTGGCAGCTCAAAGACAAGTGGGTGAAACTGCTCTAAACGATAAAAGTTCACGGTCTCACCAGATAATAAGACTGGTCAGCCATAGTAAAACTCCTAAGTAGAACTTGCAAAAGAGGATCCTCTTAAACTCTTAACTGATATGGAAACATATCTTTAATTTCTTTTGGTGTATACTGCAGACAATTCAAAGTACTCTTCGTGAAGAAGTAGATTGTGTGAAATCTTTTGTTGCAACTCTGGTAAATTGAGGTTTCTCACGTATCTACCTTAAAATGGTTGTATTTGTTCTCATACTGCCTAATTCATGTCAATGAATGCAGAACTTTGTTGATCTGGCAGGAAGTGAGAGGGCTGCACAGACACATGCAGATGGCACTAGGCTCAAAGAAGGCTGCCATATTAACCTTAGTTTGATGACTCTTACAACTGTTATCAGGAATCTTAGGTCAGTATCAATGTTGTTTTCGGGAAGTTGATTTAGTTGTTATAATGGTGGATATCACCTTGTAGTGCCATTAGAATTAGGTATCTCTTTAGATTTCTTCTTCCTCTGATTGTCAGTATTCATATTACCATATGCAGTGTTGGAAAAAGAAGTGGTCATATACCTTATAGAGATTCAAAGCTCACACGCATATTGCAACATTCCCTTGGTGGGAATGCACGCACGGCCATCATTTGTACATTAAGTCCAGCACTAAGCCATGTAGAGCAATCACGAAACACACTCTATTTTGCTACCCGGGCAAAGGAAGTTACGAATAATGCTCAAGTTAACATGGTAGCTACTAGTTCTGACTCACTTTTATGATTTTTCTTAATATTTTTCATCTCTCTAAAACAAAGCTTATCGTGTTTATTTTCAAATGCATAGGTTGTATCAGACAAACAACTTGTTAAACACCTGCAAAAGGAAGTAGCAAGACTGGAGGCACTTCTGCGCACTCCTGATCCATCCAACGAAAAGGATTGGAAAATTCAACAGGTAAATTGAAAATCAAAATGATTATTTGGAACAAATATAATACCATATTACTGAAATTGTTAGTCTGTTAATCCAGATGGAGATGGAAATTGAAGAGCTGAGACGCCATAGAGATCATGCACAAACAGATACAAAAACTGTTGACATTGTAGGTGGTGTTGATCCTCTTCCCAGCTACCCTCCTGTTGAGATTGAGATTGCTAGCACAAACAGATACAAAAACTGTAGTAGTTCAAGCAACTCCAGTAGTGAATCTGGATGAGTTGATGAGTTGTGACACTTGAAATATCCATTAACCAAATTCATTACCTTTTCTGTCACATGCATGCAGCTGCTGTAAGAAAGGAAATATCGGATGAAACAGATCGTATAACTGGGAAGACAAAGCAAATTTCAAATATTCCTATTCACCTTAGTATATATTCTCCAAATGATATTATTTCTGTTACCCTTCATAACATATAGTAACATGATTATAGACAAAAGCAGTTTAATTTATATTTTATAAAACACTGATTTAATTCTAGTTTTGTTGTTACTAGTTTTCACCTAATTCTTCATTTGGTTGGAGTAGACTCTTGTATTTTTAAATGCACTTGGAGTTGTATGATGAATTTGCATGGTTGGTTGGTTTTCTCTGCAGTTGTGAACTTAACCCTCATTGACCTTCCTGGGTTGACAAAGGTTGCTGTAGGTAAGGCGTCACACATTTCTTGGCATTTTTATACAACTCACCAATCGCCATAATAATGTTTTAATATCAAAATTTATTATGCTTCTTTCACAGAGGAAACGTGAATATTTTGAAACGAGTCCTGAGTATGGACATTTGGCACTTAAAATGGGTGCAGAATATCTTGCCAAGCTTCTATCTGAGGTATTCTAATGAATATCTTTTTCCACAATATTTAGCTTAAACTTGTAATTGTATTACTGTTTTTTCAATTGATTTTTTATGTTGTAGTTCATCCAATGATGAGTAATTTCCCTTCCTTTCATTCACTCGCATTTATATCACATTAGCATTTGGAGGTTGTGATTAGGCAGCGGATACCTAGTATCATTTGCTTTGATAAATAAAACCATTGATGAGCTTAATTAATGCAGAGTTGGACTGTATTGGCAGGCCTATTGCTGTGGATTCAGGGGTCAGAACTAACTTACACTAATGCTGAAATCATTCATCTTAGATTCAAAACTACTTGTGCTAACAAGTGTCACCTTTTCTTTTACAAGCCCAACTATACACTATTTTAGAGATGTGTCGAGCATTTGACAAAGTATTCAAGGAACACTTGGATGGAGGGTAAGTGATAGAAACTGATCTTTAATGGTGTCATACCCTAATTTTGTCCGGCTAATTTAAAACTAGAAAATCCAAAATATTGTTTTTGTCGTTTATGTGTGTCGGTCCCAGTCGTGTATATGCGTGTTACTTCTCATTGTACGCGCGTGCGATTTTTTAATAATGTACGCATTTTTGTCCTCGTTGCGAACGCGTGTTCGCGTCTCGTTGTGTACGGTTGTTTTTTAGTACGCAAATTCACGTATTCTCATTTTGGACGCGCATTCGCGTCTTGTCACGTACGTATGTTTTTCGTCGTTGTTATCGGTTTAATTTTGTTATAAAAATCAAATAAAAATCAGATTGCAAATAAATGTTTTTTTAATCAATGTTTTTACAAAGTCAACTTTGTTACAAAAAAACAAAATACAAAATAGTACAAAAATTAATTAAAAGTAAAAGTACAAAAAAATAATAATCAAAATAAAATGAAGGGACTAGCAGCCAGCCACTGTTTTGATGTTTTGAGAAGGAAAACAAGTATTCTTTCTTGCTGTTCTCCCATTTTTCCTTTTTTGCTCCAACAAGACAGCTTTGCAGGCATTGCTGCTGCTGCTCCACCACTGCTCCACCACTGCTCCACTACCTCTGATTTCTCTGCAAAATCATAACAACAAAATTTGTCCCATTAGTTTACTACTCTATAAAAAAAACAGAAGCAGAAACAGTAAGGGGGGGAACAGGCACGCAGAATCAAAACATCAGAAACCAAAAAAGAAAAAGGAGGAGCTTGAAGCTCCGGCCACCCCATGGTGGTCGCCACCTTCGGCCACCCCCACAGCCACCGTAAACCTCACCACCGAACACCACGACTTGCTACAACCACTTCAGCAACAACACTGACCGCTTCCACTCCTCCCCCCTACGGCCCATCACAACCACCTCCAACAACCACACAAAACCACCGCAACCACCGCCGTCAACCTTCACCTCACCACCACAAAAAAATGCAAGCTTCGCGAACCACCACCAAACAGCCACTGGAATCACCACCGGAACCACCACCGGAACCCCTCCTCTCTCCCCTCGGTTCCGTTTCTCCACCACGGCGCCGGAGCCCACCAAGGCCTCCCCCGGCGTCGTCCTCCCTACCGCTGCCGTCCCTCTCACCATCGCCGTCCATCTCTCTCCTCTCTTCCTCCTCACCGTCGCCACTCCTCCCTCCTACAACCACCACACCACCATAAAAACCACCAAACCAAGAGAGGAGAAGAAGAATTCACCCTCGCCACCACGGTTCCCCGCCTCTTTCTCTCACGGTCGTTCTCTCCTCTCCATCCGCCGGTCAACTCTCTCCCTCCGCCGTCCACTTTCTTTTCTGTTCGTGAAACCCTCTCTCTCTCTGTATTTCTCTGGCTGCAGCGTTGGAGGCAGAGATAAAATTAGGGTTTAATTGATTTCACTTTGGCTTTATATAGTGTAGGTTTTAGTTTATTTTAATTCTGTTTTTTTTTAGTTTTAATCAGATTGCTTCCTCCACCTCTATTTTTAATTCCGCGCCCCACTAAGAAAGCCCACGTTTCGTGGGTTGGCCAGCCTGATACTGGGCTGGACTGCTACTAAATGCACCTCTTCTTTTTACTCATACAACCACCTGTTTCTGTTTTTTTTTTTTTAAAAAAATGTCTTTTCCATGAATGAACAATTTTTTTTTTTACAAACCTTTTTCCAAGTAACGAATAAATGTTTACCCAAACATGAAAAATGATTTGGTACTAATGGTCACTCTGAGCTTAGCTTGTTTTACCGTTAACAACAGCTTTATTTTCAAACGAGTTATGAGTGATGACCACTCTGAGTTTTACTTGTTTAGTCATTACGAGTACCTCTCCCAATTTCGAAAATAAATAAAAAAAACGCCAAACACACAAACATTTTCTACCAAGAACTACGTGTGATTTGATTCTCTACCAGGAGATACGTAGGAGCGGAGGGCGGCCGACCTCTGTCAATTGCATTAATAAAAAACCATTTTTTTTCTCTTTTAATTCATTTCTCTCATTTTTCTCCAAAAGTACAAAAAATAATTAACCGTTTAGTGAGTCATTTTTTATTATTATAAGGGTAAATCATTATTTTTGAATTAATAAGTGTTTACACATTTAGTTAGAAGGTAACCTTCCTTAGGAAGGATGTCGTAGGGTGCTAATACCTTCCCTACGCATAAACGACTCCCGAGCCTAAATCTGGTCCGCAAAACCCCCTTATCCACTCAATAGGGATTTTCCAATATTTGCCCTTAAACAAAATTTTGGTGGCGGCTTCATTCAAGAGCTTCGAAGAATCCCTCCTCCGGATTTTTCGGTCGCTACAAATGGATTATAATTTTTGACAGAATTTTGGATTATTATTGATAGCAGAATCTGAATTTACAAAGAAATCTGATAGTTTCCTAAGAATTTCAGTAGAAACGGAATGACAATTTTGTTGAACACGTGAAAGAATTGGAGAGAAATGGTTCTCCTCCCGATGGCATAGCCCAGCTATCTGGATTCACCCAGAAAACTACGAATAAAATATGTCTAAAAAGATATCCTTCTCTGCTCTCCATACTCCTATTTATTTATAATAACGTAGAAGAGTAGGGTGATGGTAACAATAACAAACTACTCCTAACCAATTAACTAACACTAACAACATACAACTATTAACCACCTTAACTAACTAACTAACGGTAACTAACCAATTGCAACCAATCACCCCTCAACCCCAAAATCCACAATTACTAAGGGCCTATCAAAATCACTAGCATACACTAATTCTAGAGAACATATGAGAGTTTCTAGTCTCTCCCTTCCAAGAAATTCTAGAGCCTTGGTCTCCCCCTTTCCAATACCCAATCAAATGTCAAGATATCCTTCCACCTTGACTCTATCTCTCAGCAATAAACAAATAACTGACAACACAGACCATAACTACGAAAAACTGACAGCACACATAACCATAACTGCCGAAGAACATAATTACTGCCTAATAACATAATAACTACCTAATAATATATTAACTGCTGCCAGTTAACATAATACTAACGGCCTAATAAAATAACTGCCTAACAGTAAGTTCCTTTGTAAAATTTAACATTAGCTTATAATTGTAGTTGACTATATATAGCTTATCTTTTATTTAATGCCAATGCATTCCTTGTAGAGTAACACAGCAAACATTATATTTAGCTTGAATATTCCATGTTCTTAGGTAATCTGGTTCATATACACTCTATGTAGTACGGATATTTAGCTTGACTATATATAGCTTCTCATTTCAATTACTTGTATTTCTTATGTTATTTTTTTGGTGAGTTAGTATGTTTAATTAACCATCTTCTATATTGCAGGCGTCCCGGTGGGGATCGGATTTATGACGTTTTTGACAACCAACTACCGGCTGCTTTGAAAAAACTTCCATTTGATCGTCATCTCTCGTTAAAAAACGTGCAGCGAGTTGTTACAGAAGCTGATGGTTATCAGCCCCATCTGATTGCCCCAGAGCAAGGCTACAGAAGACTTATTGAAGGATCTATAAGGTACTTCAAAGGCCCTACTGATGCCTCTGTGGATGTTGTAATCCCTTGGACTTTATGTTTTGTGTAAATATATTTTTGATGTGGGCAATTCAAATGCATTCATAGTAGTTGGATAGTCCAATAAATATAGGTATAGAATGTTCTGAGCAAATATTACTCACTTTTTAATTTTTATTATAGTAGTTAGATAGTTATATGATGATATTTGAGATTTTGTGTTAAAAGGACATAGTGTTGTCAGTATAAGTCCATCTAGATGATATGATTTTGTAACTATGATTGTGTAACTATGTATTAATACTGATTCGTATGTATAGATATAACTATTAAATAGTATTTTGGATGTATAATTTAATTTTTTTTTAATTTTTTTTTTAAATTTCCGATTGATTTGCGATGGATTTGCGACGAAAAGGTGTCAGAGTTTGCAACGACTTTGCCACGAATATTTGCGACGGACTTGCGACGAGTTATTTGCGACGGGGAGTTTCGTCGCAAACGGTTTGCGACGAGCTGTTTTGCCACGACGCTTCGTCCGTCGCAACTTCCGTCGCAAATACCAATTTGCCACAGAAAAAGGTTCATTTGCGACGGAATTGCCGTCGCAAATGAGCGATTTTTTTGTAGTGAAGAAGCGTCTTTTGTAGGCTGCTATTTACGGCGGGATTCGGCGGCTGCGGGAGGAGCTCAGGGGTGACAGCATAGGTTGAGAGACGGAGGAGAGACTGTGGGAGGGAGATAGCTTGCGCGAAATGGTTTCCACCGTCTGCTGGTTTCTTCTCGTTTTTTGGGTTTTTATTAACTCTAAAAAAAATTAAACTTTTCAACAACCAGGACCCACCACAATTATATTTCAGCAGGTATGTGTACGTATTTGGTATTTTTGTGTGCTTTTTGGCCGAAAAATTTGGCTGAATATCATTGTTCTAATCAAAATATTATCTAAATCACATGAATGCTACGTATTGGTACACAAGATAAAAAAGGAAAGTACAGAAAAAGTCGTCAATGAAAATGTTTCTTCTTTTCATTGAAGGAAAAAAAATAAAAATCTTTCTTCTTTTTCTGGTTAAGGTTATGTTTGGTAAAAAGTAACGGATAGTGGATAAACTAGTGAATAGCGGATGAACGGATAGCGGATAAGCTAACTGATAACAAATGATGTGTTTAGTAAAAGTAGAAGATAAACTAACTGATACATGTAAAATGACATAAAAGGAAAAATTCATTTAACTCATAATTAAATTGTTTGGTATATTTTAATAAGGATGGAGAACGAATTTAAGAAAAATAATACGGATAAAATAGAAAGAAAGAAAAAACGAGACGCTATACGCTCAAATGCTACTTGAAGTAGTATTTGAAAAAACACTAAACACTAGTACTTATCAAACACGTGTGCTCATTACCCGTTAGTCGAATCCGCTATCGACTTGCGGATGAGACTTGACAAACATCCTAAATATGAACAAATCATTATTTTCAATTTTATTATAGAAGCAATTTTGTCATAATTGAATTTCTTGAATTGGAGTTAATGATATTTGAAAGTATTGGCACTTGCATTTCAATATCACTAAATAAGTCATTAAAAATATAATATAAGTCAAAAAAAACCCAAGATTACTTGGATGAGATAGTTCGAGTCTCTTCAATCCTAATCAGAGCATCTGGGTTCAAATCCAGCTCTGGAAAAGCAACAACGTCAAAACTCTTGAGGGAGAGCTTTGACGCCCTTTGTGGTTTTTTCTGACTCGATAAATTAGTCTCTACAGTTGCGCACAGAGGATACTTAGATTGAAAAAAAACATTGTTTTATATAATGTCATAGTAAATATTAGGCGGAAATGCATTAGGTGTCCTTTAAGTTTATCTTTTTGTAACGAATTTGTCCTTTAATTTTTTTGGTGCCAATTAGGTTCTTTAAGTTACATAACGTATATGTCACAAAAAAAAGTTACATAACGTGTACACCGTTAGCCATTTTTTCTTTTTATATTTCAAACAAGCCCGGTTGGCATTAATGGAGCTGACATGTCCATAATGGAGCCTACATGGCATCCTACAATGTCCACGTGTCCCTATTTTTTTGTTTACTAATTATCTTCATCTCCAACTAAGGGCCTAAAAAGATATTACTTGTATTGCATATACCAAAATTAGAAAATTGCAACTTGACTGCCATTCAGGTAAATAGAGCTGTCGAAGCTTTCGATGTCACAATTTTCATTGACATATCCAAAGCAAGATAAACTTTATCTAAAAATTACATTACAGAGTGGAGATGTGTTTGCTTTGTGAAAGTTATAAATATCATGTACCTAAAAATAAACTCACACGTCAAACTAGCTAGTTGTTTGAATCTTCCTTTTTTAGGACTTTTAGGTGCACATAAATTGGTGCTGTGCTCTCATGGTTCTTCATCACTAATGCTCTGAGAGACAAAGCATTATAACATTCTTTCACCATATATCCAGAAATTTATTTCTTAACTTTCTCATTATTCTCAATTTAAAATGGGTGATAATTCAGCTACCAATGATGTGGTTTTGAATGTAAATGGAGATGTCAGCGATTCAGCCATTGAAGACAATGTCCCTCTTTTGCAGAAGGTGAATTTTCTTTCTTTCTTTATACAAATCTCGTAGAGATGTGTTGTTTTCCAACCCATATGATTTTCATGAAATGAAATATTGTCTATATATATATAAAATTCATAACTTATACTACTTTGTTGAATGTAGTTGGTTACAGAGGTGATGGGAACATTTTTCTTGATATTTACTGGTTGTGCTGCGGTGGTTACGAACCTTAACAATGACAAGGTTGTGACACTTCCTGGAATTGCAATTGTTTGGGGACTTTCTGTCATGGTATTGGTCTATTCTACTGGTCATATTTCCGGTGCACATTTCAACCCAGCTGTTACCATTGCTCATGCTTCCACTAAGAGGTTTCCCTTGAAGCAGGTGAACCAAATTAAGCCTATTTTCCCTTTCACATTACTTATTATTTGAACTGCAGTACTATAAGAGAATGTGGTTATATGGGAAAAAAAATATGGAGTCATTTTCTTTAGATATTATATGTCACTATTTTTGTTTAACAAATCACTTTGTCTAAAATTATTAATTTTTATTCTAATTTGTGGTTCAGGTTCCAGCTTATTTATTAGCTCAGGTCCTTGGTTCTACACTCGCATGTGGAGCTCTCAGACTTATATTCACCGGCAAAGAAAACCACTTTGTTGGAACACTTCCTGCTGGTTCTATCCTCCAAGCTTTTGTGGTTGAATTCATTATCACTTTCTATCTTATGTTCATCATTTCTGGAGTTGCTACAGATAACAGAGCGGTAATTTTTTAATGCTTATTTAGTGATATATATATATATATATAATTTGAACTTATATCTATTTAACATTTTTATTTTAGATATATTAAGTAGGTGGAAGTTGACAAACCTCGTTTTCAAACTCTCTAGACAAACGTAAAACTTGTTACTAATTATATAAACACATTTCTAAACATCACTTGAATAGATGTTGCGGTATATATTCATCTTATTTTGCGCATTCGATGCACATAAAATTTAAAGTTGATATTTAAATATTAATCATACCCATTTCATAGTTTTGGTGTTTAATTATTTTACTTTTAAATATTGCAGATTGGTGAGTTGGCTGGACTAGCAGTTGGATCTACAGTTCTCCTAAACGTGTTATTTGCCGGGTATTAACCTCTATCTAAAAATCTAGTTGAATATTAGATCCTTTAATGTAGGCTTTACACTACGAATATACAATATTATTCAATAAAATTAAGATACATGACATGTTAAAGGTAAAACTTAAGAGCTTACTTGTCCCTAAAAATATATTTAATAGGCCAATCACGGGAGCATCAATGAACCCAGCAAGAAGCTTAGGGCCAGCTATTGTGCACAATGAATATAAAGGAATATGGATATATTTGGTATCACCAATTTTGGGAGCATTGGCGGGAACATGGGCCTATACTTTCATCAGGTACACAAACAAGCCAGTGCGTGAGATTACTAAGAGTGCATCTTTCCTCAAAGGACGTGGGGGTGCAAATTGATTATCATTGATGCAACTTCATTTTCCTATTTTGTATAACACCTTGTATTAGGGTTCACTTGTAAGATAGAATCACTAGTTTAGTGAGGCAAATAACCCTATAGATTCAACTAGAGGAAATGAAATGTATTGATTCTCATTATCATATTCATCGACAATGATATTTGTTTTTTTTGAGTTACTTTGGATAAAAAGATTACTTCATATGCTCTCCCAACTTTAGTTATGTTGTTATGCAACAAGTGATCTCAACACATGGATGTTGATTGCCATTTCATTCATTTTTTTTCCACTCTCCCCCCTTTCTTAATTTTAGTCCAAGTGAAGTCACAACAACAACTTGTTGACACATTAACTAAGGCTTAGCCTAAAACTACTTTTCATTCCTTAATAAGATTCCTTGATATGCGGGCATTAGGACTGAAAATCTGGTCTCAAGTGAGTTAGCGATTAGTGTTGGTTATTGATTCCAGTGATTAAATGCTTATATTTAGACACCTTTTTTGGTCCCTGCGCACAAATAGTCAGGGGGTGTGGGGGATGGGGAGGCGAAAGTGGAGGGTAGTGGGTTCGAACCCTATTCTGAATGTCCGAATAGCACTAACACGTGTTTTATGGTTCGGAGTACCGAACCAAACCAATCACCCACTACAAGAATAAACCTTGTTTCCTGCGAAAATTTCCGACGAATCCTTAACCGTCGCAATTTCCGACGGATTTGCGACGAAAACGTCGTCGCAAATGTTCAACAGAACAGGCACTAAACTTCCCGCTCATGTTTGCGACGAAGATTTCTATCCGTCGCAAATTTCCGACGGATACTGTCGTCGGAAATGTCAAAATATCCGTCGCAAACTATAAAGTCTCATAAAACCCTGCGCAGCTTCATCAGTTCTCATTTTACTCGTTTTTCATTTTTGTCACTCACTCTCCTCCGCCCTCTTCCAGCCCCCACCGCCCTCGTCCGTCCTCCTCCGTCCTCCACCGCACTCCTCCGTCCTCCACCGCACTCCTCCGTCCTCCACAGCCCTCCTCCGTCCTCCACCGCCCTCCTCCGCGAAGCCTTCTCTCTTCTTCTCTTTCGCGAGAACAGCGAAGCTCTCCTCCGTGAAGCCATCAACGGAAGCTTTCTTCATCTTCTCTTTTCCTGCGTGCTTCTGAGTCTTCCTGATTAAAGCACAGGTATGTAGCTTTCTTCTTCTCTCTTCCTGATTGTTTGATGAAAAACCTAAATTGATTAAAACCCTAAACTTATTTGCTGCTTATGAACCTCTGATTTGGAATCAAACCTAAATTGATTAAAACCCTAAACTTATTTGATGAAAAACCTAAATTGATTAAAACCCTAAATTGATTAAAACCCTAAACTGATTTGGATGATATATTTTAGCCTCACTTCTTTTTTATCTATTTGTTTGTAGTCACATGTCCGAATTGTAGTCACAGAACACTAACTCAACCAGGTTTTAGAAGTGGTATCTATGAAGTCATTGGTGTTTGCATGGTTTAATTGCTTGATGTTTAAACTAGAATTGTTGAAGAAGCAAAATAGGGTGGCTTTAACTTTCATAATTAATGGTATGAATTTGATGTTTGCACTCTATATCTAATGGTGTGAGACTGAGTTCCTTGATGTTATGAATTTGATGTTTGCACTCTATATCTGTTGTTGATATTTGTAAAATGGTATTTGAAATTGTGTGTTATAAGCAGTGTGTTCCTAATCCAAATGCCATTAGGCTTATGCCTTTATTATGAATATTATGAATAAAGTTCTATATAAGCTGCAGAACATTACAAGGCTAAGTTAATTAATCACAATTTATCAAGTCAGTTGCAACCAAAAAATTAGTAGCATTTTGATGTCAAATCTGTTTTTGTGGCCTTTAACTTACATTCACAAGATTCTCATCATTGTAATATTTGAATGCCAATACACATAAATATCAAACATAAATAGCTAGAGAGATAAGCATGAATACCCATCTAAATAATTGTCCAGCTCCTCTGCATGTGAGCCAATCATCTAGGTTATCTTCAAGGTGTCTAAATATGATTATTATAGCAACAATATTTCAACAGCACAAAAAAGTACATAAAGGGAAAACAGAGAAGTTACTGCCATTGATGAACTACAAGTCCATGAATAGAAGACTTACTAATGCAACTAGAGAATGATCATCACTAGAAGTTAATGCCTCAATATAGGTTTTAGAATTTTCCTCAATTAATATGTTTAATTTCTTGTTTTGTTTTTCTTTCTTGGATTTGGTTGTGTGGCTTTGGAAAAGATGAGTAAGAGCACTAGAGGAAATAGGGTGTACCGGTTATTGTATTAGTTGTTGTGCCCGTGCCTATATTGGTTACTTCTTTCTTCCTGATTGCTTGCTTTTTCGTTTTGGGGTTTAGTTTTGAATGAACTATACCTTTTCAGAATCTGTGATATTGTTATTGGGGACTAAACCTGTTGGTAGCTTACAGTTTTCAGTTAGAGAAATGTCTATTATAGCTGGTTTCTTTTAGTTAACTTGCTGTTTATTCTTATTCATAATCCACTAGAATGTGAAAATTGATTTGTATTGAAGCTGTCTTTTGAAATTTTTGTTCTGGATCTGTAAATTTCCCTGTGCTTTGGTAAATATTAATCACATTCACGAATTGGCTGTATAGCCTAATATTGATTCTACTTTGGATCTTGGCTTACCTTATAGGAAAGTAATGAAACTGTTCATGAAGTAATATGGAAGTAATATGAAACTGTTCTGTTGTATACATAATTTTGTGATAGTTGAATTCTTTACTAGGGATTAAAAAGTTCACCTAGAATGAATTACATATATGATAGATTTAGTTGTTGTATTGTTGAGGTTGTGTTGCTGGTTTGGATAGGGTGTGAAGGCTTCATTTCTATAGATTCTGCACTTAATTGTTGAGGTTGTGTTCCTGATAACTTCATTTTGCAGGTTAGGTTTAAATACAACAAATTGGCCTCTTCTTGCTCTCGGGTACCTTTCCAAGTTTCTCCCTTTCCTTTTGTTTCATAACTATTCCAATGTTTCCTGCTTGTATCTTCTTACCCATATCATTGCATTGTTGGATTAAACTAGTTGACTTGTGCAATTCTTTTGATTTTATAACAAGTACCTAAACTAGTTGACTAGTTGACTTGTGCAATTTTTTAAAACTTTCCTCTCTTACTTTTTTAAAACTTTACTTGATGCAATTCATAGTATCACTTGAGTCAAATAGGAAGTTGGTCCTTTGCTTTACTTGTGCAATTTTTTAAAACTTTCCTCTCTTCCTTTTTTCTATATTTGCTTTCTTTAATTTGAAATTAGCTCTATAGTTTTAATTTGAAATTAGCTCTATAGTTTTAATTTGAAGTTAGCTAATATGAAATTAGCTAAGTGCTTTCTTTAATTTGAAATTAGCTAATATGATATGAAATGTATCATGTCTTGTTCTCTCTCGGTGGACATCCATCGTTTAAATACATTTCACGTTCTCTCTCTTGATGGACATCCATCGTTCTCTATTTGATATATCGGCAATTTTAAATGTGCAGAATGGAATTTCCTCCTTCGCACCGCCTTTGGATGTATGATAGGTTGTTTCCAAAAAGAGCGCGTTTGAAACAATCTTTTGTAGATGGCGTGTGGGAGTTTATTCTTTTTGCAATTAGTCAAGAACAATTTAGAGTTGAAGGTGGGATTCGATGTCCGTGCGTCAAATGTGAATGTGGAAAGATTAAGAGTCCAACGGAGGTCATTAAACACTTGAAGAGAATTGGGTTTAGGCCCAATTATTGGATTTGGACTAGTAATGGTGAAGAAGGGTTTGATGTCGTCCCATTGATTGGCGAAAATTGCAGGGGTTCTTCAAGTAATTCCGCGGATATAGGACGTGGTGAACAAATCGACTTGATGCAGAATATGGTTTGTGACGGTCTTGGGGTGAATGTGTCATTTGAGGAGCAACAGTACGATAACATGGATGAGCTTCCGAATGAGCAAGCACAAACATTTTATAATCTGTTGTTAGATGCAAACAAGCCATTGTTTGAAGGGTCATCAAGCTCAAAGTTATCGATTTGTGCAAAGCTTTTAGCTCTCAAATCATTGAGTAATACTTCTGAGGTGGGAATGGACTTGATATGTGATATGATGTCAACTGTGACGCCTATGAATGAAAATTTGCCAAAGACTTTTTATGAGGCTAAGAGGTTAGTTTCTAAGTTGGGATTGGAAGCTAGAAGGATTGATTGCTGTCCGAAAGGTCACATGTTGTATTATGATAATGAGTTTGGGAAAAATGATGCTGCGCTACTTGAATGCAAATTTTGTAATGCGCCGAGGTATCGCAAAAGGGGGAATAGTAGCAAGAATAAACCAGTTCCGGTGAAGTCAATGTTCTACTTGCCAATAATTCCAAGGTTGCAGAGAATGTTTGCATCCGAGCACACTGCAGGGGAAATGACGTGGCATTTTGAGAATAGATGTCCCGGCGTGTTGCGCCATCCGTCTGATGGGGAAGCATGGAAACACTTTGATCGGGTACAACCTGATTTTGCCGCGGATCCACGCAACATACGGCTTGGGTTATGCTCTGATGGTTTTACGCCATATACCCAAGCATCGGCTTCGCCATATTCTTGCTGGCCCGTTATTGTTACCCCATACAACCTTCCCCCTGAGATGTGTATGACTAAACCTTACATGTTTTTGACTTGTTTGATTCCTGGCCCAGAAAATCCAAAAGCAGGCATTGACATCTATTTAGAACCACTAATTGATGATTTAAAGAGGTTGTGGAATGGTGTCTTGACTTACGATTACGCTGTCATACCCCAATTTTGTCCGGCTTAGGTCAAAACCCTAATTTTCCCCAAAAAGTAAATAAATAAGTGAAAAGAGCATCATGCATTGCATTTAGGGTTATAGAAGTCATTTCAAAGTTTCTAAAATCATTTTTGGAGTTGGAATGTACTTTTGGACAATTTAGGGTTTTTCAGTGCAAAAAGGGTGTTTTAGTCATTTCGCAAATAAGGGATGTTTCTCAGAACAAGCCACTTAACATGCATCCCAAGGTTTTAGAGGTCCTTCCTAGGGGGAAAAGTCATTTTTAAAGTGAAAGTGTGCTTTGGGCAAAAACTAGGGTTTTTAGGGTAAAAGGGCATTTTGGTCATTTCACGCTAAAAGCGGTTTTTTCGTCCCAAATCACCGAACCATCACAAAAGGATTATTTGAGGAAGATTTGTGCTTAGTTTTGATTTTCTTTGTGCGCATAAATATTAAGTCTCCCAGCATAAAACTCAATTTTCGAACAAAAGGGCAAAATGGTCATTTTCGCTAGAATGGGGCCCAAAATCAATTTTGGGAATGGTGTTGTCATGGAATTTTGGGCCCAATGATTGATTCCTAGGATAAGCCCAAAATAAAAAAAAGGAATCTTCATGGAATAAAAGAATGATCATAAAAAGAAAAATCAAAAAGAATGAAAATAAGGGAGTGTCCTCAATAAGACAAAATGTACTATTTTGTGACAACTTGCATTTTTTCCCTCTCCTTCCCTCCTCATGGCTGCGAATTTCAGCCCTCCTTTTACCTCATTTTGTGTTTCTTCATGCCCTTAATCCATGTGAGTTGTATTCCTAGCCATTGATTAAAATTCTAGATCAAATCCTAGGCTACAACTATGTGCAAATTGACCTAATTGCCCTCAACAATTTTTGTGTACAAAAAAAACTCCTAATTTTCGATTTCACTAGCTATTCCTCACTCATTTGTGTTTTCTCCTTGTCCCTAATCCATGTGCATTGCAATCTTGGCCCTTGATTCAAATTCTATCTCAAATCTCAATGGTTGGCAAAAGCACAATGTCCTATATGCCCTTAATTTTGCACCTCATATAAAACCCAAAAAAATAAGAAACAAAAGGAGGAGATTCTCATTTTACCCTAGCACACAATCAGATCACAATTCCTCTCCTCCTCCCCTCTCAAACCCAACACCACCTCCCACCATTTCCACCACCAATTCTTCAATTTTCAACCATCCAAACTTCATTATTCTTGATTCCTACACTAGATCCACTTCTAATCTTGCATTATCTTCAAAGTTCATCATCAAATCCTTCAATATCAAGTGACTTTCGTGGGATTCAAGAGGAGGTTCAAGTGTTCTTGGTTTTTATTTTGATCTTCTTCTTCATTTCAAGCAAGATCTAGAGGTAAGCTCACAAACTCTTGCATTTTCTTTAATTTTCATTATGTAATCTCTCTTCTACTCCTCTTTCCTTCTTGAAAGAAGCTTTGAGGACTCATTTCAAACATTATTGGACAAGGACATTGGGAGCCTTGGGTGTTTGAGATGGGTCCTTGGCCTTGAAGGGAAGATTCTTGTGTTTGAACAATTTTCCTTGCATTTCTACACATTTTTCACTAAATTTCATGAAATAAAACCCTGCTTTCCTTTTCTTTTAGCTTCGGCCATGTAGTGTTTTTTTTTATTGTTCATGCATTTCTTTGTTCATATCTTGTGTTGAGGTTGAATTTTTGGTGGGTTTATGCCTTACATAGCCTCGGGTTTGAGGATTAGAGACCTAGGGATTCTTGTTGCTTTTTTTTTCTTTGATTTTGTGTTGAAATAAATGATGAAATAACAATTGTTTGAGCATGAAATGTATGCATAGGTCCTAGGGTTTATACTTATGAGCTCATTGATGTGATTTGGTTGCAAGAAATTGATGAAATTGTGCTTGATTTTGCCCATGATTGCATTCGGCCATAGGCCATGTCTTTTGGCCAAATTTTTCTCAAAACTTTGTTATTTTGATCTTGCATTTGTGTGTGCATTTGATTCAATTGTGTTTGTTCACTTTTTACCATTTTACTTTACCACTTCATTAACTTTTTACCAAAAAAAAAACATAAAAACATTTTACCACTTTGGTTTTTACCATTTCACTTAGTTTTTACCAAAACATTTTCATCTCATCTCATAAAACATTTTTACCTTCATTCAAAACATTTTACCACTTGCATCTTTGCATAAAAACCCCAAAACATTTTCACATTCATGCATCTTCATTCATACTTAGTCTATGTGACACTCTCATGCATCCTCATATGCTTATATCTCTTGCATCCTCTTATGCATCCTTGTATGCCATCCATTCATAAATAAAATGCTTATGCTTGTGCTCCCATTATTGATTTTTTTGCTTGTAAATTGGTAAGTATTGCATTTTGGTTTTGACTTGAAAGTTGATTGAAGATTCTACTTTCTTTTCTTTTGTGGCCAAAGCCACCCTCGAATTCTCTTCCTCTCCCCTCTAATCAATCCTTTTTCAAATGATATTCCAAAATCCAACGCTCCGCTAATTTTCTTCACGAATTAATCAATTTCTTTTTAGATCAATAATCAACCTTTTGGAAAACTCATAAGGAGGCAAGTCGGACGTACGGCCGATGTTGTCTAACGTCCTAAGATCGGAGTTGTACAACTCAAACATCTTGGGATACTTATGAGAATTAAAACAAATAATTAACAACTTCAACCCTTTTCAAAAATGAGTGAGGAACCGATTCGGATGTACGTTCGACATTGGTTTGAGTCTTAGGATTAGCGAGTTGTACAGCTCGTGCGAGCCTAAGATACTTGCTCGAACAAAAACTACCAATCTCACATCAAATCTTTTTTTTTAAGTAACTCAAATCACTTTTCGATAAGTAGGGGGCACGTCGCCTGTACGGGCGGGGATGTCTATGTTTTAGGGTTAGTGGACTGTACAGTTCAGACCCGAGAACCCCTGCAATAAAAGACACCAACACACCCAAAGTTTCTCGACCCAGGAGAACTACGTAGCTTTGATTTCCTCATTGCATCTGAGGATACGTAGGAGCGGGCCACGTCCCGTCAAGCACCCTTTTCAAAAATACAAAAAAAATCTTTCTTTTCCCCGTCTTCTTTCCAAACGCTTTTCTCAAATAAAAAAGAAAAACGAAAAGAAATAGAACATCGTTTCAAATCAAACTTTGTCGAAACCACACATCAAATTAATGGTTCCCTTTCGGTAGAAAGGAGATGCGAGGTGCTTATACCTTCCCCGTGTCTAACCGACCCCCGAACCTACATCTCCTGATTTCGAAAAGACCACCCGCCTTGTATAAAAAGACGTTTTTTCAATGTTTTCGTCTAAAAACTAAAATATTGATGGCGGCTTCATTTATCTTCCACGTTGTACATCAAGAAATCCAAACCGGATTTTTCGGGGTACAACAGCTGGCGACTTCACTGGGGACTTTTTTTTTTTTTAAAAAAAAACGAGGGTCAAGCCTAATTAACTTGATGTGTGGTTTAAAATTGTTCGATTTGAGTTGATTGTTCTATTTCCCTCTTTTCTTCTTCTTCTTCTTTCTTTTTCTTTCCTCTTCCTCTTTCTTTACCAATTAATGATTGAGCATTCTTTGCATTTTCAATGTGTTGCATTCATGTGCATTTGCCTCTTTTCTTCTTCTATGTTTGCTTCTTGTTTCTTCTACTCCTTTCTTTACTTATGTTCATGCATTCCTCCAATCCCCATGATCCCTTCTTCTTCGCTCCCTTTCTTTGGTAAGTTAATGTATTCCCCCTTTCTATCATGATCCCCTCTTCTTGGCTCCTTTTCTTGAGATAAGTGGAGCATCAGATGATTGTTAGTACCCTAGGTTGTTTTCTTGCTTGTATTGAAATGATATATGCAAAACCCTAGGGTAGATGATTTTCTTTGGCTGGACTGTTTCTGGATTTTCTTTGCAGGTGGGGGGGTATGTTTGGCATTGTGCTCCTACACACACGTTGCACTCCCTTTGTTTTTATTTCTTGGTGAGACAGCCCTATACCCGGGCTAGAGTATATCTTAGGCTAGAACGAAGTCATTAGTGGTTGCTCACTGGACGTACGTCTTGTTGTGTGATTGCGAAGACTTCACCTAGAGTTTGGCTTTGTTTGATGACATCATCACTTGGACGTACGGCCTTGTGATCGGTGCTCTCAGATGAGGTCGTTGGCTCTAGGAACCTTATCTAGGGCCCTTTTAGTGCTATCCTTGAAGTGTGAACCCCTAAAAATAGCCTTAGATCCTGTCGCTAAGAAACCCTGTAGGACACAAAGGAGCTGCATACCCCCGCATCCAAACTTTTTGAAAAAATCAAGTGAATATATTTTTCCAGAAATATGAAGTTCCGGCTTTTGAAGATCATATGTTGTAAATAATTTTCTTTCCATCATCATCATTTTGCATGCATCCTCGCATTGCATCCAACATAAGCTTTTACAGTTCATACATGCATCCTTGCATTTCATCAAAGTTTGCTTGCCGAGAATCCCAAAGTGACAAAGAATCTTGTCATAGGCACGGTGTGGAATCAAAAGTGAAACAGCGTACACTCCGAGGTGTTTGTTTAAGTTCGAATGCATGGAATGTGCTTTTTTTCGCTTATTGATTCTAACCTTGTTGTGTTTCAAAGAAAAAAGTAATCAAAATCCACCGTTAAAACTATGGCAAGATATAGTACACCGTGATTCCCGGCACCAAGACAAACAGGAAATCATACATATTGCATTGCACTTGCATTCAAATAAGTATTAGCGCATACCGTCTTTTATCAAAAAAAAATCAAAAAAATCAAGAAAAATCAAAAATTGTTATTTTCCACAAGTTTTTAGAAAACATACTACATGCATTTTTTTTCTTTGCATTACAGAAATAATTAAATAAATATCTCATGTTGCATGAATTTTTATGACCACCAGAGAGTTAAAAGCTTTATTTTGGAGAGATGCCATGCATGCTAAAGTCAAAATCAAATTTTGTACTGTACTCTTCAAATGAAAAGCTTATAATTCCCCGACGCGATAAATCCACATTCATCCATTCGCATTCTCATTTCATTCACATTTATTCATTTGCATTCTCATTTCATTCGCATTCTCATTCCATGCATATTTATCCATTTTGCGTTCTCATTCATTTGCATATTTACATCATGCATAAAAAAATGAGCATAATCCTAGAGAAACAATAATAATTCTAAAAAATTGTGATGAGAGGTGAGACGTTCTTGCGAAGTTTTTTTTATTCATATTTGGAAAAGTTTAGTCTTACTTAGTTGCAAACTCAAGGTGTTTCAAGGCACTCGGTTTTTCAAAACAGCAGTTTGTTCACATTTTTCAACAAAGCATTGCATCTCACCCACCCCATGATGAATGACCGAAATGGTCCACAAAAATGTTTCTTTCACGTTTTAACTAATGTTAACTCTCTGCAAAGCATTCGTGTAGTAACTTCTGTGTGACGTGTGTCTTTATTTTTGTTTGAGTCAGTTAGCGTCCCTACATTGTCATCATCCCTCGCCCAAGTCTAATCCCACCCCGACCACCCATAAAGTACATATCCCCCAGATTAGTGCATAGTTGGCTTTTTGGTTGGTCCCCCTAATGAAATACCACTCTTGGTCCTCCATACTGGGGCAAATTTGTCGTCACTAGATATATTGTTAACATTGTATTCCTTTGGTGCAAGTCTTTTTAAAAGTAAAAAAAAAAAATCAAAAAAGCTCGTTAGGTCGAAAACTCGTAAGAGCGGTCTAAGCAAAAATTAGAGCATGAAAAGAAATAAAGAAAAAAGAGAAAATATATGAAAGTAAATAAATTATTGTCCTTGGGTTAATTTTTGAGAAAACAAGCAATCATGATTTTGAAATGAAGTTTGGCCATCATTCCATATCCAAAAACACCTTAAGCCAAAAATCCCAAAAATCTCAATCACCCTAGACAAGGATCAATCTCACATCAAAAATTGTGTATCACCTTTATCAGCTCACTTAGCTCAAAAGAAAGAGAAAGAAAAATCACACCAAAAAAAAAGAAGAAAGTGGAAAAAGAGAGGATTGAAAAGGAAAAATCCTGAAAAAGAAGCAAAAGTAGTAGAAATGGTGAGCCGATACCATTAAACGCATGAGAGATCCTTGTCTGAAATAAACCCTCAAACACTTCCTTTGGCCTATCCTCCATAAACCCTTGACCACGTTACAACCCTGAAACAGGTTCATTTTACCGTGAGGCACATAAGAGGTTCTCATCTCAATAAAACCTCAAATACCTCATTGAGTCTAATAACTCATTCTTTCATAAACCATTAACCTGGTCAAATTATACCACTAAAAAAAAAAACATCCGTTCCATCAATCATCAAATACTTCTTTGAGCCCAATTATCCCTCCCTTCATAAATCATTAACCATTAGCCACATCACAACTCCAAAGCTCCATTCTGATCAATGACCGGTTGCTCCTGTTTTCTCAAAGTTTTAATCTTAGGACAAATAAGTTTATCTATTTATGATGTGTTTGCTCAAAAAGAAAAAACAAACAAGCAGAAAAAAGAAAGCTGCTCAAAAGAAAAACAAACAAGCAGAAAAAAGAAAGCTGCTCAAAAGAAAAAACAAACAATCAAAAAAGGAAAGTTGGTAAAAAGGAGAAGGACTTGCACTCCAAGATGCATTCATGTTTCATTAAAACAAGGTCTAGTGGTCACCAAGTGGAGCCCCTCCTCATACTAAAAAGTCAAAACTTTCATTACATTTGAGTTGTTCTTAAAGAGAACCAAAAGTGTGTACTAGGGGGCATTCCCTTCACCTCTCACTCCACTCAACTTTGGGGAGGTTTATTCATTGCCCACCCCATTCATATATCACCCTCAGTTCATAACCATCACCATAACTCTGTCGCCTTTCACAACCCCACTAGAAGCAATCATTTGAAATACCATTCCAAAGTGGGGAAATCCCGTCACCCTTCACTCCACCTAAAGTCGGGGAAATTCGCCCTACGCCCATCTCATCCCCTCGTCATATTCACATCCATGAGACCACACCAGGGCAATTTCTCGACCCACCATGCTAAATACAGCCCTTTTGCAAACTCGAGTCGGGGCAACCTTGCTCTCGTCAAGATTGGGGCAACACCAAATGGCGTGGGTTGAGACAGAATTTCTTGTTTGCCACCCTTCATTCCAAAGTCATGGTATTTCCAATTCATTATTCCTCTACAACCCTGGCTTTCGTCACCACTAGACAGGGGCAAGTTATGCACGCACCTTCACCAGTAGTCTAAATCGGGGCAGTTCCACCTTTCATGACTTTGGCAAAAAGCTACCTTTCATCCCCTCACGTGTCATATCTGTCATACCAAGTCAACTGACTCATTCATCTGTATTTTCACTACTCTACATGTTTATGCTTCAAAGAGAGAGAACACAAGTTAATAACGTGAAGTCGGAAACTTACTCCGCTAACTTTGTGGACCTAAAAATCAATCATCATGGGGCACCATCATAGGAGAGCAAAATAAGCGAGTTTGCAAATACGGTCAAATAGTTTTTGCACATCAGTGTCTGTGAATAACAACCTTGAGATTGCCATGTCTGAATTCAAACCTCTTTCCAAGGAATGATTATTCCAGAGTACTCACCTCTCTACCCCTCGCATCGAAAGTCTCATTTCTCATCTCAAAACAAAACACATTTGCATGCATTACTATTATACCATATCATAAATCATTGCACCATACATTGTATTTCAACAACAAGCCATGCATCTACCACAACTATTGCATTTAGGCATTACCTGCGCGCATTCATCCATTTATTCAAAAAAAAAAAGAGAGAAAACCAAAAAGGCAAAAATCATCCACACTTCACACGTTGCCCCCACCAAAGCATAAATCATTCCATCATGCAGCCAGCAGTACATTTGCATTCGCATGTTATCTGCATTCGCACACACAGCTTATCAATTTGTTTCCGACCAACTTCAACATCCATCATTCACGGGCCTTTTGTAGTCCATTTACTTTCTCATTGTACATTCATCACATTGCATACCTGTAACACTTTTTTGCTTCGATAGATATCCAAGTGCCGGTCTCATCGTTGTCCCCAAAAAAAAAGAGTTTTTTTTTACATCACTAATCATATCTCTGTACCATGCATGGCATTCGCATCAAAGCATTACATTTGCATTACATTTGCATCACATTCACACTTTGCATTTCATACACTCATACCAAAGGAAGAAAAAAGAGAAAAGCCAAAAAACAAAAGGAGGAAAATTGCTCATTCCATTACATTCATCATTAATCAGCACAATCACATTCATATCTTATCTGCATTCACATACGTTGGTTGTCAACCTCCATGTTCCATCAATTTCAACTCACATCATCTGCCCCGCTTCATTCATCCCATCGGATGCCTACCATTTCACACACCTATATTGCACGCATACATCATTCATTGCATTTTTAGACATGACAAATATAGATAGCTTTTCCCGTCTCAGGTAAATGCATTCATTAGGTATGTTCTAGGCAGATACGCCATGTACCAATCCCAATAGTTTGTTCCATCAAAGTCAGTGCTCCAAGCGCTGGTCTCATATCACAATTCAGAGTCCCAGTACTCTTGCTGACCCCCAGTGGTCCATCAGAGCCCAGTGCTCCTTCAGATCCCCGGTGATCCTTATTTACTCTTGTTCTATGTTAACCCATTTTTTCGAGAATTTCTATAAAAAAAAACTGATCAAGAAAAACAGTCAGACCAAAAGGAAAACCTCAAGAATGTTCCACCACATGCATCATCACACCAAAATCATGGCATAACATGCTCCTGCATAACATGCCTTTGCATAACATGCACCCATACTCCATGCACCATTCCTTGCATCAAATAACGTATGCAGGTACCTCAATCCAATACAGTAGCATCGGTCATTTCAAATCAACCAATCAACGGAATTTGTGAGCCCTCTGTGCTCCCCCCTGAGCCCTCTGTGCTCCCCCCTGAGCCTTCTGTGCTCTCCCCTGAGCCCTCTGTGCTCCCCCCTGAGCCCTCTGCGCTCCCCCCTGAGCCCTCTGTGCTCCCCCTGAGCCCTCTGTGCTCATCCTGAGCCCTCTGTGCTCCTCCTGAGCCCTCTGTGCTCCCCCTGAGCCCTCTGTGCTCCTCCTGAGCCCTCTGCGCTCCCTCCTGAGCCCTCTGCGCTCCCCCCTGAGCCCTCTGCGCTCCCCCCTGAGCCCTCTGTGCTCCCCCTGAGCCCTCTGTGCTCATCCTGAGCCCCCTGCGCTCCTCCTGAGCCCTCTGTGCTCCCCCTGAGCCCTCTGTGCTCCCCCTGAGCCATCTGCGCTCCCCCCTGAGCCCTCTGTGCTCCCCCCTGAGCCCTCTGTGCTCTCCCCTGAGCCCTCTGTGCTCCTCCTGAGCCCTCTGTGCTCTCCCCTGAGCCCTCTGTGCTCTCTCCTGAGCCCTCTGTGCTCATCCTGAGCCCTCTGCGCTCCCCCCTGAGCCCTCTGTGCTCCCCTGAGCCCTCTGTGCTCCCCCTGAGCCCTCTGTGCTCTCCCCTGAGCCCTCTGTGCTCTCCCCTGAGCCCTCTGTGCTCATCCTGAGCCCTCTGCGCTCCCCCCTGAGCCCTCTGTGCTCTCCCCTGAGCCCTCTGTGCTCCCCTGAGCCCTCTGTGCTCCCCCCTGAGCCCTCTGTGCTCTCCCCTGAGCCCTCTGTGCTCATCCTGAGCCCTCTGCGCTCCCCCCTGAGCCCTCTGTGCTCCCCCCTGAGCCCTCTGTGCTCCCCTGAGCCCTCTGTGCTCCCCTGAGCCCTCTGTGCTCCCCTGAGCCCTCTGTGCTCCCCCCTGAGCCCTCTGTGCTCCCCCTGAGCCCTCTGTGCTCATCCAGAGCCCTCTGCGCTCCTCCTGAGCCCTTTGTGCTCCTTCTTTACTGCTTTCTTTACCGCGTTCTTTACCGCTTTATTCCCTGCTTTCGCACGCCAAGTGTTAAACTCCCAAATCGTTGTTTTTATATTAGCACGCCAAGTGGTGATTCAAATAATCTAATCTGTTTTTGCATGCATATTGCATTTTTCATCTGACATCAACAAAAACAAAAAATGAAAAGAAAAAAAATGGGAAAATTCGGGTTTTTACCTAAGGAGACAAAATCGGTATAATTCCTGAATTCTTTATCTCTATTTTGCCTCGGAATATGTTTCAGCCAATCCATATTCCTCGTTAAAATCCAGATAAAGAGGGGCAGCTGTCATACCCCAATTTTGTCCGGCTTAGGTCAAAACCCTAATTTTCCCCAAAAAATAAATAAATAAGTGAAAAGAGCATCATGCATTGCATTTAGGGTTATAGAAGTCATTTCAAAGTTTCTAAAATCATTTTTGGAGTTGGAATGTACTTTTGGACAATTTAGGGTTTTTCAGTGCAAAAAGGGTGTTTTAGTCATTTCGCAAATAAGGGATGTTTCTCAGAACAAGCCACTTAACATGCATCCCAAGGTTTTAGAGGTCCTTCCTAGGGGGAAAAGTCATTTTTAAAGTGAAAGTGTGCTTTGGGCAAAAACTAGGGTTTTTAGGGTAAAAGGGCATTTTGGTCATTTCACGCTAAAAGCGGTTTTTTCGTCCCAAATCACCGAACCATCACAAAAGGATTATTTGAGGAAGATTTGTGCTTAGTTTTGATTTTCTTTGTGCGCATAAATATTAAGTCTTCCAGCATAAAACTCAATTTTCGAACAAAAGGGCAAAATGGTCATTTTCGCTAGAATGGGGCCCAAAATCAATTTTGGGAATGGTGTTGTCATGGAATTTTGGGCCCAATGATTGATTCCTAGGATAAGCCCAAAATAAAAAAAAGGAATCTTCATGGAATAAAAGAATGATCATAAAAAGAAAAATCAAAAAGAATGAAAATAAGGGAGTGTCCTCAATAAGACAAAATGTACTATTTTGTGACAACTTGCATTTTTTCCCTCTCCTTCCCTCCTCATGGCTGCGAATTTCAGCCCTCCTTTTACCTCATTTTGTGTTTCTTCATGCCCTTAATCCATGTGAGTTGTATTCCTAGCCATTGATTAAAATTCTAGATCAAATCCTAGGCTACAACTATGTGCAAATTGACCTAATTGCCCTCAACAATTTTTGTGTACAAAAAAAACTCCTAATTTTCGATTTCACTAGCTATTCCTCACTCATTTGTGTTTTCTCCTTGTCCCTAATCCATGTGCATTGCAATCTTGGCCCTTGATTCAAATTCTATCTCAAATCTCAATGGTTGGCAAAAGCACAATGTCCTATATGCCCTTAATTTTGCACCTCATATAAAACCCAAAAAAATAAGAAACAAAAGGAGGAGATTCTCATTTTACCCTAGCACACAATCAGATCACAATTCCTCTCCTCCTCCCCTCTCAAACCCAACACCACCTCCCACCATTTCCACCACCAATTCTTCAATTTTCAACCATCCAAACTTCATTATTCTTGATTCCTACACTAGATCCACTTCTAATCTTGCATTATCTTCAAAGTTCATCATCAAATCCTTCAATATCAAGTGAATTTCGTGGGATTCAAGAGGATGTTCAAGTGTTCTTGGTTTTTATTTTGATCTTCTTCTTCATTTCAAGCAAGATCTAGAGGTAAGCTCACAAACTCTTGCATTTTCTTTAATTTTCATTATGTAATCTCTCTTCTACTCCTCTTTCCTTCTTGAAAGAAGCTTTGAGGACTCATTTCAAACATTATTGGACAAGGACATTGGGAGCCTTGGGTGTTTGAGATGGGTCCTTGGCCTTGAAGGGAAGATTCTTGTGTTTGAACAATTTTCCTTGCATTTCTACACATTTTTCACTAAATTTCATGAAATAAAACCTTGCTTTCCTTTTCTTTTAGCTTCGGCCATGTAGTGTTTTTTTTTATTGTTCATGCATTTCTTTGTTCATATCTTGTGTTGAGGTTGAATTTTTGGTGGGTTTATGCCTTACATAGCCTCGGGTTTGAGGATTAGAGACCTAGGGATTCTTGTTGCTTTTTTTTTCTTTGATTTTGTGTTGAAATAAATGATGAAATAACAATTGTTTGAGCATGAAATGTATGCATAGGTCCTAGGGTTTATACTTATGAGCTCATTGATGTGATTTGGTTGCAAGAAATTGATGAAATTGTGCTTGATTTTGCCCATGATTGCATTCGGCCATAGGCCATGTCTTTTGGCCAAATTTTTCTCAAAACTTTGTTATTTTGATCTTGCATTTGTGTGTGCATTTGATTCAATTGTGTTTGTTCACTTTTTACCATTTTACTTTACCACTTCATTAACTTTTTACCAAAAAAAAAACATAAAAACATTTTACCACTTTGGTTTTTACCATTTCACTTAGTTTTTACCAAAACATTTTCATCTCATCTCATAAAACATTTTTACCTTCATTCAAAACATTTTACCACTTGCATCTTTGCATAAAAACCCCAAAACATTTTCACATTCATGCATCTTCATTCATACTTAGTCTATGTGACACTCTCATGCATCCTCATATGCTTATATCTCTTGCATCCTCTTATGCATCCTTGTATGCCATCCATTCATAAATAAAATGCTTATGCTTGTGCTCCCATTATTGATTATTTTGCTTGTAAATTGGTAAGTATTGCATTTTGGTTTTGACTTGAAAGTTGATTGAAGATTCTACTTTCTTTTCTTTTGTGGCCAAAGCCACCCTCGAATTCTCTTCCTCTCCCCTCTAATCAATCCTTTTTCAAATGATATTCCAAAATCCAACGCTCCGCTAATTTTCTTCACGAATTAATCAATTTCTTTTTAGATCAATAATCAACCTTTTGGAAAACTCATAAGGAGGCAAGTCGGACGTACGGCCGATGTTGTCTAACGTCCTAAGATCGGAGTTGTACAACTCAAACATCTTGGGATACTTATGAGAATTAAAACAAATAATTAACAACTTCAACCCTTTTCAAAAATGAGTGAGGAACCGATTCGGATGTACGTTCGACATTGGTTTGAGTCTTAGGATTAGCGAGTTGTACAGCTCGTGCGAGCCTAAGATACTTGCTCGAACAAAAACTACCAATCTCACATCAAATCTTTTTTTTTAAGTAACTCAAATCACTTTTCGATAAGTAGGGGGCACGTCGCCTGTACGGGCGGGGATGTCTATGTTTTAGGGTTAGTGGACTGTACAGTTCAGACCCGAGAACCCCTGCAATAAAAGACACCAACACACCCAAAGTTTCTCGACCCAGGAGAACTACGTAGCTTTGATTTCCTCATTGCATCTGAGGATACGTAGGAGCGGGCCACGTCCCGTCAAGCACCCTTTTCAAAAATACAAAAAAAATCTTTCTTTTCCCCGTCTTCTTTCCAAACGCTTTTCTCAAATAAAAAAGAAAAACGAAAAGAAATAGAACATCGTTTCAAATCAAACTTTGTCGAAACCACACATCAAATTAATGGTTCCCTTTCGGTAGAAAGGAGATGCGGGGTGCTTATACCTTCCCCGTGTCTAACCGACCCCCGAACCTACATCTCCTGATTTCGAAAAGACCACCCGCCTTGTATAAAAAGACGTTTTTTCAATGTTTTCGTCTAAAAACTAAAATATTGATGGCGACTTCATTTATCTTCCACGTTGTACATCGAGAAATCCAAACCGGATTTTTCGGGGTGCAACAACTGGCAAGAATGAACTGTTTAGCGTTTTAGGAAAGATAACCCACGAAGGTCAGATCAAAGAAGGGCAGCGTATTTGATTATCAAAGAAGAGCTGATTTCGTTGATGTATCAAGCGCTACTCGACTAGCGTTTATATAGGTTCTACCGATAACAGCCCTCAGCTTGCGCACAAAGTAAGTGAAGTTAGCTGTAACTGCCTAGGTTGTCCACCAAGCAATGAACCTGGACAATTTTGATAAGATGAATGTGGACAAGTCTTGGCGGCCAAGGAAAGCCGTTTGCGAAAAAGCCGATTAAAAAATAGTTTGGTTCAACAGAATAGCGAAAATATAGGCTTTTCGGATAGGCTTAATAAGTCCAAAATATAATAATATATCAGTAATTAAAAATAAACGCAAGGCTGGTCGTGCGCCCAGGGGGGGGGGGAATCGGAAGATTTACACTGAGCCCCACAGAGATGGTCTCAGCTTGTGCACGCGAGGAGTCCCACTTACTAGCTTGTTTATAAACCCTCACAAGGTTTTAATATATAAAGGCTTTGGTTTCCACAAAGCCAACCAATGTGGGACTTCCCCACTTTTGTAATATCATATAAAATCAATTAATTTTACAACAATCCCCCACATATTTCAAAAGTTTCGAAAAGAATAAGAAAAGGAAGTTTCCTGGGTTATCATCGTAGATGTAATGCATCGGAGCTGTATAACAAGCTTTGGAACCAGTCCTACACAGATGAAACATAACATACAGTGAATTGGTTTAGCAAGCTATGGAACCCAAGACACATGTTATATGTTAGAGATTTCACCATCACAGTACACCCCCACAGTTCTTGCTGTTTCCGTCGTTTTGCGCTACTAGGCCGTGCGCGTGCTCGGTATTCATGAGTGCTCTAGATATCTCGCCAGGATCTCATGCAAGCGGCCCCACTTGACACTCATATAGGTGATTTTATCAAGTGTATGCTGCAAGTCATACACCACCCATAAGGGCTATGATAATCATTAAAAGCTTTAAGCTTAACCTCTTTTACCCTGCAGTCTAGCACTATCACAATAACATCATAACATCATAGGGAGGGACAAGAATAAAATTAATTACGTGAATTAATTTTTCAGTGCTAGCAATGTCAAGAAGCGACTTGTTTTTACCACATTGAACCTTCTTCATGGGATCTCCAATCACAAAGGTTGGGTTACCATCACTTCTTGATTTCAATTGGCTTAAGTCCCATTCCCCTCGATGTTTCAAATATCAGTTTCTTCCCTAGGGGTTTTGTCAGAGGATCGGCCAAATTCACTTCTGACTTCACATAATCGATCGATATTAATCCATATTTTTGCAATTGTTTGACAATGTTGTGTCTCAATTGCACATGTCTATTTTTGCCATTATAGGTCTTATTCTTTGCAACGGCTATTGCCGACTGACTATCACAGTGTATTGACACTGATGGTGTCAGTTTCATTCCCAACGGAATTCCAGCTAAAAGGTTGTTTAACCATTAAGCCTCAGTACCAGCCAACTCCAGAACTACAAACTCCGACTCCATAGTCGATCTAGCAATAATGGATTGTTTGGCTGACCTCCAAGTTACCGCACCACCACCAAGTGTAAAAATGTAACCCCTAGTGGATTTGGTCTCATCTGAATCAGATATCCAGTTAGCATCGCAGTATCCTTCTAATACTGCGGGAAATCCACTGTAAGTAATACCATAATTTGTGGTACCTCTCAAATATCGCATAAGGTGAGCAATTGCCTTCCAATGATCCTGACCAGGGTTATGAGTATACCTACTCAGACGATCGACTGCGAATGCAATGTCTGGTCGAGAAAAGTTCATTAAATGCAGCAGGCTCCCAATTATTTGGGCATACTGAGGTTGGTCAACAGGATCACCTCTATTTTTCTTCAAGTGTGAGTTAGCTTCATAAGGAGTACTCAGGGGGGTAGAGTTATAGTGACCAAACTTCCTAAGAAGTTTTTCAACATAATGTTCCTGTGATAGTATAATAGTATCACCTTCCCTGATAACTCTAACTCCTAATATTACATTTGCCTCACCCATATCTTTCATATCAAAGGTAGATGAAAGAAAAGATTTTGTTTTAACAACAATGTCAAGACAAGTACCAAAAATGAGCATGTCATCTACATACAGGCATATAATCACATGTTCTCCACACACAGTTTTAGTGTAAACACATTTATCAACATCAGTTGTGGAAAAACCATCACTAATCAAAGTTTTGTCAAATTTTTCATGCCATTGTTTTGGTGCTTGTTTTAAACCATACAACGACTTAAGGAGTTTGCATACTTTATTTTCTTGACCAGAAACTATACATTCTTCGGGTTGAGCCATATAAATTTCTTCTTCTAAGTCACCGTTCAAAAAGGCAGTTTTAACATCCATTTGGTGAATAAGAAGTTTATGGATAGAAGCTAAAGCCATTAATACTCTAATAGAAGAAATTCTAGTTACTGGAGCAAAGGTATCAAAATAGTCAATGTTTTGTTTTTGAGAAAATCCTTTTGCTACTAATCTAGCTTTGTATTTATCAATAGACCCATCAGGGTTATATTTTCTTTTAAAAATCCACCTGCATCCTATTGGTTTTGCTCCAGGAGGTAAATCGACTAAAGTCCAAGTTTTACATTTTGAAATTGAATCTATTTCAGTTTTAATGGCTTCTTTCCAAAATTTTGACTCAGAAGAAGAAATTGCTTCAATAAAGGTTTCAGGATCTTTTTCAACAAGATAAGTGTAAAAATCATTTCCGAAGGATGTTTCTTTTCTTGGTCATTTACTTCTCCTTAGTTCTTCACATTGTTCTTCACGTGTATCGTCACTAGTAGTCACTAGTGGTTGTCTAGTCGTACTATCACGTTTCAGAGGAAACATGTTTTCAAAAAAGTCAGCATTTTTAGTTTCGATGATAGTGTTGTTATCTAGAACATCACTTCTCACAACTAGAAATCTATAAGCAGCGCTATTTTCGGAATACCCTATAAACGCACAATCAGATGTCTTGCAACCAATTTTTCTTTTCTTAGGGTCAGGCAACATAACTTTGGCCAAGCACCCCCACACTTTTAAATATTTCAAGTTAGTTTGATATCATTTCCATAGTTCATAGGGGGTTTTCCCGGTTTTCTTATGAGGAGTTCTATTTTGTATAAAGCAAGCAGTTAGGATAGCCTCACCCCACAAGTTATTTGGTGCACTAGAACTAACTAACATGGCATTCATCATCTCTTTCAGGGTCCTATTTTTCCTTTCGGCTATGTCATTAGATTCAGGGGAATAAGGGGGAGTTGTTTCATGTATGATGCCTTCTTTTTCACAAAAATCATTAAACGATATATACTCTCATCCGCGATCGGATCTAACTCGTTTAATTTTCCTATTTAATTGGTTTTCTACTTCTGCCTTATATGATAAGAAAGCTTCAAATGCTTCATCCTTTTGTCTTAATAAATATACCTTAGTATATCTCGAAAAATCATCTATAAAGGTCACATAATAATATTTACCACCTCTAGTTGGAGTTTGTTTTAAATCTCCTAAGTCCGTATGAATTAAATTAAGCAACTCAGTTTCACGTTGTACGGGGGGACAAGTTTTCTTAGTTAGCTTGGATTCAACACACACGCCACACTTGCTATGTTGATTATCGCTAATTGTTATCATGCCAAGACGTTGCAATTTAATAACCACTACAACAAAACTGTAGAAAGAGGGCGCACCCTTTAGGGGCGCTTTTTAAAAAGCGCTCCTGATGCCCAAATACGCAAGGCCTTTAGGGGCGCTTTTTAAAAAGCGCCCCTAAAGGCCCTGCGTATTTTGAGCATCAGGGGCGCTTTTTAAAAAGCGCCCCTAAAGGCCCTGCGTGTTTTGAGCATCAGGGGCGCTTTTTAAAAAGCGCCCCTGAAGCCCAGAACACGCAGGGCCTTTAGGGGCGCTTTTAAAAAGCGCCCCTGATGCTCAGGCCTTTAGGGGCGCTTTTTAAAAAGCGCTCCTGATGCCCAATTTCTCTCTTTTACCCTAACTCCCTCTCATTATTTGCGAAAATTCACACAGCCGCGCCTCCCTCACACTTCACACACACAGTAGCCTCCATTTGCGAACCTTTGCAGCTTCCCTCCCTCCTCCGTGAACGTACGGCCTTCCCTCCTCCCTCCTCCGTGAAGCGAAGCAGCTTCTCCCTCCTTCCTTCCTTCGTGAGCGACGACGCCTTCCCTCCTCCCTCCTCCGTGAACGGCCTTCCCTCCTCCGTGAAAACGAAGCAAGGCCTTCTCTCTCTTTCGTGAAAACAAAGCAGCGCCTCCTCCCTCCTCCGTGAAAACGAAGCAACGCCTCCTCCCTCCTCTGTGAACGTGAAAACTCAGAAGGTAAACGATGCACAATCCCTCCTTCGTTTTTTTTTGACAAGCCATAGTTTCATTCCTTTCATGAGTCATATGATTTTGAAGATTAGATTCTAATGTGAGTGCTGAAATGATTTGTATTTGGATGTTTTTTGTATTAAAATGTTGATTGATGAAAAACAAAAATTAGTTGTATGTTGTATTAAACTTGGAATAGATTTTGAAGATGTGCCCCTGATTAGATTTTGAAGATTATCTATTGTGTTTATATGTTGTATTAAACATGGAATAGATTGGATTAATAAAGGAATGTGAGAAGTATTTTAAATTAGTTGTAAATCAAAAATTCTGCAGAAAATCGTATAACATAGGTTCAGTATTTATGTATGATTGTGGGGCTGACTTCCTTCGTGAGCGACGGCGCTGCTTCTCCCTCCTCCGTGAACGGCGCTGCTTCGTCCTCCCTCCTCCGTGAACGACGCCTTCACTCCGAGACTTGTGAGTTTTCCTCACAGATTTTCGATTTTTTTTATTCACGTTGGTTACAGTTTCGTGTTGATTTTATGAGGTTACATGTACTGGTTTTCTGTGCAAAGGCGTATTTGATGAGTGCGAAAAACCCTTTTCGTGAAAATTTGATGTTTGTGTTGATTGTTTGGGAATTCATTTTATAATTGTTAATGATTGATGCATTTGTTGATTTAATTGTTTGTGACTGGAAATACGAGTGGTATGATGAGGCATTGGACTGGATTTAGTGTTAGGGACGAATTAATTGGAACCGAAAAGGGCGAGGAATAAGAATAGAATAGGAAATAGAGCTTGGGAAAATAGGGAGAGGAATTGAAAAACTTTTAAAAGAGGAAATTTGTCTGTTTTTTTGGATATGAATTGAAAAACTTTTAAAAATTGTACTTTGTCTGTTTTTCACCTATAATATATTTAAGTTCTCTTATCAGGTGAGATGACTTCCCACAGTGACGATAGTGCACAGTGGTCATGAGAGTCATGATAGCGCACAAAAAAAGTTCACTCGTCGTGGAATGACAGTTAAGAAGAATATCATCAATCGGGGGAACAAAGGGCCTCCTAAACTTAAAGTAAGATACTTACTAATTAACTAACTTTGTTACATACTTTTAACTGTTTGTTATCTAATTTACACAATTAATAATGCAGGTCATATGGAATTCTAAAAACCAACCGATTGTATGTATATAAGATGGGTATATATAAGTTTGTTAGTTGGAATTTAATTTGCAATTGGTTAGTTGATTTGAAATTTGGTTGTTGAGTTTATATTGGTTGTTGTTGGTTCGTTTCTGTTTCAGTTTTATGCAGGTGATGATATTGGTTGATGCAAAATATTTGATATACCAGAAACAAATTTTTTTTTTTTAAAAAAAACATAGAATCAGGGGCGCTTGCAGTAAAAACACCCCTGTTGGTCTTAACGCACTTGACAATCAGGGGCAGCGCCCCTGTTGGCCTGACCAACAGGGGCGCTTTTTACTGCAAGCGCCCCTGATTGTCAAACGCGCTAAGGCCAACAGGGGCGCTTTTTACTGCAAGCGCCCCTGATTGTCAAACGCGCTAAGACCAATAGGGGCGCTTTTTACTGCGAGCGCCCCCTGTTGCCTAATAATTAGAGGCGCTTGTTGGGCGCTCCTATAGAAGGTTTGGCAACAGCAGCGCCAGATTTAGGGGCGACCGAAAGCGCCCCTAATGGATTAAAAAAAAGCGCTCCTGAAGGCTTTTTTTGTTGTAGTGAACATACCTAAAGTTGATATGACCTAATCTAGCATGCCACAGATTACAAGAGTCAATCAAATACGCAGAAGTAGAAGCATTGTTATTCAAATCAGAAATGTTAAGTACAAAAAGTCCATGATCATAATAACCCTTTCCTACAAAGACATTGTTTTTAGTTAAAACAATCTTATTAGATTCAAAAGTCACTTTGATTCCATGCTTCAGCAGTACTCCAACAGAGATCGAGTTTGCCCTTATATTAGGCACATGGAGCACGTTTGTGAGAGCCAATGTCTTTCCCGATGTGAGCTTTAGAAGGACTTTTCCTTTTCCGAGACTGGGGCAGGATGTGAGTCACCAAGATAGATTTGTTCTTCTCCTTCCCCTACAGGAGTGAGGAGGTAAAAGCCTCTCTGTTAGCACAGATATGCTTGGTGGCTCCAGAATCTACCACCCACTTGTTCACATCAGTCGCCATATTGACCAGAGAAACGACAGCAGCGATGACATCGTCATCCTCATCATCATCTCCACCGGCATCAGCCAAGTTGGCGTTTGCCTTAGGAGGAACCTCGTTTCTCACTCTATGCCTGCATTTAGGAGCATAGTGTCCTGGCTTTCCACAAACAAAACAAAAACCTTTTTTCTTGAAGTCAAAGCCATGAACAGGGTTATGATTATTGTCCTTTTTGTTGTTCTTATGATCAGCAGATTTTTTAGAGTCATACCTTTTGTTTGAAGACTCAAGTTTGTTTTTGTCATACCTTGAAGATTTATTCACTACCATGTTTGCTCGAGCAGCCTCTGATTTAGCCTTTGATTTGTTGCTTTCCTTTCGGTTGGTATCTTCAATGATGACATGGGTCAGCAGCTCGTTCAGCGACAGTTGCTTGTGCTTGTGCTTCAGTTGTTGCTTGTAGTCCTTCCATGATTCAGGCAGCTTCTCAATCAGGATCCCAGCAACAAACTCATCAGGGAGAACAATACTTTCAGCCTTCATTTCCTCCACCAACCTGTAGTACTCATTGATCTGGGCTTTGATTTCGTCATGCTCATTCATCATCCAGCGATAGTAGTTGCTGATGACGAACTTTTGCTTGCTAGCATCTTCAGCAGTGTATTTGAGAATAAGGGATTCCCAAATTTCATTAGCCTCCTTGTAGGTGCAATAGATGTCAAACAGGTCGTTAGAGAGAATGCTGAGAATTGTGTGACGACACAGTTTATTGGCATAGGTCCACAATTCGACCTGTTTAGGAGTCGCAGATGAGTCAGGTTTGGAGTCAGAGAGTGCCGCAACAACTCCGTGCATGTCCAGGAGAGAGCTTATGCGTTCCTGCCATCTACTAAAATTTTGGCCTGAGAAGACCTCAATTTTGGAGATGTCAGGAAAGGGTTTTGCATAATTGACAACTTAAATCCTTAAGATTGTTAAACGCAAGGCTGGTCGTGCGCCCAGGGGGGAAATCAGAAGATTTACACTGAGCCCCACAGAGATGGTCTCAGCTTGTGCGCGCGAGGAGTCCCACTTACTAGCTTGTTTATAAACCCTCACAAGGTTTTAATATATAAAGGCTTTGGTTTCCACAAAGCCAACCAATGTGGGACTTCCCCACTTTTGTAATATCATATAAAATCAATTAATTTTACAACAATATTTCTTCATTTTCTTTAACAATTCAAATGCAACGTTGTTTTTAATTATGTACTAAACCAACTGGTATGTTTAACTCAAGACACTTAATAAAATAGTTCTTAACTTATAATATATTGATATGAGAACTCAAGTTCCTTTTAACTCTCAAGATAAAACGATATCAATTCTCCCTTACCTGAAACCAAGACTAGCAAAATACATGAAAGACCAAGAAGATAAGATTGATAGATGTGAAAAGTCATCTTGTATGATTTCCCTTGTATTTTATTTCTTGTGAGAATTAAAACCAACATCCTTTTCATTATATATAGCCTTGGAAAATATAATAATCTTGGTAAATTTTTATATTTGTATTTGTATATTAATATGAGAAATAAATGCAAGAATTATACTACCTTCGCCCTCAAATATAAAGTTTTTTTTTCACTTTTTCTTGTCCCGAAATATAAGACCATTTACAACTTTTTAGATACATTTATTACTTTTTTTTCCAAATACTATAACCTTATTAATAATACTAAATTGAGTTGGTATATGAAAAGTTAACATTAAATGTTTAGGGTAATTTAGTAATAGTCATATAAAATTTTAACATATTAATTACACTACCAACTGTTCTTAATAACAATGAAAAGTGCAATGAGGCCTTATATCATGGGATAGAGGGTGTAAGTCAAATCCAACAATAATTAGAGTGATCATAATAATACTATCAATTTGTGGCAAAAACTCTATTGGAAGAGGAGAACCACACGAACCGGTAAAACCAAATATACGTGGTCAGTCAGATTTAGTCACCAGCAAAACTGTTGTATTATTAATAGGTATAAATGCATTAATAATGATTTAATAATAGATATAAATTCACAATTAATGCATTTATACCTATAACAATGCATCATTAATAATAGGGATAAATGCATTAATATTGCTTTGTACCTATTGTGGGATTTGACTCTACGGTTGTTGCATTTATATTTATCATTAATATACAAAATTCCAGTAGTGCAATAAAATATAGATATGCCTTCTAAAAAAATCAAATATGAAGTTATTTTGCATTTGAATTGTTAAAGAAAATGAAGAAATCTCACTTTCATAAAATTTGTAACTTTGGCTCGTTTCAGGATGTTACTAGTTTGGAGACTCCAACATCAGTGTCTCGCAATTCAAATCTCACTGTGCATTAATGTTGTTTTATTTTTAAATGGCAAAATTACACCAAGGTTCTTTAAGTTTTTTTTTGTAACGAGTTGATCCTTGATGTTTTTTTCGTACCAGCTAAGTCTTTTGAGTTACTTAACGTCTTTACTGTTACCCTTTTTTAAACTCCTGTTTCAAACACGCCGTTGTCGTTAATGCTGTTGATGTGTCAGTTACGGATCCTACTTGACAAATCCAAATAGTTTTTTCAATTTTTTAATACCGTTTACTAAAAATAAAAAATAAATTGTTCATCTCCTTCCTCTTGTGGATTCATGTTGCTAGTGGTTACAGTTGTGAATTGGGGATTTGGAATTGAAATCGGAACTAAGCATTCAGTAGTATCCATCTTTGATACCTTTTCAAAACCAAATAAAAAAGTAAACCCAGAAAACCTAAACGATGGAACTATTAGGGTATGTTTGGGAGGGTTTTGGAGGGGAGGGCTTTGGAGGACTTGGTCTATATTTTAATAACTATTTGAGATTTTAAAAAAGTAAAAGAATAACATGAGAAATAATGATAAAACATTTTTTTGACTCAAATAAACTCATATCATTTCACTTTCAATAATGTTTGTAATACAAAATGGACTATAATAATGAACGTGGGAGCTAGCATAGTTTATTGATACCCTTGCTAGGGAATGAGCAATAAGATTTGATTGCCTCCTAATAAAGCTTATCTTATGGAACAATAGAGAGTAAATTATTACAATGAGAGATAAAGACATTAAAATCGGTGTTCAGGGGTGTCGCTTTGGTCACCGCATTGACAACTGAGATACAATCCATCTCAATTGCCATTGCCTCCAAGCCTAACTCCATCAGCCACTTCAGAGCTTGCCATAAACCCATTGCTTTCTTGGGGTTCTGAAATTCCTTCAAACCACATTGTTTTTCCTTCCATGAAGACGCTATTCTCAGCTCTAATGCACATGTCAACACCAAACTTGCTATCTTGATCGAACAACGCCGCATCAACATCACATTTTAAGGTACCCGGGATTGGTTTTTGCCACCTTTGCTGAACCTGTACCGCGCCTGAACTCATGTTTCTGGTTCAGTTTGGTTGCTGCCTCACCACCTCCCACTCGCGAAGGTAGTCATGTGCGAGTTGTTGGGACAGCGTTTCTGGCTTCACCACACCTTCCATATTGCCCATAAATTCATGGCTGCCTCCTTTTGTTTTAATTCTGTCAAGCTGTCAATGAGAGCAAAAAAACATTCAGCATAAACATTATAATTATCGCAGCAAGCACTAACAACAACTCGCATGCGACTTCTCTCCCAAATAAGTTGAGTTTCTCTACACTCAAAAAAAATGCATGTCATCTTCACTCTCCATACCACACATAGGACATTGCTCTTCACACGACACATGTCTACGTCTTGCAAGTTAATTCTATTGGGTAAGCATCCCCTTGCCAGCCTCCAAAGCAACAACTTCACTCTATGAGGAATCTTAAGTCTCCAAATAAGCATCCAATTTCCTTCTTTTCTAAGGTTATGATTATCAATTAAGTCCTCAATGATACCATAATACGCCGAACTTACAGAATACACACCATTACGACTCCTCCATGATACCAGATAATGATAAAAAATCAGAGTTGAGAGGAGACATACCTGGTGTTAGGGTGTGTAGGGGGGCTCCATCCCTTACACATCTTCTTTTTGCTGATGACTGTTTCTTGTTTTGCAGAGGGCTGATGAAAGGGAAAGTAGACATTTGCAAGACATTTTAAAAATATATGAAGCAGCTTCCGGTCAAGCAATCAATATGACAAAGTCAGAAATTTTCTTTAGCAGAAACACTTCACAGGAGATGCGTGATCAAATTACAGGTGTACTTGCACTACAAAAAAAACACTAATTAGCGACGGACATTAGCGAGGGACTTGTTGTCCCTCGCAAAAACAGTCATTAGCGAGGGAATTAGCGAGGGCATAGAGCTGTCAATTTTTTTTGTCATTAGCGAGGGAATTAGCGAGGGAACTGTCCCTCGCTAATGACTGCCCTCGCTAATTCCCTCGCTAAATTTTGCTTTTTCAGATGATGGGACTCAGCGCAGGGGTTGGTAAAGGTGCAGAAATTAGCGAGGGACAGTTCCCTCGCTAATTCCCTCGCTAACGTTAACTTTTCAGATGATGAGACAGTTCCCTCGCTAATTCCCTCGCAAATTTTTTTCTTTTTTCCTTTATATCCGTTTACACCCTCACTCTTCTTTCTCACTCACTCACTCTTCACCATTCCTCTTCCCTTCCTCTTCCCCCTTCCACTTCCTCTCACACCCTTCTTCTCTCTTCACTCTTCCAACACCACCACCACCACCATCATCACCACCTCCTCTCACACTCTTCTTCTCTCTTCACTCTTCCACCACCACCACCACCACCACATACCTCCTACCACTCTCACTCACTCTCTCTTACTCTTCACCACCACCAACCCACCACCCCACCACTCTCACTCTTTTCTCTTTCTCCCTCTCACTCTCTCTCTCTCTCTCTTACTCTTCTCCTTCTCTCTCTACTCTAAACCACCCATCACCACCACAACCACGCCACCACCACACCACCACTCTCACTCCTCTCTCTCTCTCTTTCTCCCTTACTCTTCTCCTTCTCTCTACTCTAAACCACCCATCACCACCACCACGCCACCACCACCACGCCACCACCACCACCACCACACATAACCACAAAATTAATAATATAATATAATATTCATTAATTAATATATATAAAAAAAACAAGCCATTCAGCACTGGACACGTGTCATTTTTTTTTTGAAAACTGCAGTCATTAGCGAGGGAATTAGCGAGGGAAAAAGCCGTCGCTAATTCCTGCGCATTTACCAACCCCTGCAACTGAGTCCCATCACCTGAAAAGCTGCAGTCATTAGCGAGGGAATTAGCGACGGCATAGTCCCTCGCTAATTAGCGAGGGATCCAACTTCCCTCGCTAATCCCATTTGCGAGGAGGGAATTAGCGAGGGAACCAGTCCCTCGCTAAGTCCCTCGCAAATGACCATTAGTGAGGGAATCAGGTCATTTTGCGAGGGAACTGTCCCTCGCTAATGACTAGTTTTTTTGTAGTGTTGGGGTAACTGAATGTATAGGAACGGAGAAGTATCTTGGCTTTCCCTCTATGATAGGAAGAAACAAGAAGCAGTTGTTTGGTTATCTCCGGGACAAAATGTGAAAATGAGTTCAACAATGGTCCGGAAAGCATTTGTCAAAGGCAGGGAGGGAAGTTCTAGTGAAGTCAGTGGCACAGTCAATCCCAACATCCTGTATGAGTACATTTATGCTCCCAACCACTTTAGGGGAGGAGCTTGAAAAAATGATTAACTCTTTTTGGTGGGGTACTAATCAAAACTCAAGGAGAGACATTCATTGGTTAAATTGGGATAAATTAACCAAGCGAAAGGAGTATGGAGGTATGGGTGGTGTGCGAAAAAGATAATGTGCAAGTATACACAGTCGACAACAAGTAATAAAGTGAAAATAAAGTATCGTACCCACAGGGATTGGATTAATCTTTAGGATGTAAATAGATAGATAAATTAGTATAAGTAACCAAGTAACAAACAATAATTGGTGATGTGGAAACAGAAAGTAAACAACTAAATAAAATGAGTTTGTAGTTAAGTGAGAAAGATAGTTGAGAATGTCTTTACCAAATAAGTCACCTTCAATAGTTTTGTGTTTAAATGTGATACAGGTGCACTGAATGCTGTTGCATTAGAAATGTGTTTTTCAGTCACTATCTTCAGAGTTTCATTACAAGCTCTTATGTCTAAGTTGCTAAATAAGTTCACTCCTGTATTTTAAGTATCCACAGTATCACCCTATGGACTATGCTATCCTATGTCCAGGTTTTAGCATGATTTTAATAAAGTTTCCTTAATTAAAACACTTACCCATATTAGTTAATGAGTTCTAATTATAAACCATGTCTGTATTTATAACACTGCTTGTTCTAAGTGATCAATCTCAAAATAAGTGTTGAAAGAAGTATAAAACAAGAACTAGAATGCACACATCACATATGATCGCAATAACTTATTTAAAAGATCATTGTAAGGTTAAAACATCCCAACTAAAAGAGTTTAGTTCATGCTAGATATTACGAGGCATATATAAACAGAATAAATCATATTATATATATATATTTGATATCACGAAAGGGAAATAATAAGGTAAGAGTTTACACGGTTGGAGTTCCCTTTGTGTGAAATTGCCCTGCAATGCATGTGCGTCAACTCCACTGCATTCAGCTAGCACTACTTACTTGTGTGGAAGTAAAGAAAGAGTTGTCAATTCCTTTCTTGCCTTTTTACAAGAGAATGAAAAACTAATTCTAAAACTATCTATATTAGTGTACGGAATTGAGAGATGAGATATATTTTTCAAGTGAGAGATGGAGGTCTTTATATAGGCTTCAAGTGGAGCTTTTCTTCATAATAGGGTTTGCTTGATAACAAAGTTAGGGTTGCCTTTAGTCACTTCAGCCCAAAAGTAATGCAAATCCTCCACTCAACCAAGAAGGGAGGTCCTATAATGGATGGCCAAATGTACCTAGGTGAGTGACTCTTCAAAGCTATCTTTTATGGTAGGCGCCGAAATTTGTGACTTGCATATGTTTTCATGACCAAGCATGACATCATCAGCTGAGTGCTGAGCATCTTGATGTTCTAGGATTTCTTCAAGCATTGTAGTCTGTTTTGAGTGCAGGTGCATCCAATGCAGGTACATTGTTGAATTGCTAATGCAGGGGCATCACGTGCAGGTGCATTGAACAAACATATCAAATACCAAAATATATGCAAGATGCTAAGTTATATGCATAACCCTCTTTTAACTTTGAATGTTGTTATTTTATTTATAAGACTTTATTTACTATATATTTTTACTTAGAACTGAGCAATTATTTAGGCTCAGATGCGTAAACAACTCTGTAATACCCTAATTTTGTCCGATCATAAATGAGGAATTTTATTTATTAAAAAAATAATAATTTTTTTTTTCATGTCATGTTTGCCACAAGTTTTTTTTAACCATGAAAAAAATATTAATTAGGAGTAAAGAAACAAAAAATAAGCCAAGGAGGAAATAGGGGGGGGTTTGTTAAAAAAAGATTAGAGGTGCAATCGGGATTGGGCCATCTAAAACCCAATCCATTTCCAAAACCCTAGCCCAATTAACCCTAACTCATCCACCCAACCCATGACCCATGATCCAACTCACTAAAACCTAACTTTCCCTCTTCCTAACCCTAAATTCGGCCACCACTAAAAAACCCTAAAAAAAAAATTTTTCAACTCTCCCCCCTAACCCTAAAACTTGACCACATTCACTCTCCCCCTTTTACCCAAAAATGAGCCACATTCATTCCCCTCTAACCTTAGTCAAACTCGACCCCACACCCATTAACTCCCCCTCCTTGATTTTTGCAATTCTCTCTCTCCCATTCATTGCACTTTCTCTTTCCCCACATCATTTCCTCCTTTCCCACACACTTCATCTCTCTCTCACGTTTCCCTTCCCTCTCTCTTCCCTCTCTCACGCTTCCTCCCCATCATTCCACTCCACTCATTCATCTTTCCTCTTCTCATTTCTCTCACACGGCATTCTCTCCCTCTCCTACCACTCATTTCTTTTTTTTCTCCCATTCACTCATCCTTCTTCTCCAATCCCTCTCCTACACACCCACACTCACGGATTTTTTTTTCTCTCTCACACACAAACCATCATTCCCCTTCACCAACTACCTCCAAACCTTCACCCCTCCATCATATCAAATCCTTCCCAAGTCAGAAAAAAAATACTGTACAAGGCATGGTTGAAGTTAGAAGAAAACGAAGAAGGAAGAAAAAAAGAGCTTTTGTTTCTTTGTATAAATAGGGGGGAGGCCATGACTTTAAGGACCACGGTTTTTAGAGGAGGAGGAAAGCATTTTTTCGAAAAAAAGGGTTCTCAAAAAAGGAAGAAGAAGAAGTTTTTCGTAGGCAAAAAAAGGGGATAGATTTTTTAGAAGAAAGAAAACAGTGAGACTTGTTCACTGTAATTTCTATTTTTTTTTTCTTTCCTTCTCCTTCCGAAATTTTTTTTTTCTTTAGTTTAGATTCGTTGTATTGAAGAAATCCGGAGAAGAAAACTTCCTCTTCAACATTTCCGGATTTTGTTTAAGGTATTACAATGTAATGTTTTAATTAATTATTGCTATTTTATTTTTTTAAGTTGCTGTAAATTTGTTGTACATATTTGTTGTTGTCTCTTTCTATTTTATTTATTGCTTTTTTTTCGTTTTTAAAGTTGCTGTAATTTCGTTTTATTTGTTTGTTGCTGTTTTTTTTTTATTAAATTGTTGTTGTATTTTTTGTTATTTTGCTGTAATTTTCGGAATAAAATAAAATAATAAAAAAAATATTTTTTAAAAAAAATAAATGTCGCTGTTTTTCTATTAAAAAGTGTTGTTGTTTTTTTGTATTTTAAGTTGCTGTTTTTTTTTTTATGTAGATATAGTTACTGTTTTTTTTATGTTAAAAATGTTGCTGTTTTTCTTGTGTATGTTTAGTTGCTGTTTTTTTTTATGTAGATATAGTCACTTTTTTTTATGTTAAAAATGTTGCTGTTTTTTTTGTATTTTTAGTTGCTGTTTTTTTATGTAGATATAGTTGCTGTTTTTCTATTAAAAAGTGTTGCTGTTTTTTTGTATTTTTTGTTGCTGTTTTTTTTTATTGCTGTAATATATTCTTACTGTCTTTTATTTTAGTTGCTGTCATACTTTGTATTCTTGCTGTTTTTTCGAAATTTAGGCATTAGATTGGTTATTTTCAAAAAAAATCATTTACAATAAGATATTCTGTTTTATAAAAATGAAGTTTCTTTTAAAATAATAACATTAAAAATGTTGTTTTTTTTAAATGGTTACTAATTTTCGGAGTAAAAAAAAGTGTTGTTTTTTTTTAAATGGTTACTAATTTTCGGATTAAAAATAAACCTTTTTTTAAAAAATAAAAAAATATTTTCTTAAAGGAAATGGTTATTAATGTCACTACCCTTTTCTAAAAAAAATATATAATAACAAAAATCTCTTTTTTTTCAAAAAAAAAATAAAAAGGCACCCTTTTATTAAATAATAACTATGACAAAAAAAAAAACGAAAGAATTTTTCTCCATAATCCGTTTTCAAAACACCAGGCTCGTTTAGTCTAGGTTCTGTTTTTAAGAAAAAAAGCGCTTCAAGAATCACGTGTTCTAGAGTAGAATAGTAAAAAAGAAATCAATCAACCGTTTTTTAGCGTCAAAACGCTACTCGCACCCTCAACGGCTGTTTCTAGCGTCAAAACGCTATTCACACCTCCCTTTTTAATGCAACTCCTTTATTATTTGCACCCCCCCCCTTTTATCACCTATTCCGCTTTTATTCACAACGTGATGCTTCCGAACCGTTCTTTTTTTCTTTCTTTCGAATAATCAAATTCGCGTAAAAAATAGGTTGTTACTAGTGGTCACTCTGAGCCTTGCTTGTTCGACCGTCAGGACTAACCTTCTTTTTTTTACAGCGGATTAGTAGCGGTGATCACTCTGAGGTTACTCGTTTGATCATCGCAAACATCCGCCTAAACTTCTTTTTTTTTTAGTTAATAAAGTACAAACATAATTTCGACTCCTTTTTTATCACGCTTCCCGGTAAGCACGTTTTCAAACGTACAAACGCTCAATCACAAACCGGTTGTCGATAGCGGTCACTCTGGGCCTCGCTCGTTTGAACGCTGTAAATACCTTCTTTTCCGAACAAGCCATTAATGACGACCACTCTGGATTTATCTGTTTGGTCACCATGAACGGCCTCTAGTTTTCCCAAACTTTTCAAAAAAATAAAAAACACCAACACACAAATATTTTCTACCCAAGAACTACGTAGCTTTGATTTCTCCATCGCACCCGGAGATACGTAGGAGCAGGGGCCCACTCCTGTCGAGCGCAAAAAACTAAAATTTTTATTAAGTCTTCCTTTCCGTTTTTTTTTGCAAATAATAAAAAGGGTAAATTAAAAGGTTTTCTTTAAACTAATTTTTCTACACATTTAATTAAAAGGTAACCTTTTTAGGATGTTGCGGGGTGCTAGTACCTTCCCCGCACTTAATCGACCCCCGAACCCAAAAACAAAGGTTTTTTTCAATGTTTTCCTAAAAATAAATATTGATGGCGGCTCCATTGTTCAAAACAACGAAGAATCCCTCCTCCGGATTTTTCGGTCGCTACACTCGTATTGTCTACGCAGCGTTTGCAACCTCACCTTCTTCAAACTCGCATCACCGACGTACGTCGTTGCAAGTGCATCCCACGCTCCCTTTGTTGTCTCATACTCTGCAATCTTTTCGAACACTTCAGCGTCTATACATTGGTGAATCAGAAATAGCGCTTTATTGTCCTTCTGTTGTTCACGAAATGCTTCACCGCCAATGGCCACGACGTCGTTGCGAATCACTTCGAGTACCTCTTGATATCGAAATACGACCTTCATCTGAACGATTCACCTGTCATAAGTCTTTCCATCAAAGGGTGGTAGTTTCACCGAAAATTGACCACTGCTTCCATCGTTATTCGCCATCGCCGCCGCACACCGTAGCTTCTAGACCGTATCGTCTTCAACCTTGCGCTATGGATACTAGTTTGTTGGAACAAGCTGAGTTCCACACTTCACACACACGCTTTGAGAGAGAGTTCAGAGAAGAAGATGATCTAACCGAATTGGTTATGATTTGTAACTGTATTCAAGAATCAGATATTACACTATTTATACCACTCAACTTACATGGCAGTCAATGCTGAGGTGGCAAAGTAAAAGGACTATACAGCTGGCGACTCCACTGGGGACTATTTAAGAGGGTCAAGCCTAATTTAGTCAAATGTGTAGATTATTATTAATTTAAGTACTTTATTTACCCTTTGCCCTTCTATTTGCATGTCTATTTTACTTATCTATTTATTTGCTTTATTGAACCTTAGGGTAGAAAACCTTTGTACTATTATCTGTATTTCTTTTGCAGCTTGGGTAGTCTAGGTATTATGCCTATATCACACACATCACTTACACTTGTTTGTTCACACACTTCTGAGTGGGGCCTTATACCCGGGTCTGAAAAAAACCTAGGACGAGTGGAGACGATTAGTGTCAGTCATTCTGGATTTTATCTGTCTGACTCTCATGAAAGTCTCAGCCAGAGTACGCTCTTTTGTGGTATCCCACACCAGGTAGCTCGCTATCGCTGTGGGTCATATCACGAAGGAGATTTCAGCTCTGGAGACCTTTGTGAGGAAGTGAATAGAGCCACCCGAAAGGATGATCACTAAAGTAACCCTAGATCATGTTGAAAATACCAATTTAGACATGGCCCATTTAGGACACAATGGAGCATCTTCTTTGTTTTATTTAGTATTGTCTTTTCCCTTACAATCAAAATTGTTTTTTAGTCATGTCACTGTACCCAATAATAATGCATTCAAATGCATCATTCCTCCATGCATGCATTATTTTCTATATAAAAAAAAAACAAAAAAACATGTCATCACTCTTTCCATGCATCGTTGAGCATCAATGAGAATTTGCGACGCCAGTTACACGCTGCATTGTCTCTTAAAAACCAAAATCATCTAAAATAACGATTCCTCTGAGCATCTTAGATGTCATTGGAATCAAACAATCACATTCATCCGGGTGCATGTACAAAAAAATCCTTATCAAACAATGCGGACATCGCGTCAATGTGGCATTCATGCATCATTTCATTAACCACATCACTTTGTTCGAATACATCATTTCTCCCTGCATGCATCCTTTCGAAAAAAAAGAAAAATTTCTCATGTGATGGCTTAATGGATAGAATTGCACCTTTGAACGGCGAAGGGTAATATCTCAAATTTGTTTGTCGACTACAAATTTGAGATGTTACTCTACGATGTCAGGGCACCTTGACCCAGTCACACGTGTTTTATTTTCAAGCAGGAAGTCAAATTGAGTCAACTAATTGTCGAAACGTTTCAGTATATTGTGTGAAGTATTGAGTCAGGATCCGCTCAATGTTTCATGCAAGTTACTCAGGGCAACGACAATCATTTGCCTCATATCACCATTCTTGCATCTCTCATCATTCAAAAAAGGGGCATTAGCATTTCGTATCTTGTCTCGCCTCTAAAAAAATAAAAATAAAAAATAAAAATCAAGTCAGATAAAAAAAAATCATTTTGAAAAAAGGGGGACATCATCCTTGCATCATTCGCATTGGCATTCCATATTTTGTCTTGCATTAAAAAGCAACAAAATTATTTAGAATAAGCCACACTTTTCGAGTGGTCATTCTCCACGCATTTGCATCATACTTGCATATCATAATTTGTTCATTCATTCATTGCATAAAATAAAAGTTGTGATGAGAAGCGAGACGTTCATGCAAAACAACCATCCTTTTTGAAAAGGTTTATCCTTACTTGGTTGCTAACTCCGGGTGTTCCAAAGCACTCAGTTTTTTTCAAATCAATAGCTCATTGGCATTTCTTTCAAAAGCACTGCATTCCCATCCATTCCATGACAAAAGACTGAAGCAACTCAAAAAAAAATGGTAACTCTCTGTGAAGCATTCTTCTAGTGAGCGTGCATACTAGGTGCAGTTTCTCTTGTTCGAGTCAGTCAGTTTCCTTCCTTGCCCTCATCACCCTCCAAGTCTAGTCCCGTCCCATTCGCCCAAAGTGTATACTCTCCCCGTGTTGGTACATAATTGACTTTTGGGTTAAATCCTCTGGGCAAGGGGGCAATTTTGTAATCACATAATTACCTTGTTAAAATTGCTTCCCTTTGATTCAAGTCTAAAATGTTGCATGCATTTGTCCAGTCAATCGTTCTTGGGCTTATAGTGTGTGTCCTGTTGACAGAGAAAGGCAAAATTGGACTTGTTCTCTAGCTAGGAACATGGCAACAAATGAAGAACTAAGAGCAGAAGTGAATGAGTTAAAAGCAGAGGTGAATGAGTTAAAAGCAGATGTGAATGGGTTAAGGACGCAGATGTCAGAAATGGTGAGGGTTCTAATTCCTCTAGGTTACACTCTCCCTTCTAACCCAAAAGCTAATCAGGGAGTTGGTCCTGTAGCCATTATCGAGAATGTACAACCGGCATCTATCGGATCTGAAGGAATGATTGGTGAACCTCGGGCTCAGATCCCGCATCCTACTGTTATACCCCAGGCTACTCTTCAGAACTTCACTCCTCAGCTAGCTGCCATTCCACAGGCTCAGGACTTCACGACTGGAAACTCTGCATACCCTCCGATTCATCACTCAACTCCAACTATGGCTCCAATGCTCCAGCTCCCTCATAATGTAAGCAGCTTCCCTCAGGTTTATTCCGCTGAGCATCAGCAGACCAAAGATCAGTTTCAGATACTAGAGGAAAGATTAAGAAGGGTTGAAGGCTTCGGTTCCAGAGCAAGAGAGGCCAGAGACTTGTGCCTCATTCCTGATGTGGTGCTGCCTCCAAAGTTCAAAGTCCCCGACTTCGACAAATAGAGGGGCGCAACTTGTCCAAAAAGTCACTTGACGATGTATTGTAGAAAGATGTCTACTTACTCTCATGATGACAGACTGTTAATCCATTGCTTCCAAGAGAGCCTTGCAGGGGCATCTCTCAATTGGTATATGAAGTTAGAACCATCTCAGGTTCGCTGTTGGAAGGATTTAGCCGATGCATTCCTCAAGCAGTATCAGTACAATACAGACATGGCACCAGACAGAACGCAGCTGCAGGGCATGAGCAAGAGGGACAATGAATCGTTCAAGGAGTATGCCCAGCGATGGAGAGCTTTGGCTGCACAATGTACACCTCCTCTTTTGGACAAGGAATTGGTTTCTATGTTTTTGGAGACTTTGCCACCACTATACTATGATCGTCTGATCAGCAGTGCATCCTCCAATTTTTCAGATGTGGTGATTGTTGGGGGGAGGATAGAGAACGGATTGAGAAGTGGCAAGATCGCCCAGAGTTCCCCAGGTAACACAAGTGTGCACAAAAACCCATCTTCCGGGTTTCCTGCAAAGAAGAATGAAGAAGCTAATCCAATAACAGGCCAAAAAAGGTCGCCTCGATACGACCCTATCCCTATGTCATATACCAACCTATGTAGATGCCTAATCAGCCACAATTTGATCTCCCCTCGTGAGATGAAGCCAGTACAACCTCCATTCCCAAAAGGATACAACCCACAGGCCACTTGTGAATTCCATGCGGGGGCAATCGGTCACTCTGCCGAAAATTGTTATCTTTTGAAACATTTGGTTCAGGGTCTTGTTGATTCAAGGCGATTAACCTTTGAAGAGGGTGGTGAAGGGTTTAATCCTCTGAGTTCAGGGCTATCAGGTCAAAATGACAACAGTTGAAGATGATCAAAATGTTGAAGGCAGCATCATCTTTCCCGTGCTTTTCATAGTATTTATGAGTGACTGTTGATTTTTTTATGTAGTTTTTCAGTTCAAAGCATTTATCCGTGATGCAATCCTCTGGCTCTGCCCAAGGCCTTAGGATATTTCAATAAGGGCACATGTTCCTTTTCAATATTGTCATCAATAAAAAGTTACTTTCCTCACTAAAACCGTTGAGTCCTCCATGCTGGGGCAGTTCTGTGATCACTAAGTTTCCTCGTCAATATCATATTCCTTGAGTGCAAGTCTTTCAAAAGATAAAAATAAACAAGAAAATAAGCTCGCTAGGTTGAAAACCCGCAAAGGGCGGCCTAGGCAAAAAAAAAAGAGCGCCCGGTGGATTGAAAACTCGCGAAGAGCGGTTCAGGCAAAAATCAGGGCATAAAAAATGCAAAGAAAAGAGCAAACACATATAGATAGGTGAACTGTTGTCATGTTTTACAAAAAAAAAAAAAAATAATAATAAATAAGCAATCGGGATCTGAAATAAAGTTTGGCCATCTCCTCAAAAATACCAAAATCCCAGAAGGTCCCTTTCCTACCCACCTTAAGCCAAGAAAAACCAAAATACAAAAATCACCCTAGACAAGGATCACCTCAAATATCAAAAAAGCAGTGCATCACTTTTTACCAGCTCACCCGAGTCAAAAAAAAAAAAAGAAAGAAAATCAAAAAAGGGATTCAAAAATGAACATCCCAAAACAAAAGAAAATACAAAAGAAATGTAAGTGGTGAGCTGGTACATATTACTACAACACACCAGAGATCCTTCAAACACTCCATCATACACCCCTCCTTCCATAAACCGCAAACACTTCCCTTGACCTTGGCAATCCGCCCTCCACAAACCCTTAGCCAGGAATAAAACTTCCAAACACCTCATCAAGCCAATTAACCATCATAAATCATCGATTGTCAGCCAATGCCGAACAAAAACCATCCCACCATTAGCCCCAAACACTCTGATAAACCCAATCATCCCTTCACAACAAAACACCATAATCCTGAAAAGTCCATGACCGGTTGCTTTCGTTTTCTCAAATTTTAAATCTTAGGACAACTAAATTTATCTGTCTACAATGTGTTTGCTCAAAAAGAAAAAACAAACGATCAGAAAAAAGAAAGCTGATCAAGAAAAAACAAACCCTCGGGAAAAAGAAATGAGGGAGCAAAAACAAACAGTCAGGAAAAAAAGCTGACGGAAAAAGAAAGACTTGCACTTCAAACGCATTCAAGCTGCATTGAAACAAGGTTTAGTGATCACCAAGTGAGGCTTCTTTCACACCAAAGGTCAAGACATTAGTAGAGAACCAAAGATTTGCACTGAGAACACCACTCGGATCTAAAAGTTGGGGCATTCTCTTCACCACTCATCCACCCTGGTCTTGGGAAGGCCTGTTCAGTGTCCATCCCATGTTCACTCCAATTATCAATATCACCAAACAGGGGCAAGCCTTTCATTCATAGTCACCAAGCCTAGATTGGGGCAGTCCGGCAAAAGCCATTGCCTTTCACCCCTTCACCTGCCATGTCTCAAACACCTGTCTGACATTTGCACTCTTTTGTATACTTACTAGACAATGCTTCAAAGAGAGGGAACACAAGTTGATTAGGTGAAATCTAAAATTCAGTCATCATGGAAAGGAAGAGAAAGAATAAATGAGCTGGTTGATAAATAAAAAGCTTGATAACACCGGGTTTTGAATTTAACTCAAATGTTTCGAAAGAATGATCAAGATTCACCTCACTTTTTGCATCCAAAGTCTCGCATCTTATCATCACAAAAATGTTCACAAAAATGTTATTTTTACCTCATGCATCTAGGTATCTCATTTTTCCCGTAACAACAAAGCATCGCATTCGCACTTGCATCTCATAGTAGAAGCAATAAAGGAAAAGCAAAAATCCTTTCACGTCATTGCATTTGCATCATATTTCAGAAAAGGGATAAAAAACAAAAGTTTCCCATTTCATTCATCATTCCATTCAAGTTAAGAAATGAACAAAAAGTAGAACAAGGGCATTCCATTCAATAAATCACTACGTACATTTGCATACCAAGACAATCCACCATTGCATAAATCACTTGCATGACCTGCACCATTCAAATGCATTGTTAAGTGAATGCAGATAAGCACCAAATGTTGGTCCTCATGCTTGCTACCCAAAAGTTCGAAAAAAAGAAAAAATTTTATCAGAAAGTTTGGACCCACTGGTCCCCAGAATTCAACTTTCCAAAGAATTTTCAGAACCATTTACTTTGGACCTGTTGGTCCCCAGCTTATAGAGCTTATATGCTCGCCCTATACTTATAGAGCTTATATGCTCGCCCTATACTTATAGAGCTTATATGCTCGTCCTATACTTATAGAGCTTATATGCTCGTCCTATACTTATAGAGCTTGTATGCTCGCCCAGAATCTGCTCCTCCTCATAGAGAGAAAAAGAGGAAGAGCAAAGAAGAGAAAGTTTTCCTTTGCATGTCATTCCATTAAAATACAGGAGCATTCCATGTCATCATTACACCAGAATCATAGCATTGCATGCATTTGCATAGCACGCCCTTGCATAACATGCCCCCGCGTAACATGCATCCACACTCCATGCACCATTCCTCGCATCAGCTGACGTAGGCAGGTACCTCAATCCAGTGCAGCAGCATAAGCCATTTCAATCAATCAATCAACAGGATTCGTGAATCCCTTCAGGACCCAAGCGTCCCTTCAAAAGCAGAGTTCACCTCGTATTCGAGCTGCGAGCAGATCCTTCGGGTCCCAGTGGTCCTTCTGAGCCCCGGCGCTCCTTCAGACCAACAATGGTCCTTCAATCCAGATCACGTCGCACACTGAGCACGACGGATCATCCGACCCCAGGTCCTTTAGGTCAATTCGAATTAACACGCCCAAGCAACGACTTCGAACCATACCACCAGATCACTAAGTCGACACTGAGCACGACGGATCGCCCGACCCCAGGTCCTTCAGACTAGCTGTGTCAGCCTAAGACTCAGTGTATGTCCTTCGCGGCCGCTCGAAAAAAGGGCCACCCCACATACAGACCGTATCACTAGTACCATAAGCTAGTTGCGCTCCTTCAGACCATCAGAGCCCCAGTGCTCCTTCAGATCCCCAACGATCCTTATTTACTTTCTTTCTAAGTCAACCCGGTTGTCATAAGTTTCAAAAAAAAAAAAAAAAAAAACCAAAAAACCTCAGTCTGGACAAAATTAGCGTCTTTTGATCTTTATTTCTATTTTTCTCGAGAAATTTGGAACCCATCCGATTTCCTAGCAAAATATAAATAAAGAGGGGCAGCTGTAATACCCTAATTTTGTCCGATCATAAATGAGGAATTTTATTTATTAAAAAAATAATAATTTTTTTTTTCATGTCATGTTTGCCACAAGTTTTTTTTAACCATGAAAAAAATATTAATTAGGAGTAAAGAAACAAAAAATAAGCCAAGGAGGAAATAGGGGGGGGTTTGTTAAAAAAAGATTAGAGGTGCAATCGGGATTGGGCCATCTAAAACCCAATCCATTTCCAAAACCCTAGCCCAATTAACCCTAACTCATCCACCCAACCCATGACCCATGATCCAACTCACTAAAACCTAACTTTCCCTCTTCCTAACCCTAAATTCGGCCACCACTAAAAAACCCTAAAAAAAAAAATTTTCAACTCTCCCCCCTAACCCTAAAACTTGACCACATTCACTCTCCCCCTTTTACCCAAAAATGAGCCACATTCATTCCCCTCTAACCTTAGTCAAACTCGACCCCACACCCATTAACTCCCCCTCCTTGATTTTTGCAATTCTCTCTCTCCCATTCATTGCACTTTCTCTTTCCCCACATCATTTCCTCCTTTCCCACACACTTCATCTCTCTCTCACGTTTCCCTTCCCTCTCTCTTCCCTCTCTCACGCTTCCTCCCCATCATTCCACTCCACTCATTCATCTTTCCTCTTCTCATTTCTCTCACACGGCATTCTCTCCCTCTCCTACCACTCATTTCTTTTTTTTCTCCCATTCACTCATCCTTCTTCTCCAATCCCTCTCCTACACACCCACACTCACGGATTTTTTTTTTCTCTCTCACACACAAACCATCATTCCCCTTCACCAACTACCTCCAAACCTTCACCCCTCCATCATATCAAATCCTTCCCAAGTCAGAAAAAAAATACTGTACAAGGCATGGTTGAAGTTAGAAGAAAACGAAGAAGGAAGAAAAAAAGAGCTTTTGTTTCTTTGTATAAATAGGGGGGAGGCCATGACTTTAAGGACCACGGTTTTTAGAGGAGGAGGAAAGCATTTTTTCGAAAAAAAGGGTTCTCAAAAAAGGAAGAAGAAGAAGTTTTTCGTAGGCAAAAAAAGGGGATAGATTTTTTAGAAGAAAGAAAACAGTGAGACTTGTTCACTGTAATTTCTATTTTTTTTTTCTTTCCTTCTCCTTCCGAAAATTTTTTTTTCTTTAGTTTAGATTCGTTGTATTGAAGAAATCCGGAGAAGAAAACTTCCTCTTCAACATTTCCGGATTTTGTTTAAGGTATTACAATGTAATGTTTTAATTAATTATTGCTATTTTATTTTTTTAAGTTGCTGTAATTTTGTTGTACATATTTGTTGTTGTCTCTTTCTATTTTATTTATTGCTTTTTTTTCGTTTTTAAAGTTGCTGTAATTTCGTTTTATTTGTTTGTTGCTGTTTTTTTTTATTAAATTGTTGTTGTATTTTTTGTTATTTTGCTGTAATTTTCGGAATAAAATAAAATAATAAAAAAAATATTTTTTAAAAAAAATAAATGTCGCTGTTTTTCTATTAAAAAGTGTTGCTGTTTTTTTGTATTTTAAGTTGCTGTTTTTTTTTTATGTAGATATAGTTACTGTTTTTTTATGTTAAAAATGTTGCTGTTTTTCTTGTGTATGTTTAGTTGCTGTTTTTTTTTATGTAGATATAGTCACTTTTTTTTATGTTAAAAATGTTGCTGTTTTTTTTGTATTTTTAGTTGCTGTTTTTTTATGTAGATATAGTTGCTGTTTTTCTATTAAAAAGTGTTGCTGTTTTTTTGTATTTTTTGTTGCTGTTTTTTTTTATTGCTGTAATATATTCTTACTGTCTTTTATTTTAGTTGCTGTCATACTTTGTATTCTTGCTGTTTTTTCGAAATTTAGGCATTAGATTGGTTATTTTCAAAAAAAATCATTTACAATAAGATATTCTGTTTTATAAAAATGAAGTTTCTTTTAAAATAATAACATTAAAAATGTTGTTTTTTTTAAATGGTTACTAATTTTCGGAGTAAAAAAAAAGTGTTGTTTTTTTTTAAATGGTTACTAATTTTCGGATTAAAAATAAACCTTTTTTTAAAAAATAAAAAAATATTTTCTTAAAGGAAATGGTTATTAATGTCACTACCCTTTTCTAAAAAAAATATATAATAACAAAAATCTCTTTTTTTTCAAAAAAAAAATAAAAAGGCACCCTTTTATTAAATAATAACTATGACAAAAAAAAAACGAAAGAATTTTTCTCCATAATCCGTTTTCAAAACACCAGGCTCGTTTAGTCTAGGTTCTGTTTTTAAGAAAAAAAGCGCTTCAAGAATCACGTGTTCTAGAGTAGAATAGTAAAAAAGAAATCAATCAACCGTTTTTTAGCGTCAAAACGCTACTCGCACCCTCAACGGCTGTTTCTAGCGTCAAAACGCTATTCACACCTCCCTTTTTAATGCAACTCCTTTATTATTTGCACCCCCCCCTTTTATCACCTATTCCGCTTTTATTCACAACGTGATGCTTCCGAACCGTTCTTTTTTTCTTTCTTTCGAATAATCAAATTCGCGTAAAAAATAGGTTGTTACTAGTGGTCACTCTGAGCCTTGCTTGTTCGACCGTCAGGACTAACCTTCTTTTTTTTACAGCGGATTAGTAGCGGTGATCACTCTGAGGTTACTCGTTTGATCATCGCAAACATCCGCCTAAACTTCTTTTTTTTTTTAGTTAATAAAGTACAAACATAATTTCGACTCCTTTTTTATCACGCTTCCCGGTAAGCACGTTTTCAAACGTACAAACGCTCAATCACAAACCGGTTGTCGATAGCGGTCACTCTGGGCCTCGCTCGTTTGAACGCTGTAAATACCTTCTTTTCCGAACAAGCCATTAATGACGACCACTCTGGATTTATCTGTTTGGTCACCATGAACGGCCTCTAGTTTTCCCAAACTTTTCAAAAAAATAAAAAACACCAACACACAAATATTTTCTACCCAAGAACTACGTAGCTTTGATTTCTCCATCGCACCCGGAGATACGTAGGAGCAGGGGCCCACTCCTGTCGAGCGCAAAAAACTAAAATTTTTATTAAGTCTTCCTTTCCGATTTTTTTTGCAAATAATAAAAAGGGTAAATTAAAAGGTTTTCTTTAAACTAATTTTTCTACACATTTAATTAAAAGGTAACCTTTTTAGGATGTTGCGGGGTGCTAGTACCTTCCCCGCACTTAATCGACCCCCGAACCCAAAAACAAAGGTTTTTTTCAATGTTTTCCTAAAAATAAATATTGATGGCGGCTCCATTGTTCAAAACAACGAAGAATCCCTCCTCCGGATTTTTCGGTCGCTACACTCGTATTGTCTACGCAGTGTTTGCAACCTCACCTTCTTCAAACTCGCATCACCGACGTACGTCGTTGCAAGTGCATCCCACGCTCCCTTTGTTGTCTCATACTCTGCAATCTTTTCGAACACTTCAGCGTCTATACATTGGTGAATCAGAAATAGCGCTTTATTGTCCTTCTGTTGTTCACGAAATGCTTCACCGCCAATGGCCACGACGTCGTTGCGAATCACTTCGAGTACCTCTTGATATCGAAATACGACCTTCATCTGAACGATTCACCTGTCATAAGTCTTTCCATCAAAGGGTGGTAGTTTCACCGAAAATTGACCACTGCTTCCATCGTTATTCGCCATCGCCGCCGCACACCGTAGCTTCTAGACCGTATCGTCTTCAACCTTGCGCTATGGATACTAGTTTGTTGGAACAAGCTGAGTTCCACACTTCACACACACGCTTTGAGAGAGAGTTCAGAGAAGAAGATGATCTAACCGAATTGGTTATGATTTGTAACTGTATTCAAGAATCAGATATTACACTATTTATACCACTCAACTTACATGGCAGTCAATGCTGAGGTGGCAAAGTAAAAGGACTATACAAACTCTATATAAAATAGAGTTATCACACCCCCAAACTTAAACCATTGCTTGTCCTCAAGTAATGATAAAGAAAATCACAAACAAGAATTGCATAATTAAGAAGAACAGATCAGCTAATTTCTTTCTAAAAATGATTTTTCCAATGATGCACTCTATGAACTTCATTTTTCAGGAATTTTTCTTTAAGCCTTTGTTCTCAAAATATCCAAAGTTATTACTACTCATTTGTGTGAGTCTGTGTCCACTGAGTTTAGATTAGTTCCAAAACTAAGTAAAAATGTTCTTTTAGCCTTTAAAAAATTTAGTTCACGTTTGGTCAAGCTAAAGATTTTTCAAACGATGGAATAGAGTAACAACTTCCTCAAGTATTGGGGAGTTCTAAGCACAACAAATGGGTTTGATTTGAGTATTTCAAAACTGTTGAGTCAATGCACTATTTCCTATTTTTGGTGGTTTTTCTTGATGCAGATGCATTGAGTGCATGAGCATCGTATTTCTGTAATGCAGGAGCATTGAGTGCTCATGCATTGAAACTACATACATGACTTTTTAGCATATATTGCCCTCCTCACTGACCCCATTTTGCATATTTTTTTCTGTTTTTTTCTTTTCTTTTTCTTTTTGTAGTTTTTTTTTCTTTTTCTAATGCATTATTGGAACGGGTACAGTTTCTGATTCAGGCAAATATAGCTATTTTTACAACAACTTTGGTACTTGTAGTGCTTTTAATAAACCTATGGCATTGACTTCTCTAAACTCTTCATACTCAGCCTTAATTTTCATTGAACCACCCCCAAACTTAATTCTTTATGCTATTCTAAATTTTTAGTAAAAATTTAGCAAATTGATCTTGGCTTACTAACAATTTCTTTTGCATCAGATTGTTTTCTAAATAGCAAGGTTCTTTTCTAAAACTCAGTTTTGATGTGTAGAAGCAATAATAAAATTGGTTATTCGTAAAAACAAAGCTTCTTTCTTTTTGTTTCTTTCATCATTAAAACTCAGTTTCAAATAGGTGCATTTGTTTTTGTTTGTCAAAAGATTATCAACTGATCAAGCTTCAAAAGTTTCAAACCTTACTCAGAAATTATCTAATCTATACGAAAAACAGAATTCACATACTTACTACTTCAAAATAGTTAAGTACATTAAGTACATCTAACTCTAATGTATATATTATACTACTTAAAACACACATATATATTATCATGCATATATAAGTTCTTAACTTAGCTATTTAAAACACACATATATTATCATGCATCTATAACTTCTTAACTTGGCTACCCCCCCCCCCCCCAACTTAAAGTTGAGCAGTCTCCCCACTGCTATTTAAAATCAAAATCTGGGGGGGGGGGGGGTTAGAGTTCACAAAATAAAATATAGTGCAAAATATATATCATAAGTACTTAAGCAAAATATTAACAACATTCAAAAGTTTTACTGTTTTGTTGCCCCACTCTTGAGCCTTGAGCATTACCTTACTGGTATGTGCTTCACCTTCTGCTTCTTCTTCTTGTGCTCCTCAGCTTTTGGTGCACCTGCACCAGATGCAATTTGCAGATGCACTAGATGCAGCTGCATTAGAAGTTCATTCACCTACTTTCCTACAAAATACTTCAAAACATAAAACTGAACAAAAAGAACATAATTAATAATTCAAAATCATGGGTTGCCTCCCACAAGCACTTGATTTAAGAGTCTTTCAGCCAGACTAAGTCTTTGAATTTAGAGATTTTGAAGATGTGTGGTGACTTTACCTCTCACCACATGTTCACCATAGTACATTTTTACTCTTTGACCATTTACTTTGAAGGTAGTGTTTGTTGTTTGGTCAAACAAATCAACTGCACCATGGGGATACACCTTGACTAGTTTAAATGGTCCTGACCACCTCGATTTGAGTTTACCAGGGAACAGTTTCAACCTGGAATTGTAAAGTAGGACCATTCCTCCTTCCTTAAGTTCTCTTCTTTGTATTCTTTGATCATGCCAAGCTTTTGTTTTTGCCTTGTAAATTTCAGCATTCTCATAAGAGAATTGTCTTATTTATTCTAATTCATTAAGTTCCAAAAGCCTTGATGCACCTGCTTTATTAAGATCAAAATTGAGCTTTTTGATAGCCCAATATGACTTGTTTTCTAACTCCACATGAAGGTGGCATGCCTTGCCATAGACTATCCTATAGGGAGACATACCTAAGGGGTGTCTTGTATGCTGTTCTATATGCCCACAAAGCTTCATCTAAATGTAAAGACCAATCCTTCCTTGTGGGGCTAACCATATTTTCTAGCATTCTTTTGATTTTCCTATTTGATAGTTCAGCTTGTCCACTTGTTTGAGGGCGGTAGGCTGTAGCAATTTTATGTTTTACCCCATATTTAGCTAGAAAGTTTTCAATAAGTTTAGTACAAAAATGTGAACCTTCATCATTAATGATTGCTCTTGGGGTACCAAATCTAGTGAAAATGTTTCTTTGAAGGAATTTGTTCACAGATTTGGCATCATTATTTGGTAATGCTATTGCCTCTACCCATTTGGACACATAATCCACAGCTACTAAGATATATAATTTGCCAAAAGAGGGTGGAAAAGGTCCTATGAAATCCATTCCCCATACATCAAAAAGCTCATTTCTAAAATATTGGTTCTTGGCATTTCATGTTTTTTAGAAATATTTCCTACCCTTTGACATTTAACACAGATTTTGACCAAAAAATATGCATCTTTAAATAAAGTTGGCCAATAATAACCTGATTGTAATACCTTAGCTGCTGTTCTGGTGCTCCCAAAGTGTCCTCCATATGGTGCACCATGATAGTGCAGCAGCACTGACTGCTGTTCTTCTTCTGGAATGCATTTCCTCATTAGTTGGTCTGGGCACATTTTGTAAAGAAAGGAATCATCCCAATAGTACTGTTTGACTATATGGAAGAACCTCCTTCTTTCTTGATATGTCATGTTCACTGGCACCACTTTACTTGCAAGAAAGTTTACTATATCAGCAAACCATGGTGTAGCTGTATTTGGTGCACCTGCATTGGGTGCAGGGGCATTGGTTGCTGTCAAGGTAACTGCTAATAGTTTTTCATCAGGGAAACTTTCCTTGATCTCACCTTCCTTTGTACATGTACCTTCACTCTTAAGTCTAGATAAATGATCAGCAACTTGGTTCTCTACCCCCTTTTTGTCACGAATTTCAAGATCAAACTCTTGAAGGAGGAGAACCCATCTTATTAACCTTGGTTTTGCATCTTTTTTTGAAATTAAATACTTGATGGCAGAATGATCTGTGTAAACAATTACTTTGGTGCCAACCAAGTAAGATCTGAATTTATCAAATGCAAAAACCACTGCTAATAATTCTTTTTCAGTAACAGTATAATTCATTTGAGCTTCAATTAATGTTTTGCTAGCATAATATTTGGAATGAAATACTTTGTCATACCTTTCCCCTAGGACAGCTCCCACAGCAAAATCACTAGCATCACACATTAATTCAAATGGCTTGCTCCAGTCTGGTGTAACAATCACTGGTGCTGTTACCAATTGCTAGCATAATATATGGAATGAAAGACTTTGTCATACCTTTGCCCTAGAACAGCTCCCACAGCAAAATCACTAGCATCACACATTAATTCAAATGGCTTGCTCCAGTCTGGTGTAACAATCACTGGTGTTGTTACCAATGCTTTCTTGAGTTTATGAAATGCTTCCATGCAAGACTCATCAAAGTTGAATGGTGCATCATGTTGTAAGAGTACACATAATGGCTTGGATATTTTTAAAAAATCTTTGATAAATCTTCTATAGAAACCTGCATGGCCTAAAAACTCCTGATACCTTTAACATGTGTTGGAGGAGGTAATTTCTCAATCACTTCAATCTTGGCTTTATCCATTTCAAGGCCTTTCTTTGATACTTTGTGGCCAAGCACAATGCCTTCTTGCACCATAAAGTGACACTTCTCCCAATTTAGAACCAAATTTGTTTCCTCACATCTGTTGCGAATTTCTTCCAAATTTGATAAACAAAGTTGAAATGGCTCTCCAAATACTGAGAAATCATCCATGAATACTTCCATTGATTGCTCAATGAAATATGAGAATATTGACATCATGCATGTCTGGAATGTTGCAGGTGCATTACACAATCCAAATGGCATCCTTCTAAATGCAAATGTGCCATAAGGACATGTAAAAGTTGTTTTCTGTTGATTTTCAAGTTCTATTGAAATTTGATTATAGCCTGAGTAGCCATCTAAAAAGCAATAAAACTCCTTGCCTGCTAATCTATCCAGCATTTGATCTATGAATGGTAAAGGGAAGTGATCCTTTTTTGTAGCCTTATTGAGCTTTCTGTAATCCATACATATCGTCCAACGTGTGATAGTTCTTGTAGGTATCAATTCATTTTTGTATTGGCTATAACTGTCACACCCCCTTCCTTTGATATACATTGTATAGGGCTAACCCATGTACTATCTGATATGGGATATATTATGCTAGCATCTAGCCACTTGATTATCTCCTTCTTTACTACCTCCTTCATAATTGGATTCAGTCTTCTTTGACTTTCTATGCTGTTTTTGGAGTTTTCATCCAAACTGATTCTGTGCATGCATAGGGTAGGCCTAATTCCTTTTATATCTGACATTTGCCACCTTATTGCCTTTGTATATGCTTTCTCAGGGTATTAATGAGATGATGCTCCTGCTTTGAGGACAAGTTAGAAGCTATGATCACAGGGAGAGTATCATTTTCCCCTAAGAAGGCATACTTGAGATGTTGGGGCAATTCCTTCAATTCAAGTTTGGGAGGTTTTTCTATTGAAGGTAGATTCTTCTTGAGGTTTGGATCTTCAAGATTGAAAGACTCATAGTTTCTTCCCCATACCTCTTTAATTGAATTTTCTTCTGGCAAGCTTTCGTTTTCTACCATGTCTTCACCCAGCAGTGCAAGAGCATCAGATGCAAGAGCATTGATCAGATGATCCTATTGTTTGTGAAATTGTTTCTGCACTAATTGACTCAGAGAGATTATGGCTGAACACTCCTCAATATTCTCTGTGGGATATTTTAATGCATTCATCACATTGAATTTCACCTCTTGATCATTCACCCTCATGGTTAGTTCAACTTTTTGTACATCAATGAGTGTCTTTACAGTTGCCAAGAATGGTCTTCCAAGGATAATTGAGACTTCCTTATCTGCATCAAAATCAAGAATAACAAAATCTGCAGGAAACACAAATTTGTCAACTTTAACCAGAATATCTTCTATAATTCCTTCAGGGTATGCTACTGATCTATCTGCTAATTGCAGTGTCATAGTTGTAGGCCTGGCATTTCCAATTTCAAGTTGTGTAAATATTGATTTAGGCATCAAGTTGATACTTGCACCTAAATCACATAATACACGACCAGTGTAAAATTTTCCAATTGAAAATAGAATTGTAAAGCTGCCAGGGTCCTTCAACTTCCTAGGAATTTTGTTTTGCAAGATTGAACTGCATTCTTTTGACATAGCAACTTTTTCAAACTCCCCTAGTCTTCTTCTTTTTGTTAGCACATCTTTCATGAATTTTGCAAAATTTGGCATTTGTTGAATAACTTCAACTAAGGGCACATTGTGTAACTGTTTTAGTACCTCAAGGAATTTGCTAAATTGCTTCTCCTCATGAGCTTTTTTTTAGTCTTTGTGGCAGAATCAAATGCAGAAGCATCAGATGCTTCAGTATTCTGTGAATTTTTTTCTTTTCTGTTTTCCTTGTTTTTTTCATTTTTTTTCTTTTTCTCCCTTACCTTTACCTTCTATCCCATCCTCATATGGTTCTGATAGATCTTTTCCATATCTTAGAGAAATGACTTTTACCTGTTCCTCACCTTGCCTCTGTGAGGCGGAAGCTTCTGCGTTAGATGGTAGTGAACCATTTGGCCTTTGATATAGAGTTGTTGCTAATTGCCCCACTTAATTCTCCAGATTCTTGATTGAATGCCTACCTGTTCTTGTTTCACTTATAAAGGATTTGAGCAGGTATAGGTGGTCTTTGATAGTTCTGAGATTGGAATCCTGGTGGTGAAACAGGTGCAGCTGCATTAGGTGCAGCAACATTGTTGTTACTCCAGCAAAAATTTGGGTGGTTCTTCCATCCAGGGTTATAGGTGTTTGAGTAAGGGTTATTGTTCCTATTATATCCTACATAATTGATAGAAATAGGGTTGCTAGGACATTCTTCATACAAGTGACATCCTTCACAATATACACAACTAACAGTTCCTGGAGGGGTTTGTTCTTTTGCTGCTACAGGTGTTTCTGTTAATGCAGCTGCATTGAATGCGGGAGTATTAGTAGATTTAGGTTTTTGATAATGTTGGTTAGTGACGCTACTTGAGCAGACAGAGCTGATACTTCACTAATTTCATGCACCCCTGATGTTTTCTTTTGTGCACTCACCCTCTCAGTAGGCCAACTAGAGCTATTGGTTGCAATTCTTTCAATCAATTCACAAGCCTCATTGTAAGATAGGTTTAGTAACACTCCTCCAGATGATGCATCAAGCATTATTCTGGTTTGGAGGTTTGAGGTTCCAAACCATTGTAAAAAGTTTCCATTTGAATAATGACAGGTAATCCATGATGGGGACATTTTCTTAAAAGTTCTTTCCATATTTCCCATGCTTCAAATAATGATTCAAATTCCTTTTGTCTAAAAGATGTAATATCATTTCTCATTCTGGCATTTTTAATGGGTGGAAAGTATTTTGCCAAAATTTTTTCAGCCAATTCATTCCAAGAATGGATAGAGTTAGGCTCTAAAGAGTTTAACCAAGCCTTAGCTTTATCCTTCAAGGAATAAGGAAATTGCTTCAATCTAAAAGCATCTTCACTAACACCAGGAACGACAAAGTTATTACATACTTCTAAAAATTGTTTTAAATGCAAGTGGGGATCCTCATGAGGAAATCCACCAAATTGACCTATTGTTTGAAGCATTTGGAACATCATGGGTTTAAATTCAAAGTGCACAGCATCTATATGAGGTCTGGCTATGCTAGTTTGCATATTTTGATGATCAAACATAGCATAGTCCCTCATTGGCCTATCTCTATCATTAATCATACCTATGGGACCCATGTTGATCCTCTAATTGAACCTGGTCTAGATCTTTCTCCTTCACCTTGTTGAGACATTGTAATTCTATAGCTTTGGAGTCTTTGTTTCTGGAGTCTCAGCAACTTCCTAAATCTTCTTTCTATTTCAGGATCTAATCTGAATTCTGGTGATTTGGTCCTGTGCATATGCTAGAGCATCCTGTGCTCCTGCATTCAGAAACAAAATACCAGAGTAATAAACACTAATTTACTATATATCTAAACAACAAAAATTAATGGCAATCCCCGACAACGGCGCCAAAAACTTGGTGAGCGAAGAAGATAAGGTGCAAGTATACACAGTTGGCAACAAGTAATAAAGTGAAAGTAGAGTATCGTACCCACATGGATTGGATTAATCTTTAGGATTTAAATAGATAGATAAGTTAGTATTAAGTAACCAAGTAACAAACAATAATTGGTGATGTGGAAACAGAAAGTAAACAACTAAATAAAATGAGTTTGTAGTTAAGCGAGAAAGATAGTTGAGAATGTCTTTACCAAATAAGTCACCTTCAATAGTTTTGTGTTTTGAGAATATCTTTACCAAATAAGTCACCTTCAATAGTTTTGTGTTTAGATGTGATGCAGGTGCACTGAATGCTGTTGCATTAGAAATGTGATTTTCAGTCACTGTCTTCAGAGTTTCATTACAAGCTCTTATGTCTAAGTTGCTAAATAAGTTCACTCCTGTATTTTAAGTATCCACAGTATCACCCTTTGGACTATGCTATCCTATGTCTAGGTTTTAGCATGGTTTCAACAAATTTTCCTTAATTAAAACACTTACCCATATTAGTTCTTGAGTTCTAGTTATAAACCATATCTGTATTTATAACTCTACTTGTTCTAAGTGATCAATCTCAAAATAAGTGTTGAAAGAAGTATAAAACAAGAACTAAAATGCACACATAACATATGATTGCAATAACTTATTTAAAAGATCATTATAAGGTTAAAACATCCCATCTAAAAGAGTTTAGTTCATGCTAGATATTACGAGGCATATATAAACAGAATAAATCATATTCATATATTTGATATCACAAAAGGGAATAAGGTAAGAGTTTACGCGGTTGGAGTTCCCTTTGTTTGAAATTGCCCTGCAATGCATGTGCATCAACTCCACTGCATTCAGCTAGCACTACTTACTTGTGTGGAAGTAAAGAAAGAGTTGTCAATTCCTTTCTTGCCTTCTTACAAGAGAATGAAAAACTAATTCTAAAACTATCTATATTAGTGTATGGAATTGAGAGATGAGATATATTTTTCAAGTGAGAGATGGAGGTCTTTATATAGGCTTCAAGTGGAGCTTTCCTTCATAACAGGGTTTGCTTGATAACAAAGTTAGTGTTGCCTTTAGTCACTTCAGCCCAAAAGTAATGCAAATCCTCCACTTAACCAAGAAGGGAGGTCCTCTAATGGATGGCCAAGTGTCCCTAGGTGAGTAACTCTTCAAAGCTATCTTTTATGGTAGGCGCCGAAATTTGTGACTTGCATGTGCTTTCATGACCAAGCATGACATCATCAGCTGAGTGCTTGAGCATCTTGATGTTCTAGCATTTCTTCAAGCATTGTAGTCTGTTTTGAGTGCAGGTGCATCCAATGCAGGTGCATTGTTGAATTGCTAATGCAGGGGCATCACGTGCAGGTGCATTGAACAAACATATCAAAAATACCAAAATATATGCAATATGCTAAGTTATATTCATAACCCTCTTTTAACTTTGAATGTTGTTATTTTATTTATAAGACTTTATTTACTATATATTTTTACTTAGAACTTAGCAATTATTTAGGTTCAGATGCGTAAATAACTCTATATAAAATAGAGTTATCAATGGGGTTTCGTCATTTCCATGGGTTCAATTTAGCATTGCTAGGGAAGCAGGCGTGGAAAATCATGACCCACGCGGATACTATTGTTGGACGTGTCTTGAAAGCCAAATATTGTCCAGATGGTGACTTTATGGGGGCTCGCTTGGGCTATAATCCCGGCTACATATGGCGTAGTATCTACTCTTCCCGGGTTGTGGTAAATTTGGGATCACGTTGGAAGATTGGTGATGGAAGTCGTGTTTCGGTTTAGGGTGCTCCATGGTTGAAAGGTAGGAAGGACGCTTTCATTCGTTCTCCAATTGTGGCGGGGAAAGAAAATATGAAGGTTGGAGATTTGTTGAAAGAAACGCGAGATGAGTGGAATGAGGCTTTGGTTGATTCTATATTTAATAGACATGAAGCAAATCTTATTAAGCAAATGCCAATTTACAACTTGAATGAAGAAGACAAACTTGTTTGGTGGAGGAGTCGCAATGGGGAGTATTCGGTTAAGTCCGCTTATTACGACATCATGGAGGATTTAAATTGATAATTCTAATCTCCAGCTTTCGGGTAATTGGATGCAAATTTGGAGGCTCAAAGTTCCACAAAGAGTTAAAATTTTCCTTTGGTGTTTGGCTCGTGGTTGTCTTCCAACACGTGGTAATCTTAGAAGGAGGCATGTGCCATGTGAGGAGGGATGTCCTATGTGTAATGAGGGTGAGGAGAATGATCTTCATTTGTTTTTTCACTGTCAGCATGCTGTGACAGTTTGGACAGCCAGTGGCATTCCTGCTGCTGCACTCCTGATCCCGCAGCAACAACATCAGTTTCGGGACTGGTTTTTTCAGCAGTTAGTTTAACTTTCAGCTGACCATCAGAAGCTCTTTGCAATGGTATTATGGACTCTGTGGAAGCAAAGGAATGACAAGGTATGGGATAGCGTATGAAGGCTCCTACGATAGCGATGCAACTTGCAATTGATTATCTTCAAGCATGGGAACTCACAAGGCACAAGACGAATCACATCAGGGCTGAAACAGTATCAACTAGAATCGATCGAAATGAATGGGTGAAACCAGCTGCAGGTTTACTCAAATGCAACATTGATGCTGCACTTTTTGAACAGGAAGGTAAATATGGTATTGGTATGTGTCTAAGGGATGAAAATGGTAGCTTCATGGAAGGCAAGACGATGTGGTTTGAAGGTGTCCCGGAACAAGAAGCGGAAGCAATGGGATTGTGGCTTGCTCTAAATTGGTTGAAGGACTTAGGCTTGGAGTCAATAATCATTGAGATGGATTGTCTCTCGGTGGTTAATGCGGTAACCAAAGCAACGTCTAACAACTCAGATTTTGGAACTATTATTTCTCATTGTAATTCTTTTCTCTTTCAATTTCCAAGCTATAGGATTAGCTTTATTAGGAGGCAAGCAAATCTTGTGGCTCACACCCTAGCAAGGGCTTCAAGATGTTATGCTAGCTCCAAAGTTCATTGCATTGCTCCTAGTTGTATTACAAACATTATTGATAGTGAAATGATATGAGTTTGCTTTGGTCAAAAAAAAAATATTGTTATCACACCTCATTTTTATTTAAAAACATTTTATAACTTCCTAAATTTAGGATTGAAAATCAAGCCGTCCCCTCCTAAACCCTCCATCCAAAACCCGAACATAATACCTTAAAGATGCCATTGATGACTATGGAACTATTAAAGATGTCATTATTCTCGCCCCCGTTTGCTTGCAGAACATGCTGGACTCAAGTTTGATAATTGTTGGATAATGGGTCTGAGGAACTATTAACGATGCCGTTGATTGTTTGTTTGAGAATGTTATGGTTGTAGTGTAGTGTTTTTTTTAGATATACGAGTATTTTACCCGTGCATACGTATGAGTAATACTGTATTTGTTATGATTTGCTATGAAAATATAAATACGTTGAAAGTTGCAAAATGTAATAAAAGAAAAAGGAAAAACTCGATAAAAAGCTTTATTTTCAAATTTATTAAAGGCTAAAGTGCTCCCGGGGTCCCTTATCTTTATTTAAAGTAACGAATTAGTCCTTTATGTTTTTTTTGTCCCAAATAAGTCCTTTATCTTTCAAATTTTTGACACATAAATCCTTTTCCGTTAACAGTGCTGATTTATGTGTCAAAAAAAAGGATTTATGTGTTAAAAATTTGAAACATAAAGGACTGATTTGGGACAGAAAAGGATTTATGTGTCAAAAATTTAAAACATAAAGGACTGATTTGGGACAAAAAAAAGATAAAGGACCAAATCGTTACTTTAAATAAAGATAAGGGACCCCGGGAGCACTTTAGCCTTTATTAAAATAGTTGTGTTGGAAAAAGTTAAAAAAAGTCGGTATCTTCTTATAATATTGATAATGGAGTAAAAATCAATAAAAGAGAAAATGAGATTTAAGGTAAAATATCCACCCTGTTGGCGCTCCCATTGGCACTCCTGTTGACGCTCTCGTTGCCGCTCTCATTGCCAGTCTCTCGTTGCGACATTATTACTCTTTTTTTTCTATATGATTTAATATTAATTTAATCATATTCATTTAATTATAAAAAAGTTATTTTGTAATTTTTGATAGTGGTTAATTTTTTTTTTACAATTGTTAGTGGTTAATTGATTGATTTTATTTATTATCTGAAAAATTGATTGATTTTAGTAGTTTTAATAGAGAGATTATAGTAAATACTAAATTATAAATTATTTAATCATTTTAATTAAATTATTAACAAAAAGTTATTTTAAAATTTTTGCTAGTGGTTAATTTATTTTGTCAAAAAAATGATTAATTTATGTTAGTGGCAAAATGACTAAAATACCCAAAAAATGGACACATGGCGGCCTAGTAGAATGTCTAAAAATATCAAATTGCTAGCGGTTAGTTTTATTATAGTAGTATTAGGTAGATAGATAGATAGACAAGATTAGAGAATGGAATAAAAATCAGAAAAAAGAAAATGAGGTCTAATATAAGTTATGCACCCCTGTAGCCACCGGCGTTGCGGCTCCTCTTGCGGCTCCCTTTATCGCTCTCGTTGCCGCTCCACGATCCTTTTCTTGATTGTATTTGATTAGTTGTTATGAATAAAATGCATTAGATACTTTCCGTAAAAAAAACATGTCACATTCAATGTGAGAAACACACCCTCAACCCTAAATTAATTAACATCTGGAACAAGAAAGATAAAACAACGGGTGCCCCAAAAAATTACATACTACTGTAATATGTTGTGATTTTTTTTTTTGACAACAATATGTTGTGATATTATCTTAGATTTTGTATAACGCAACCTCACGAAACTCATTTTTCTTTTCAAACTATTTGTCAAATGAAAAAGATCACTTTTCATGCTGCATTCATTGGCTCGGTATTTAATTGAGGCATTTGCCATTTATTACACCATTAATGCGGTTTTTAAGTGGTGGGACTTGATGGATTCATTGTGATATTGATTGATATATCCATTAATTTGGTATTTTGTTATATGTCATTTTCACGTATCCAAAAAAAAAAACGGATGCATATACACAACTAATAGAAACTTAACCGATAGAGTGGGGTTCAGCGGTTGGGGCTGAACTTCTCTTAACCAAGGATCGGGGGTTCGATCCCCGCCTTGGGTACGGAACAGCGTTAAAACTCTGAGCCAGTTGTCTTGCCCCTCGAGGCACCTACAATGAGCGAGGGATTAGTCACTGTTCTCCGTGTGGTGGATACCCGGGTTTACAAAAAAAACTAATAGAAACTTAGTTTAAAAAAATCAATAAGAGTTTGTCCGAGTGGTAACTGGACTCGGATCGCACTCCAAATTCTCGGGTTCGAATTTTGGAGGTGGAGAAAACTCTGTTGGGAAGGGAGAACCACGCGGACCGACAAAGCCGGGTACTCGTGGCCAGCCAGGTTTTTCAGTGTAAATTAGTCATCGACAAAGACGATGTAAACTGCGCGCACTAATGACATAGTATAAAAAAAACTAATAAAAACTTAACATTTGAGTATTATTATAAAAACTCACACACTTGGCTTAATGACTTAAACTACTTTGAGACATGAATGATCGATTTGGTGCTCCTAAATTTGATTCTCATAGTGAATAAATTCGGTATTGCCTAATACAAAATTTGCTCCAAATCACGAGTGGAGATTAATCTTTCGTGTAGTTAGAGGTTTAAAAAGAAAATTTTATTTATGGGGAACATTGGCATTGGCCCAAAAAATTATGCGCTCAAATTCAACGTATGTCACTTTTGTTCTTTTTTTTTTCGGAACAACGTTGGCTACCTACGTAGTGTCTCAACGCTTTCAATAAAAGACTATTCTCTGCTCGTGCTTAGGATCAAATTTTGCACTGGTCAACACCGAATTTGTCCACTGCAGGAATCGAACCTGAGAGCACCAGATCGACCTCTGTGTACTAGGTTACTTTTATTCTATTTATGCTGAAGATGCTTTTATACACACATTTTTTTATAACAAACAAGTAAATAAATTTTCAAAATGAGAACTACGAGATATGTATAATGCAAAGCTAGTGAATTTTAAACATATAAACAAAACATATCAGATCGTTTGAGACGGCCATGATCATTGTAGAATTTGGAGGCCCCATCATCGATGTTGAAAACTTGATGGTGACTAATAAGGCTAGTGTTCCACTTCCTTAAATGGAGAAACTGATAAAATTAAAAAAAGAAATGGACTCACCACCGCAATAGAATTTAAAATTTCCTCTAATGTTGCGGATGATTGACACACTAAAATGGTAAAACCACTTTTTTTTGACAAAAAAGGTAAAACCACTAGTACCTAAAATAAAAACCACTAATACCTAAAACCTTGACTACCAACTACTAGTAATTTCTTACATCATTTTACCCAAATTAAATATTTATACAGAGCACCAGAACTCCAAATTAAAGGGTGATCCCAATACAAGCCAAAACTTAACTTACCCCAAAGAAATACAAGCCAAAAGAGAACTTGACGTTAGTAGCTTTTTTTTTAATCATTATTGGCTACTAATGTAGTGTCACAAATATTTTCAAAGAAAAAATAATTTTCGTTGGTGTTTAGGATCAATTTTACACTAATCAACAGTTAACATTGAGTTTATCTACTACGAGAGTCAAACTCATAAGCACTGTTACTAAGAAATTCCTTAGTATCATAAGTCTTTGTTGTCCAATGTATTTAATTTTTTCTCAAATTTGTAAGCATACTTCACCATGCACTAACATCTCCAACCTTTGCCCACAAAAATATAGTACATTTAAAATGCACAAGCTATAAAATAGATAATGACATTTTTTTGGGGCGAATAGAAAATGACATATATGCTTACTAATTAGTGATTTTAGATAGAATTAATTAATTCTCTAACTAATAAGTGATTTTCCTAATCACCACCAGTATCAAATGTTTCCGGTATATGGTATATGTGCAGCTGGCACCTACCAGATATAAGAAGCAAAGTATTCAACAAATGAAAAATTTGCAAAAGAGGAAAAAATAAAGGCACTTCAATTTTTTGTTGTGTTTGAGAGATGCTTTTTAACTTCTTCGTGATGCATTTGATGTGTAAATTAAGTATAGCATTGCCTGTAGCCATGCAAATATGGTCCCCTCGTATACACACCCTTTTCCTTGGCTCATGTTCACTTTCCTTCCCCACATGCATTCACACAAACCTACGTACATACATAGAGAAAAAGAGATAGAAAATGTAATTAAGGTTTCCCCACTTTTTTAGGGTATTTTTGGTTCTACACTGGCTAATTCCCAAATATGTCAAAATCAATTTTGTATTTCTAGAATTACTTTTGGCACAGTGGCATAAGCTATCCTGAGACACGAGGGGTCGAGTCGCTACTTCCGAGTTCGATTCCCACAATGGATAATAACACTGACACGAGGGGTCGATTCGCGAGGCAAGTGGGAAATTGAAGTTTATCTCAAAAAAAAAACACAATAAGTAGCTCCTTTTAGAAAAAGCACTACTGAAACTCTTCTCCGCGTTTTTGGCTTGAGGAGCGCTTTCCTCAAAGCGCTACTAATGATGCTCCGCGTTTTTGGCTTAAGGAGCGCTTTAAAACACAAAACGCTACTTATAGTGCTCTGTGTTTTTACCATAAGTAGCGCTTCCAAATTAACAAGCGCTACTAAAGATGTAACATAAGTAGCGTTTTATTAAAAAAGCCACTTAAGAAATTTGTTCCTAAACACGAGTGAATATTAGTCTTTCGATAAAAGCATTGAGACATTCCGTAGGTAGCAACCAAAAAAGTTAAAAAATAATATGTTCCCAAGAGCTTGAAAAATCAATGCATAAGCACTTGGACTTTAAACTTGTACACATAGAGCAAATGAAATGTGACCTAGTAATGGAACCATGCTATTGTAGAATCATCAGTTCTATAGGACAGGTAAAACCTCCAAAAGCGCACTTGTAGAATTGTCTGAATTGAAACAAGGTAACATGTTTCAGTGTATGGTTAATCCACATTTTTGACTGTTTTGATCCTCCATAGTCAGGAAAGATATTGGTCCCATATGATTAGTTTAATTACGCCCTGCTTTAATCTCTTTATATACACCCCCTCCAACCCACATTACTTCTCATCACCTCTCTAAATTGATTTCTTTCTTCTCCTATAGTACTCTCTACAAGGCTCCCTCTCTCTTTCAAAAAAAAATATATATATCTTACATCCCTTATCTCTCTCTCCCCCACTGCTGGGCTCTCTCTCTCTCTCTCTCTCTCAATATAAATTATTCTTCCATTTCTCCTATATAAGTTGGTGTTGGTGGAGGGAAGCTTGGAGGAAAAAGGAGGTGTGGGTGCTTGAAGAAAGTTCGTCATCCCTTCCTCTAAATTCTTCTTGGGAGTACCACCTCTTGAGCTTTATTGGGTGAGCTTCTAAAATTTTCTGATAGTGGTAGTTTTGGTAGTTTTCTGAAGATAATAAACTTGTTCATCATAAACTTTTTATTAAAAAGGATTTATTTTTGTAAACTTGTTTCAAAGAAATATTGTAAGCAAAAATCACAAATTTCTTCTCCTTTTTCCTATCCAAAACGGTGGCTCTCTAGGAAGGAAAATTACCCATGAGAAAGTTTCATGTTTAACAAAAAAAAGGTCTGATCTTTACACTATAAATAAGATGGGAAGATGGATCTTTGAGGGGGGATCTCACTTTTTATGAAGTTTTGATGCTTCTTTTAGTTAGATCTCATTTATTTTAAAGGAAAGACTTTGCTTTTTTCCCAAGGATTTGATATTTGAAAAATGAAAGGATGTTATTTTAAAAGGTATAATTTTTAGCAAGTCTGAAATTTAGAGTCATCAAAAGTTTTCGTAAAATTAACGGTATTTTTTTATCATGATAAAAATTAGTTTTTTGTTAAAAAGAAAGGAAATTTTTAGCATCAAACATGTTCAAATGATTTTGGGAAAAAAAATATCTAACTTAAGATTTCAAATTGAAGCTTTGAAGTTTGAGAAAAGATTAGGAGTAAAAGTTTGTTTGAAAAGATATTACTTTGCTCATGAAATGAGTATGTTCAGTGTTTTTGCGATATCTCTTTACATTCATCTCATTTTTAGTTGATTATTTGTTTTCTAAAAACTGTACTCATTTTGCTATTGTTTATGCACAAATTTTGTTGGATTTGACTTAGTATTGCTAATTTAAAATGTCTCATAAAATTGCAAAATAATTGAGACCCGATTTATAATGTTGTCTCCATATATAGGTTTTTTCTTTACTTACACATTAGTTAATTCGTTAACAGAAAATGATATTATCAAGGGTACCCTTGGGGGAATGACTATTAGAGGTTTGTCAAAAAACCATAACATATGGAGGACATTTCAGACTGTTTGAAGGGTAGCCTTGTGGGAATGGCTATTGGAGGTTTGTCAGAAAGGCAGAACATATGGAAGACTTGTCAGGCTATAGGGGATATAGCATTTGCATTCTCATATGCCGTGGTTCTTATTGAAATTCAGGTACACCTCTTCAGAATCTAACTGCTGCAATTCAATGTGATTTAAAACCTTTGCTAACCAAAATCTATGATACAGGATACTTTGAAATCACCATAGATTAGCTTTATTATTCTGAACCTTAGATTAGCTTTATTCTGAACCTTAGATTAGCTTTCGGGTTAAATAGCATTGTTGTTTTATTAATGTTTTGTGTTTTTTAAAAATTATTATGCAGTATTTAAATTGTGGTAACTACTGAATCTTGAGATGATTACATGCAGTTTTTTGTTTTACTCAGTTTAATTTTTTTATAAAATTATGTTGTGTCCATAGCAAACTAATGAATATATAATGTATTTTGCAGGTGGTGCCAATGTTGTTTTTGTCGGATTTCTCCAACAAGTCAACCTATTTGGAACTTTAATAGGGTACACCATAGTTGCTTCCACTAGCACGGGGTAAGTATATTATCATGAACTCACTACTTAGATATAAACATAAGTATTTTTTTTTATAAATATCTTCAAACGTGTTTATTATACTTTAAAAATGACAATCTTTTTTATTATATAAACTTCTTCTCATTCTTGATTATGTGGTGAATTGAATAGGGAAATCGAGAGGACGATTTGCTCCCACGGATTTAAAGGAAAAATGTCATGTAACAACATTTTAAATGATAACAAATATGTAATTATTTTGGCATGGTAGAAGTTCTTCTTTCACAACTTCCAAACTTTCACAATATATCATGGCTATCAGCCGTTGCAGCAACGATGTCATTCACCTATTCTCTTATCGCCCTTTCACTAGGAATCGCTAAAGTAGCTGGTGAGTATTTGATATATACCACTATTTCTAATGCTATATTCCCTACCCCTCACATTGGTTAATTTTTTCCACAGAAAACGGTACTCTCAAGGGTAGCCCTATGGGAATGGCTCTTGGAGGTTTGCCGGAAATGAAGAACATATGGAGAACCTGTCAGGCGATAGGGGATTTGGCATTTGCTTTCTCATATGCCATAGTTGTTATAGAAATCCAGGTACACCTCTTCAAAATCTAACTGCTGCAATTCAATTAATTTAAAACCTTTGCTAACCAAAATCTATGATACAGGATACTTTACAATCACCACATGAAGAAAAGTACATGAATAGAGCAACCAAGCTTAGCATAGGAACGACAACACTTTTTTACATGTTATGCGGAGGTTTTGCGTACACCGCCTTCGGAGACAAAGCTCCGGATAACCTACTCATGGGCTATGAATCCTACGGCCTAGAAATTATACCCAATATTGTTGTAGTTATTCATTTGGCGGGAGCTTATCAGGTTTTCAGCCAGACCATTTTTAACTTTGTCGAGAAGGCGGCTGAAACAAGATGGCCAAATCTTAAGCAAGAATTTTCAATCTCGTATTTTCCTTCTTATAAATGCAATATTTTTAGATTGATTTGGAGGTCTGCCTTTGTGATATTGACCTCCCTCATATCACATTTAATTCCGTTTTTTAGCGGAATTGCGGGGCTAATTGGGGCCTTTTGGTGTTGGCCCTCTGAGCATATACTTTGCGGTGGAGATGTGGATCTCCCAAAAGGAGATTCAAAAATGGAGTCCAAGATGGATTTGGCTGAAGATATTCTCAATTTGTTGTTTCATTGTGTCCATTACAGCTGCAATCGGGTCTGTTGCCGGTTTAATGCAGGACTCTAAAGCATTATAGAAGGGATGAGCTTGACGTTTGTAAGACTAGAATTTGCACTATGTAACATTGATCATAAGACGAGAATTTGCACTATGTAGTACTTAATGAATATAAAAATAAATAATACTATGTAACATTGATCATATCCACTGTCACATATACTTCAACTAATGATTGTTGTAGGGAAATTCTTTGCTACCATTCTCACAAATGCACACAACCTGTATATTAATGATTGTTGTGCCTTCATTTTTCTCGGGGTTTCACCGGAAGTAGCTAGCTCTTCTCTGCCTAAGGAATGGTCATAAACTAGCATGCCGAAATATAATTCAAACAAAAAAATCTATGATATCCTATTTCTATATATAAATCCTAGAAGCCATACACACCATTTAAGGGGGAAAAATGCAAGACATGCAGCAAATCACGTAAGGAATAGGGATTGCTGGGCGGGAAGGATACTGATCCATGCAATTGTGTCATACGTACTTGGAGCCCAATTTTTACAACCTGCTCCATTTGTTGACTTATTGGTTGTGTTCACATAGGTAATCAGTAAAGTGGGATACAAAGTCAAAAAAATATTAAATGAGTAGAAGCTGCCAACATATTTTTCAACCCACATATTAGCTGTATACAGCTGTTAATGAGTAATATACAGCTGTTAATGAGTAAAGTGGGATACAAAGTCAAAAAAATATTTGATGCTACGTTGAAAAAAGAACTACACCATCAATACAAATGACTTTCTAAATCTCCTCTATTCAGGTTTTCAATACAATTGAACTGCTCATCCCATTTTCAAACTGAAACCTCATTATATTTCTACATTTATCTTATGCATTTCTCCCTCTCTTCTCATGTCAACAATTCTGTTCTTCTCCATGTTCTTCCAACTTCTTCTGATTTCGGCTAACATGATTTATCTGCTTTTCTTTCTTATATATAACAGGTACCTGAAACAAAATTGCTACAACCTGGTTAGAGATCATTCTATCTTCATATTTGATGTTAGTTGTACTTGCTTATAAATATTGTTTCTCAGCTACTTCAATCGCATTGTTTTACTTTTGCATTTTTGTTTTACAATCTCTTAAAGGTTTAATGTATTCAGATTCAGACCTTAAACTCTAAATTCATCTTCTTCAAAGGTAACAAGTTTATTCTTATTTCTTGACTATCAATTAAAACTTTTCCTATCTTACAATTTCCTATCTATATATGTTGTTCTTTTCCTATCTATGTTTGTTTTCAAAACACATTCAACGATTATATGGGGGGAAACACATTTTGAAACTATGGTTTTTATTACTATTTTTAATATAAAACTATGCTGCTAACTAGCCCATGTACCTCTAGATCAGAACTTTCAATAGTGTTATTGCTATCAATGGCCTAGAGAGTGAAGCTTTCAATATTTCATTACAACTTTTGTTGCTTTCACAAAAATGGTACTAGCTCCTATTCCAAAAAGTGTTTCAGGATCAATAAGCCTTTAGAATTTCCTGGATATTAGCAGTTTTTCCAGCAGTACATTTTCTACCAATAGGAAGAAAAGCTACCAAGTCAATCTTGAAAGCCAGAACAAAGTTTTCTATGTTTATTTCCAGAAGAGAAAACAACTTAGTGTTAAAACATGAAAAATTAGAATCATCTCAGAATCCATTGTAAGAAATCAAGACATTTTACAAGTCCCCCAGTTTGATCCTGGGCATAAGTAATATTGTTTGAAATTGTGTACCTTGTAAAATTTGGAAACAAAGTTTTCTATGTTTATTTGCAGAAGAGAAGGAAGAAAAGCTACCAAGTCAATCTTGAAAGCCAGAAGACAAAGTTTTCTATGTTTATTTTCAGAATAGAAAACAATTTTGTGTTAAACACATGAAAAATTGGAATCATCTCAGAATCCATAGTAAGAAATCAAGACATTTGTTAATCAGGCTTCAACAGATAATTGTGTCATCATTCATTATACAAGTGTCGGAAACAGAGAATAGGGAGAAAGCTTTACCTGTACAGAAACAAGTGATAGGCCAACCCATTTACACATATCATAGTTTGTCAATCAACATAATTTTTCCTACAAAAGTTCGTTACAGTTTGTTATCAACATAGTTATCATACAAAAGTATTGAATTAACAAAAAACACTCATAACAAAGTTTTGACAATCAACATACCCCCTCCCAGTCCATGTTTAGAAAAACATCAACACACACTACCGCCTCAAGTGTGGAAAATTAAAGGCCAACACTGAAAAGTTGTCAAAGTCAGCTACTTCAGTGTGGAAAATTAAAGGTCAACACTGAAAATTATAGCAGTAGTCAGATTTTCTAAAGTGTGAAGAAAACCAGTTTAGCGAAAGAGGAAACAAAGTGAAATCACTAAGAGAGTGATTTCATTCCTTCGATTGTATTTCTTCAAGAGTTTGTTCAAGTATTCATCATCATTTTCGTGCATTAAAGCAAGGAATTCAGAATAATCAGATAATCAAAATCTTAGGGTTTGTGAATCAACATAATCGAAGCAATACTGACAGGGCTATTGTACAATACCTGGTTCTAAGTGTTGCACGAGTAAGATTGCAGTGTTTTCAACCTTCAATCATCAACAAATCAGCACCAAACAGCAACCCTAGCAGAGCTTCATGTGATAACATATAAATTTAGGTTCAGATTTTGTGTCTTAGGTTATCTATTTGTTATGCAATAAAAAGAGAAATAAAAAAGGGTTAGAACCTTACCAGCTCCGACCACCGTGAGCCACCTGTAATATAGGCCATTCGCGAACATCCACCACTCCCGTCAAATCCCCCTTTTGTCCGTATGTTCACCTTCAAATCCGATCCAGCAACAAATGAGCACCGAACCGTAGTCGGATCCGTCACCATCCCTCTCTCCTCGTCGTCGTTGTCGTGCGACACTGTTTTTTTTAAGAACACAAAAACAAACATATCTAAAAAATGAGTGCCCCATAAATTAGAGTTAGTGCTAAGAAAAATAGGGAAATAGCAGTAGAGCCCAAACTTTAAGTTTCAGTCAGAGTTAAAAAAGGAGAGAGAGAACATTAGGATGGAGATGAAAGAACGGCTAAACGGTTAGGAACTATAAGATTTTAAAATCAAAACTCACCTCCGGCCACCGTACGCGGTGTCACCGTCACTGTAACCACCGCCGCCATCCTTGATCTGAACAAGAGTGACCAAACAGAAGAGAAATATCAGCGAAAAGTCGAAACTGAGAAATGGAACCTCCGACAATCGCCAACAGTGGTCGTCACCCACGGACGCCGTCAACGCAGTCCATTCGCCGCAAGCCACGCTGCCGATCTCCCCTCCCTCTCCGTGGTCCTTCTCCGTTCCCGTCGCACACCATTGTGCTTCTCCCCTTCCTCTTTCTCTCTCTCTCTCACCCGAAATCCGTCCCCTCCCTCTCCATAATGTGTGTGGTGCGGCGTAGGAGGAAAGAATGAGGGATTAGGTTTCTTTTGAAAACCCTAAATTTCCTTTAATACCCATTCCTTTTTTAATTCTTTTTTAAATCAGATTACTAAGTACACCCCACAAATTTAATGCACACCCCCCGTTTTAAAGCCCAGAACTCGTGGACTTGTAAACCTGAAACGGATTGGGCTCACTGTTCGCACCCCCATTTTAAAAAATACCGCCTCTGTTGCTATCCATACCTCCCCTTTTGATAACACAACACCCCTGTTAATTACACTTTCTTTTTTATTACAACTCATTTAGTTTTTATTATTATTACATCATAATTCTTCCAAACCAATTTTTTTTAGCAATTATTAATAAACACTCATTTTTGAGATATGTTTGTTTTTGTGTTCTTAAATGAGCACCCAATGCCGCTGTCGTGCGACGCTGTTTCAGTTCCGGCGTGGGAAGAAGGTTGTCGCCCTCCTTCTCCTCTATCTGTCGCATGAACGTCGTCCACGGCGTCGTCTTCGCGAGAGTGAATCCCCGTCGTAACTTCCCAGTGCATCGCATCCTTCTCTCCTTCTTCTTCCCTTCCCTTTCTTCCTTCTCTCTTTCACGTTCTACCTCTCTCCCATTTTCTCTCTCTGACCCCGTTTTCAGAGATCTGCGGTGCACAATGAAGGAAACAAATATTAGGGTTCAAATGAAACCCTAATTTCCCTTTGAAAAATAAATAATCAGATTCTTATTCGCACCCCCTATGTTTCATTATTTCAACCCCTCTGAAAACCAACAATTCGCAGGCCATTGAGCCCATAACACGAAATTGGCCTGCTGCTAAGTACACCCCCAGTTTCAATAATACACCCCCAGATTATTATTCCCTTTCTTCCTTCTATCTTTTCTCTCCATAATCCTCTTTCCTCTCGTCCGTGCTATTCTGCGATTGTGTTTTTTTTTTTGATCAAAAGTGCGGTTGTGTATTAGATTAAGGTTTCTCATCACCCAAACCACTTTTTTTTTCTTTATTCAAACAATTAAAAAAAATAATCATTTCAAAAACAATAAAACTGTTTGCTAAATCCCCACTTTATTTTTAAAAGGAACTCTTGGGCTTGGATCACATATTTTCCCCCACTTTGAGAGTGAGATGTTGAGAGCTGCGCTTTAAAAAAAATCAAGTGAGCGAAGAGAATGCTTTATTGGTAACAAATTGCATTGTCTTCAAATGACCGTTACAACATAATTATTAACTCATCGAGGCTACCCATGTTGTAAGCCCTATAACCGTAAATCGTTAAGTTAAGATCCACCCATGGTTGTCACTATTTCGTAATTAGCATTGTAGTTATCACATTAATTCACCATTATAAATGCAAACACACCCCGTGCAGTGCACGGGTAATCGCCCTATCGCAGGATTAAATGAGTTTCAATTATACATCGTATTACTCACTACCCCATCCCGTGCAATAGTATTATCAGAACATTGATGCAATATTCTATTTAGGGTACAAGATGTTAGGATTACTCAAATGATACACCCGTTAAACGTGATTGATTCACATACCACTATGCGATAAATAAGTTAATACAACCTCATTATGCAACCATTTTATATTGTCATAGTCAATAAGTCATTTATGCATGCCGTTTATGCATAATATTAGCCACCACCCTAGCCCGTGCAGCGCACGGGGTTTTTGTCCTAGTATAGAATACAATGGAAAAGCCTATAGGAAATGTACAAATTACCAAACCACATACCCCAAAAAAGATTAAAACAAACATTCATGAAAATGACAAAGGTACATATTAATATTGCTGCTAATCTCCATATCAAAAAATATATTAATATTGCTGCTAGTAAAAGTTATTCAAAAAATATTAATATTGCTGCTAATCTCCATAAACAACCAAAATCATATTTTTTGGGTAAACCCGAGTAACCACCGCACAGACAACAGTGACTAATCCCTTTCTCATTGGAGGTGCCTCAAGGGGCAGGAGAACTGGCCCAGAGTTTTAACATCAAAATAAAATAAAAAACATCAAGATTCAATAAACTTGACAAACTGAAAATACCATTCAATCATTAATCAATTGTTATAAAAACTCATTCATGCTGTCAAATGTTTTGAGGAGAAAAGAAACAACCTTACTAATATGCTCATGTAAACTAAAAAAGAAACCAATGCAACTAAATATTAAACGGTAGTACAGAAACAAAGTCTACAAAATGATAACGCTTCATAAGTCTCAGCAGCAAGTGTAGTGTGGAATTCTCTCATCTAGTAGACTAATACACACCTGACACATTCCAAGCTCCACCAAAAGGCGAGAGAAATGAGGTCGAAGGGTGCTCGGTGAATTTTCCATTTTTTAACTAAACATTTTCCTATTTTTGGTCAAGAACTATACATTTTCCTGCAAAAATAAACTATATATTTTACTCTAACTAGTTAAACGGCCCAACAAAGGTCATGGCCCAAAACCTCCATCAACTGGTTTTGCTCTTCATGTTTTTGGATGAAATCAATGAAGATGGGCTGGGACAAAGGACTAAAGAGCACCCATGTTTAGATTCTCTTTATCGAGAATCAACCATGCCTTTACTAGGTAAATAATCTTCGGGAGGAGATTCTCTCCATTGAGAATTTCACCGTAGGGTATTTAGTGTTAGATCTGGACTAATCAATACCCCCATGAAAGTGAAATAGAAAAAATGAGTCATCCCCTGAAAGATCAAATACTGAATAGCCTCCGGTGAAAGATCTTATTTTCTCTCTTTCTAGACACGCAACATTTTAGCAGATGAATAAATGAGTCATCATTATTTTTCCCAAGGCAGAGCTACTTATGCACACCTTGAAAAATAAAAATCGCGTCTTATAATAATCGAATATGATTTTTATTTTGACCCCCTGAATTTTAAACTTTGCACTTAGACCTCTCATTTCTTCTAGTTCATTGTTAAAAGAATTAATAATGAACTAGTAGTTTAAAGACCATAGTTTCCACCTCTTGAACAATTGATTAAGAGGAGGAAGTATAGGAGAAAGACTAAAAAGAATTGGAATCCTAAGTTCCAAGTGTTGTCCAATCCTACAGGAAATTAGGGACCAATGACACAATTTTAACATGTACGACCTTACGTGTGAAGGTTGTTAAATTAATTTGAAAAATATGCGCGTAAATGAAAGTAATAGGTTAATGTTTGAGACCTATTCGATTATTGCTCTTGCACTCGAAATAGCTAAAATTGGCGGATTAATGTTTGAGACCCTATTTATAATGTTGTCTCCATATATAGATTTTTTCTTCTACTTACTTACACATTGGTTAATTCGTTAACAGAAAATGATATTATCAAGGGTACCCTTGGGGGGAGTAACTATTAGAAGTTTGTCAAAAAACCATAACATATGGAGGACATTTCAGGCTGTTTGAAGGGTAGCCTTGTGGGAATGGCTATTGGAGGTTTGTCAGAAAAGCAGAACATATGGAAGACTTGTCAGGCGATAGGGGATATAGCATTCGCATTCTCATATGCTGTGGTTCTTATTGAAATTCAGGTACACCTCTTCAGAATCTAACTGCTGCAATTCAATGTAATTTAAAACCTTTGCTAACCAAAATCTATGATACAGGATACTTTGAAATCACCATATATATGAAGAGAAGTATATGAAAAAGACAACCAAGCTTAGCATTGGAATGACCACATTTTTTTAAATGTTATGCTGAGGTCTTGGGTATGTTACCTTCAGAGAGAAAGCTCCAGATAACTTGCTCCTTGACTATGAATTCTACGGGCCATATTGGCTAGGAATTATAGCCAATATTGCTGTAATAATTCATCTGGTGGGAGCGTATCAGGTTTTCAGCCAGGCCATCTTTAACTTTGTTGAGAAGGCAGCCGAAACAAGATGGCCATCATATAAAGCAAGAATTTACAATTCCGTATTTTCCTTCTTATAAATTGAATGTATTTAGATTAATTTGGAGGTCGGTCTTTGTGATCTTGTTTTTAGTAGAATTGTGGGGGTAATTGGGGCCTTGGGATTTTGGCCTCTAAGCATCTACTTTCCAATATAGATGTGGATCTCCCAGAAGGAAATTCAAAGGTCGAGCCACAGATGGATATGGCTGAAAATATTCACAATTGTTTGTTTCTTTGTGTCGACTGCAGCTGCAATTGGGTTGGTTGTCGATTTATGGCATGACTCTAAAGCATCAAAGGGATTCCATTTAAGAGCTTGACATTTTGCTCGCCTTAGCAATGGTTTTTTTTATAGGCAATGTTAGTTTGGGGAGGGGGAAATGTTAGTTTCCGGTGTTTGAACTCGGGATCTCATATTTACACTCCTTCAATATCTTTTAGTTCGTCAACTGACTTACATATTGCCTTAGCAATGGTTGATATATCTTTCTTTTTTTAATAAAAGTTGACGTATCTTTTAGAATATTGAGTTTTTAGCAAGTCATATGTACCTATATGCGAGTTCTTATAAAAAATGTAAACATTGTTAAATTTATATTCATGCCTTAGTATCATTTTCTTGGCCTTTTAATTTTAAACTCACAGCTTGTTTGAAGCCAAATGACAAACTAAATTTATGAACTTTTAAGGGTCCCATGTTACTGAAGGAATTTGACACAGGCTAATACAATTTATTTTAATTATAACTTGTACAAATTTATCTCACTCAAAGAAATTATAAGTTATTATATCACAGAAAATTTAAAAGCTAAATACAATTTGTACATGTATGACTTTGACAGAAGAAAAACACAATTGTGAATTATTAGACAAAGAAGTTTATATAATGCAAGTCATTTTATGGCAGAGGAAGTTTCTGATTTTCCAAAACATTCCTTTCAACTCTATATATATATGATTATATGCCAGGGCTTGGAGGTTGGTTCACCGGAAGATCTGATCTGATAATCCTTTCCAAGAAAATAGCTGGGAAATTGAACTTTGATATCACATTAACCTCATAAGATAAGATAAATTAATTAGTTGATCATGACATTGTCAACAGAAAATGAAGATAATCAAGCTGTCAAGATAGATGATTTATGACACTAAAAAATAAATAAGGGTCGCAAAGCTTCTGCATAATGCATTAATACGTACGTAGTAGTATGGATATCATAATATGCTATCAGCTAGTTAATTCTTTACTCTGCATCTAACTCTATATATAACATATGGGTAGCCAGCCTCACGTAAATCGGTCGATTCTTGGTAACCCGATTGGCTATGAATTTTACGGCCCATATTGGCTATAGCCAATATTGCTGTAGTAATTCATCTGGCAGGAGCGTATCAAGTTTTTGCCAGCCCATATTTAACTTTGTTGATATATCTTTTCAGAACATTGAGTTTTTAGCAAGTAATATTTAGCTATGATATGAGTTCTTATAACTTATTAGTGGGTAGATTTTAAGCAAAAAAAAACATTTAGCTGTGATATGAGTTCTTATTCTTATATGAAGGCAACCGGAAAAAGATGGCCGAATATGAAATACTAGTGGAACTATGGGGGGTAATTGGGGCCTTGGGCGGGTAATTACTCGCACAATAAGTTAGTTGTTGTCAACGATTTATCCGCGATTAGTCTGTTATAAGCTAGCGGATGGTTTTATCTGCTATAGCTATCGGATTGGATCTACCTTAAATGTAGTAAAGAAGAATTTAGTAGGCAGTTGTTATAAGCTAACGGCTTGGTTCTAAAGAAGAATTAGTAGGCAGTTTTTATTAACTAGGAGTTAGCTTTATACTCTGCATCTAACTCATATATATAACAAAAGCGTACACTGTTCTAGCCATGTAATATATAAAGGTTCAATCAAGCCATCACAGTATAGGACCCAAAAAATGGACCAAATCCACATCTCATCACACTACATGGGAAAAATACACACCCAAAAAGGGACGAATCCTAAGAGGCATATAGGGAACCATAACCATTAACACATATAATGGTTATAATCTGTGCCCAAAACCTGTGTAGTATCTATATATAATATATATCTTCTATCTAAGAAACCAAATTTAGAGCAACATTTTTTAACTGCATTGATAGGTAGAAAGCTCTCCTACAGTCTCAGGGTCACCTTCCCTTAAGCATTCAATTGGAGGTATAGTCATGGTCTCTTGAGTTCCATAAGCATTCCAACAAAAAGGGTCATCCAACAATTCTCCTTCATATGGTAAAAGCTCAACCTCAGAGAGTGTTATGTTTGTGCAGGCAACAGTATCACTACATGCAAAGTGAATTGGAGGGGTTCTCACATCATAAGTACCCTTTATGTTTTTATAGGACACTTCATTAACATGGACAGCTGAAGTTTGATTTAGACATTCCTTTGACATGCAGTAGTATTGGTCTATAATTATGCAGTTTCCTACATTCTCCATTTGAATGTTCTCAAAGTTTAAACCTGTCACTGATCCCATCCCTCCTTGCCATGTCTTGATTCTTAATCCATTGTCTGATTCCCGTATGATTGTGTCGCGGACAGTTAAGTTCGATACACATGCTTGAGAATTGTGCACACCAAGACTTCCAATGCTGTAGAAAAAACACAACACTAAGCTTAGGAAGGCATGCTGAATTTTGCACAATACAAAAATTGGTATTGCAAATAATTGCTGTGTTAAATATGTAAATGTTTCACAAATACTAGTTAACAAGCACCAGTTGGTGCCAAGTTTTTAAAAAAGTGTCTGCAACCGTAATCTGAGTTGCAGCATCATGGTTTTTGAAGTTTATGTACCCACAACGCCACCATATCAATCGTATTTGACAGCGATTCTCCATAATATCAAATATCATAACAAGATCATTTTTTAAAACCTTAATTGTCAGTAGCTCTATTAATCGTCAATATTAGATTGGTAAAATTGTGCTTAGGGTTCTTTAAGTTTATTTAAAATTCTGGATACGTACTTTAAGTTTTTTTTCTCATTCAAATCCTTTATGTTTCAAATTAGTTTTTTATGTTTCTAATAATTGTTTTAAATTGGTCTTTATAAACGGAACACATGGAAGACCAATTTAAAACATAAACGGAAACATGAAGGGCCAATTTGACATGGATTCCGAATTTGAAACATAAACGGAAATATAGAGGCTTTGAATGAGAAAAAGAATTAAAGGACGAATCAGAAATTTTAAATAAACTTAAAAGACCATAAACGCAATTTTGCCCGTAAGATAAGATTATGAGATTTACCTAATACCGTGGCTAGGACCACAAGTGACACCAACAATCTCAATATTTGAGGTCCCGGGTCCAATTGAAATGCAATCATCACCTGTTTAAATCATGTTATTATAAATATAAACTGCTGTTGTAAGAAATAGTGAAAAATATATAGAAGTAAAGTGAATATTGCTCTTAAGTCGTTACCATTGCTTATCAAGGAGTTATATATACCAACAGCTTGTGAGTTTTCAACATGAATTCCATCAGTGTTGGGGCTGAGTTTAGGTGAAGAAATGGTAAGCCTATCAATCATTACTACTTGGCAACCATCGAATTTCATATGGAACTGAGGACTGTTTTGAATTCTCAATCCAGTCACCTTCAAATTGGAACTCATGAAGAACCGTATCATCTACAAACAGAAACACAAAAACAAGTATAAGACAGTTATATATATATAAATAAACAGTTAGTTAGTTATACACTCACAGCTGGACTACCACATGGCCCTGAAGAAGTTTTTCCATCTGGACCCTGAAAATGTAAAAAAATTCACTAGCATTTAGTGGAGTATTAAATAAAGTGAAAAAGTGTAAATTTGAGTTTTAGATGTACTAAAAAACAAATATGATTAGTTTAGTTACCCTGTGAGGTTTGCAGGGGAGATCCCACCACTTATCTCCCTTGCCTTCTATGGTTCCTGTACCATTAAGACTCATTTGATCAAGCTTATAAAACACAAGCCATTGATTTAGGCTATCTTTCTCTGGCCATGAATCTGGTCCATCTGGTGCCAACAGTACACCATCCACCTGGCCACATTTCAATGGTCAATATCAAGGTTTTAATTTTTAAATAATGGCCTAACCACAGTTTGGTCGCGACATCAAGGTTTTTTATGCCTTTGCAGCCATAATGTGACCGTGATTAAAGACCACATTAACAATATTTAACCATGATTCTCTATAATATCAAGAATTGTGTTACGACTGCAACCATGCATGATTTAAAACATACCCAATATAATAATAATGTCTCTTACCTGAAATACTAGTCCAGGTTTGCATGGACCTGAAAAAATAGTTGAAGTGATTATAAAGCTATAATTTTCAGGAGCAAGAAGAACCCCTGACTCTACAGCACAAGCGGCTTTCCAAGCTTCCCTGAATGCTGATGTGTCATCAGCTAAACCATCTCCAAAGGCTCCAAAGGATCTCACATCAAAAACACCATTGCAAGAAGAGTTCTGGGGATCATTTGGATAAGGGTCAGAAGGAACACTTGGAGAAGATTTTGAAGGGTTTTCTGGCTGAGGGGTAGGATCAGCAGGAGCAGGGGAAATTTTCTTTTGCTTGGTGTGAGAATGATATCTTCCTTCCACATTTACCATATTATGGTTTACAAGTATTATGGTAATCCAGAGCATAAATAATCCATGAATGAAGTCCATGATAGTCTCTTGAGTTTCTTTTTGTTTTTCCACTTTAGACCAATGTGCCAATGTGGAACAACAAAATGCTGCTGAGTAGTTTCAGTGTATAGGCATAAACTCCTGTTTAAGAAATACTAGTGCTAAAGATGAGTGGAGGAGATTGAAATAGAAGAAAGAAGAATAGCTAAGTAAGGTAGTATAATCTAACATTCAGAGGATTCATAGCAAATTGGCCTAGCAAGGACCATCTCATATTCAGAAATGAATTCTCAAAGCATAAAAAGATGCCACGTGTCAAGTTCCTGTTGATTAAAAGTATCAAGATGTGAGGTGTAAAGGAAAGGGTGGACGCTTTTAAAGGCCTTTTTGAAAGTCTTAACAAGTAACAACTCATAGCAGGGTTTATTTTTCTTTGCAGTAAGAATGTTCAATTTTTTTGTGGTCCCGCATGTTCATGCATTGGTTCTCTTCTTATATTTTATTAACTTACCAATATTTAACCTTCAAGAGACAGTGAAAAGTTATATTTTTAGTTAAAACTCTAAGCTGGACAATTTATTTAGTAAACAACAAAAACCATTCAAAAACTAGTGACTAGTACAATTTTTGTTGAATCATGTAACATGTTTCTCTGTGGTTTGCCCTGGGAAGAAGCCAATAGACATATGCAGCTTCTGAAAAACCAATAGTATATTCTCTTGCATTGCATCTGTATTAATATAGCTATAGCAATTGGTTGAAAGGATCAAATATGTAAACTACACAGTAACAGATATAATAAGCATGATGAGCAGATTTGGAAAATAACTTTATGGTGAATCACAACCACTATTCTAATTTGAGTTAATCAAATCTTTTCTTTCAAATTTATTATGTAGAAACTTTCTTTTGCTTGCAAAATTATTGAAGCAGTTAGCTCTATTATTAAGATGATTTCACATACTCATCCTCACGTCACTCTACAAAAATCTTAAAGCAATTGAATAAGGATCATCAGAATAACACACATCATTGAATTGATCCTATTACATCTTTCATAATGTTATGCCAGATACTTTGTTGTTCTGTTCAAATGTGAAGTTCCAGTAACAAATGAACACGTAGGTAGGTTTGGAGGGAATGAATATGAATATAAAATGCAAGTGCCAAAATAGGGTATATTGATGTGAAGTTAACCATCTCGTGACTCTTTGTTGTTGTTTAGCTTAGCTCCTTGTTTGTGGCCAAGGAAATTTGTAGGAAGCATATATTAGGTACGAGACAACCAAATTAAAACATTCACGGGTAGTCATGTTTGTATAAATGCCAAAATGTTTTTTGCTAGAAAAAAAAAAGAAAAATAATGATTAATGACCAATTATACAGAACATGACACCCTAGAAAATCAATGTATCGAAATTAGATGGTCGACATTTTTGTGCCGACTGCAGAGGAACCCATTTTGTGACCCTTCCTTCCCTCTATTAATTAATGTTCTATATATGTATCTATCTCAAGCAAAAATAAAGAACATGGAAAAAATAATCCATAAGACTTTATCATGAGTTCACCTGAAGTAAGAGTTATTTTTTCCTTTGTAACCAACCACACAAAGGATTTAGAGTTGAGTGACGTGTGAGACTTGGTTGGTGAGTGTAAGTAAGCAAAATATTGTGGTGCAAATAGAAGAGTTGGTTTGAGTGTGAACTCAACTGAAGAGGGTTTTATAGAATGAGGGATAAGATTTAGAAAGAGAAAATAAATGGAACTGTTGATCATGCGTGCGTGCTTGTCTTAACTTGTCACGTGTGTGCGTACGTTACGTAGTCTCACACTCTCACGGGATTACAATTTACATTAACATAAACACAGATCGCAAGTTATATATGTTTGTTGGTTAACAGAAGAAAAACTGGTAATGAAAGAGATTCTATTCTTGGATGAACTTTTTTGTGCCTTGACTGACACACCTAAGGATCCTTGGTTCTGACACGTGTCATTCACCTATGTAACACGCGCCTCACTCGCCATTCACGAGTAGCCCCTATGTCACCATGATTGAGATTGATATACTCATTCATTCATCACATGCAGCCCTCAGGCAGCATATATATATATATATATTTTCATCATATCAATCAAATATTGCATTGCATGCATATATGTTATTTCAACTCTAGTTCACGTGGTGTTTCTTGTACTAGTGTGTGTCACGGGTTATGGGAGAAGGTATAGATTTAAAAAAAAATTAATTGGTAGTGAATAGATTTGTTTTGGTGTTGGTTCTAATGACAGTACTTTTGAGTGAGACAGTGATGAAGAGAGCGTATGTTTGAATTGAATTATAGTCGAGAATAAACAGATGATCGATGTGTCATGAACTGACCTAGTTCATGAGATATTATTTTAAGATTAATAATAATTGGTGCATATGTCTTAATCAATAGTAGTTCACAAGCATGCATGCACCCGGTATTGCCTCCCACCTGTTTGAGGAATGCTAACAGTAATACTAGGTGTGCCAGCTTCACAGGCGCCGATTCCCATTCAACCACAAGTACATATATATGCATATTCAATAACTAAATATCTACCACTTTTTTTTTTTCCAAATCAACCATATAATGCATTTCGTTTAAATTAAAAGAGTTCAAAATAATACAAACAAAGAACATAGCTAAAGGAGCTGTGAGGAGAGCATAGGAAATATATGCTCAGACATGAGCACTACCATTTGTTGGTCACTTCACAAATACAACTTTGTAATCGTTGTTTAAACTGAAAGTGATCTACACTAAGGTACTAATTAACCATATTCAGATTGGTGTGGGTTCATATATAGCATAAACATCCCACTTTCTTGTAACCCAAGCAATAGATTTAAGAAGGGTCCAAGTTCCAATTTCGAGAGGAGATAAAGTTGCCGAGCACCAATCTGAAGTGGTAGATTCGAAGACACCAACCCCCACCAATTTTATTCTTATCTAGGAAAACCGTTGCATCTTAGGTTCACTGTTCACTTGATCTGGTACATTTGAGGCGCATTCCACCTCAATCGATCTACTACATCCTCAACCGGAGGCTTTGAAAATCTAACACCTTTAATAACAATTATACGGTTTAAGAGACATGCAAGTACAATATACAACGTATTCATGTCAGTATGTGGCGTAGGATAAATAGTTGAGGTTACTTTTAGAATGTAGTTGAGTATATAATAGGTGGTTTTAGTTTACGGTATAGGAGACTTAGAGTTTTTTGATGCAATGTATAGTATTGTATTGTTTATAGCTATAGAGGTACTGTAACTGTAATGGTAGCAGCTATGATGGAGCTTACATGAAATGGGGTGTGCCTATCTTACAATTAAGGGTTAAATTTCTTTTTTGCCATTAAAAAACTTGTGAATTTAGTTTTTAGTCCATATAAAAATTTTCACTCACTTTTAATACTACATTTTCCTCCATCAATGTTTTAGTCCTTTATGACTTTTAATAGTATTTTTTTGGGCCTTTTATAGCGCTTCTAAGCACTATTAAAAGTCATAAAGGAAAAATATTGACGGAAGAAAATGTAGAGACTAAAAGTAGTAAAAAAAATTATAGACTAAAAACTAAATTCACAAATTTCTTAAGGACCAAAAAATATTTAACCCTATAATTAATAAGGAGGGGGGTTAAGCTAACAACACACTGTCCAATATTTATTTTTTAACACAGACTCTTATTGGTTCAAATTCAAATGGTCCCATTAAATCACGAGTCCCATGAAAATTTGGTGAGACTCGTGAATTTTAACAAATAGAAGAGTGTATGTTGAAAAGAGTGTGTTAAAGAGTGTTATACTAACATTAGTTTAGGCCACAAGTATATTTCACAAATGACACGTTACCTTCTAGAAACCAATGCTTACAGGGTATGGATTGTCTAACTTGAGGGCGGGAAAAGGTAGCTACCTTTGTCTCTATCTCTCTCATGTCTCATTTTCTCACTCTTGATTTCCCTCCATATTTGTCTACATCCTCTCTCCTCTTTTATGGCTAAAATTGCCTAAAGGTAGCTACATTTTCCCGCCCTCAAGTTAGACAATCCGTATACATACCCCAAAAATTATGGATCACATCACAACACCAAAGTTCTAACTTCTAATTGAGGTGCATGAAATAAGGATTTCAATGTTCCTCTGCATTTGCTTCGTTCTTTTTTTTTGGACCAATTCATTCTTCTTATTGTTCTCTAACATTGATCATTTTGAATGTAACACATTGAAGATCTAACAATCGAAAGGCATATAAATAATTAAATATCCTAAGAACAGAACCAGCCATTGTGGCATAGCCACTAAACAGAACCTCTAATGTTGTGTTAGGTTTGTTTCCATCAATAATAATATAATTGATTTCCCCCATTTTACTCTGTTTCACGGTGATTCTGTCTGTTATAGTTACTGGTTTTTATCAATATCAGCTTAAAATTCTCAAACCAACTTTTACTACACAATAATATACATGATTTGTCCAAGATTTCTCATGGAGAAACAGTGCCTCCAGAAATGATTGTTACCCCCCTGATGAATTTCTCAGCATCTCACAACATATTCCAAACGAGAAATCAAATAATAGAAATCCTATACCTATTTAGTACAGAATTTATTCCGTAATGCTTTCTCCAGCTTTTGGAAAATCACTGAGAATGCTCCTGCAAAGAGAACAGCCAGCAACAAAAAGTTATTTACTCATTCTAGAGGAAGCATTGCCCCTTGAACCAAATCATTGAAATTAACAATTTATCAACCACGGAACCAATTTACAAAGGTTTAAACAGTAGTATGTAGGGTCAATATTCATGAGTAGAAAACAGAAAAAATCAGTAATGTGGTGAGACAATTTTTATAATAATTTTATAATGCACACTAAGCCCATATTTAAAAGATTAATCATTTCACTTAGGGTATGTTTGGGAGGGATTTGGAGGGCTTGGTCTATATTTTAATATCTATTTGAGATTTTTAAAATTTGGAAGAATAACATGATAGATAGTGATAAAATATTGTTAATCATACTTCATTTTTATTTAGAAAAAAATTTTATAGCTTCCTCAATTTACAATTGAAATTCAAGCCCTCCCCTCCTAAACCCTCCATCCAAACATATTCTTAGTCAAGAAGGACATCTTTGTAAGCACATGGAAAGAACACATGAAAACTATTTATAGAGTCAATAAAAAAATTGTAAATGCAGTTTGGAGGAAAAACCTGATAATGAGTTGTTTCTATCTTGTACAGAACCTTTCACCAATAGTGTCCCAGGGATTTGCTGAAAAACCTGTAAGATGGAATTAAAAACTCTACGATCAACATGAATTCAGCCAATCAAAATCATTTTTCAAGCCAAAGAAGAGTGCAAGCATACTGATATACGAAGGCATGATCTATCACAAGGGGAATTCAAACTTGATCCATTAGATGTCTTTTCTGTAGGCTGACAAACGGTGGATTTATTGATACTGGGTAGTTCATTATTCAATATTGGATCACGGTCTTCTTTTGATACCACAACCTATTAAATTAAAATCAAGCTTAACAGCCATCAAGAGGAAAGTAGATAAGAATCAGAGAAATTAGTCTTACATCCACCGTGAAAGAGGACGTGTTCAATGTAGACGATAGGCCATGCATAGAAAAGTAAGACTTCACATCTTCCAATACATTAATGGCACCATGTTGCCGTTGAAGTCCCTGAAAAGTAAATTTGCCTCATGATATCACAGCAGGAGGAAATCAAAGTTGCAATATACGAGAACATAGATAATGGTACAATTAATGACTATCTAAGAATTCAAGGCAAATTAACATGCACTTCATGTAATTGAAGAGTTCATATTTCAAATCAAATAGAAATTTTTGACCTCAATGGAAAGTTGGAAACACCAACAAAGCTACCAGGTTTCCCAGCTAACAACCTTATACATAGAAACCGAATACACTAACTAGAACCAATGAAGCACCGATATGGACACCGGACACAGACACGTAGACGCCAATTTTAATTTGAAAAATGGAAATAACTGAAGTGTCAGTGTCGGTGTAGACACGTCTTCAACCTAAAGTGTATATGGCTCGGTGTTACAGAGACTAGAACTGAATACTCACCCAATTATAAGTGTTTATAAAATCAGAAAAGTTGCTCGTGTATTTAATAGATTGGAACTTTGGAAGGATTGTGGGAAGGGGGAATGTTATACGATATTTGTAAATATCATGCCGGGGATATTTCCTTCCTATTCCAAAATAGTCGAAAAGCTTCTGAACTTACTAGTTTCCTTCCCTTCCATCTAGCAGGAAGTCTCTTCAAGTTAAATCCCATACATTTTATCCTAGAGTACACACACTTTACCTAAGTGTTGTTCTAAGCATATTTTGAATCAAAGGTTCTTAGTCATCATGATATCCACCTAAAGTCTTAGCACAAAAAATAAAGATCGTGTTCTCAATAACTTTATCAAAGGTCAATGTCTTAGTATCTTAGATAATGTGCTAGGAACTAGGATTGCTCCTAGAATAATACATCATTTTTTCACTGACATGGAATAACAGCCATTTATTTTAAAAACTATACAGTTGTAATTAGAAACTGTGTAATAGATACTATACCTCGAGCATGAAGGACATGTTCTTCTTGTTAGGTAAAGAAATCGACGACTTCTGTATAGGAGGCAAGAAGGACCAAGCAAGTCCCCACCGGGATGTCCTGCCCTGGACAAATTCAGTTGTCTTCACTACAGTTACTCCAACCTCCCAAAGTTTTGAAATAAGTTGCTTGAGATTTGACTTTCTACCAATCATTGAAGTGAACCACCTATGAACACATTAAAATATATAAGCACAAGCTTATTACAAGTAAACCAACACTTAAACATATGAAACAATGCTATTCAATATTCATTATATACAAAAAATTAATACCGAAAATGATGCTTCAGTTGAGTACTATCTTCAATAATACGAGTAATGAAAGCCTTCTCACCGCCAGGGCAAACCATTTCTTGAGAAGTGCCACCGCAAGAAGTTTTGGGATTAAGTCCAGCTTCCTCCAAGCTTTCAAAAAATGGGGGATTACACATGCAGAAATCAAATTTCTCATCATCCTTAACTACACCAAGAAGTATGGGAGGTCCATGATAACTCTTACGTTCACATACATCCAAATCAAGTGGTAATTTCGGTAAAGGCTCTTCCTCTGTATCAGTTCTCCTACACAAATCTATCTTGCCACTACTAAGAACTAACTCATCATCATGCAACTCTTCAACACAGGGAGTAGTAGTTGCATTGCTATTGCTTTGAACCTTCCTAATCTCAATCAACTCAGAAATATGTGGATTACTATTTACATTTCTCTCTGCCCACTCAATAGCAACATCAGTTACATCTGCAGCCAAATAGCCAAACTTCAGAAAAATCTAATTTTTTCCAACTTAGTGAATCACCAAAATCGTCTCTATAATAATTGTAAGACATTTTCAACTTAGTCCCTAAAATTTTTAATATTTCAAAATAGTCACTAAAATAAAATACTCAATTAAATTAGTCTATTTAGTCCGTCAATTTAATCCCTAAAATTGTCATATGACCCATAATTTAGTCCCTAAAATTCTCATATGACCCTTAATCATTTTGAATTTTTTTAAAATTTTAGGACCAAATTGCTGAGCAAGTGATTTGCCCAAAGATAAAACTAAAATTCAACACCAGGCCAGCATAAGCTACCCAGTGCAAAATTTGGCTCTACGCACAGACAGAGATTAATTAACATTGAGACACTCCACAGCAATTGTCCGAACGAAAAAAAACTAAAATCCAACAACATAGCCAAAATAAACAATATAGATACCTGAACCTACAAAACTCCATCCAAGAAGAGATGCACCAAGAAGTGGATAAATGCAATTAGCTCCAGTTCCAATATCAAATCCCCTGACTTTACCTCGACTAGAAATGCCAATATTTGGAATAATCTGAGATGACACAAGATCTTGAAGCCAATGAATGTAATTAGACCTGTTAGGTAGAGTAGGACATAACTGACCATCAGGAATCCACCAATTGAGAGCATGATCATGGTGAAGCAAGACACGAGTGAGTTCACGAGTGGCATTGAAATCGGTCCAATCAATTCTGGGGTGGCCGGCAGAAGAGTATTGAACAAAGGGTTGGAAGGATGGATAGAGAGAAGCTAAAAGGGTAAAATCTGGTGGGTTGTCTGAGTATTTGTTGTTGGGGTGAATAGTGGGTCGATCTTCATCTCTCTTTCTCTTCTTTTTCTTGTTGTTCTTGTTGCCACCCATTTCTCAAAATCGAACCTTTTTTCTTTCCCAAGATTCTAGCAACTGAATTGAACCTTCGGATTTGTTAGTTATCTGAGGAAAGGTCTTTCTAAGTTCTATCTTTACCTATGGCGCTTCGAAGTCTGTCTTTAGAGTCCGGCAGACATCATCAAGGTTTTCATTTGGGTTTTTGGGTAAACAAATTCAAAAAATTTAAAAATTAATTTGTTCTAACTTTATAATAATAATAATAATAATAATAATAATAATAATAATAATAATAATAATATTGTCAAAAAAATTCATGACCCCACCGTTGTTTAGAGGAAATTGGCCTGAATAATTCGAAGTTCGGCCGAGAGGTAAGTAAAGTCTGGCTCCAATTTATTCCATCGCCGAGGATGGAACTCGGGTACTAGCCGAGTCTGTCCTTAAGATGGAGTGCATTAACCACTTGCATTATCTATTTAATTATTGTTACATAGATATTTTAAATATGACATATTATTATAGCTTAATTATATTTTTCGATTTTACAAATATAGATATTTTTATTTTTCGCTAGCCGGAGTCCAGCAATTTACTAAGTTTTGTTTTTCATTCCTAGAAAATTCTTATTTTTCGTCCGGTAGACATATTATTAATTTATTTTCCGTCCCTGCAATTTACTAAGTTTTGTTTTTCATTCCTAGAAAATTATTTTATTTTTATTTTTGCCTTACAATAAATATCTATTTTTGGAATTAGTTCTCGTTTAGCCCATGATTCGGTGATGAAAAAAATGATTCCTAATTTCAGGAACTGGAACTAAACATAAACAATATTATAAGGTCTAAAACAAAACAACAAAGACTAAAAGCAAAAATTTCTATATTGTAGGGACAAAAAACAAAAATCTCTATATTTGTAAGGATGAAAAACATACATCTCATACTATTTGACGTTTTGGTCAAAAAAATATTTCCATATTACTTGGTGTTTTACAATACCAGTGAAACATTAATGCATCTTTTCCGATCATGCTTTTAATTATTTATTAATATTTCTTCTTCTAATACTATTAATTTGTAAAGTAACTCATAATTTCTCTTTCCCATAAAATTAACATGACAAAAGTGACAAGTAATTTGGAATTGAGGCTGTATTTGTGTTACTGTTTGACTATTTAAATTTACTTTTTTTAAATATAATTATTAATTCATATTTTTATTTCAGTGCTGGATATATGACTATTTCCCAACTATAGGCAACTGCGTCGACTTGGGTCTATCTGGGAGGCCACGTGCTGCGAGGTGGAATAAGAAAAAAGAATGGCATTGTTGGACTTCCACATCTTCGGAGGAAGCTGGATGCCTTGCGATTTGAAGACCTCATATGGAGACTGTGGGATGACCACAGAGGCATTCGAGAGTTTCAGTCTATTTCCCTATACTGAGGTTATATTCGCTGGGAGCACATTGATGTACCTTACATGTCGGATAGGTGCCTCTAGCAGTTTAGCTACGTCCAAGACATCCCACGTTCGTCGATTGATGGTCGTCTAGGACGTATAGACATCAACATGAGGTGGTTGTACTTCACCCAGCAGGTTGAAGATGTCATCAGGGGGCTACTAGAGCCACGGTCTTGGGTGAGTGCCATGAGAGTTACCTCCCATGGTATCAAGTTTCAACTCCCCGTCTCACGGTACCTTTGGTGGATGCTGCACATCAGGTTCCAGATCGGGACATTCCAGCACCAGCAGCACCATTGACCGCCGATGAGAGACTTGAGATTACTGCTACACGGATACGGGAAGCCATAGGATCTAGAGGCGTTGAGCCTAACAGTCTGGCCTATAGGCTTCTTTGGAGCGCTTTGGAGGTGTTGCAAGGAGGGGCCCTTGATCTTAACGTATTCTATCTATTATTTTTTTGGAATGCTGTTTATTTTTCAGATATTGTATCGTGAACCGTAGTTATATTTTTATGGTTATTTTTATTTGGTGTGGTGGTAGAACTAGCATAAAATGTGAATTCATTTGAAGTTATATTTTAATTGATACAAAAGCGGGTACATTGAAACAACAACACAGACAAACATAACAAAAAAACATAAATAAAAAATCAAATAAGGAAATAGAAAATGATTGAGCATATACATATCTTTCTACTGTGACGGTCCCTGTCTCAAAAGGAAAAGAATCTCATTGACACTCTATTTGGTCTCGACGTACAACTCCAAAGGACCAAGATTTTTATACCCGACATGGATCTCCAACATTACTCTTACGTCGTCGTCGCTCTTAACATTCATGGAGGACTAGTAAATACGGCCATCATCTCCAGGACTGGGTTTGCGATAAATAATACTACTAACCTCTCGGTGGAATGCACCCTGTATAACCTTACTCTTTACTTTATCCTTTAAACGTGAGAAGGTGATGTCCTACTTGAGCCTGAATAAAACAGGATCTTGACACTCAAACCAGACACCATTTTCTTTTCTGGTGATATTTCCACGTTGATGAACGACGGCAGTCAGCTGTTATCATTTTGGCGGAGGGTTTAGAAAATCAAATAAGCAAGGGTTTAATGTAGAGAAGTGTTGGTGTAAAAGATTTGAGGGTGTGTATATTTATAGCAATTTTCATTAAGTGTGTGTCGTTGATCAATATTATGGATAAGAAATCTAGACTATTGAAATTTTATCTGTCGAGGCACGTTTATCAATACGTACATTAAAGTACTTTGACCAAATGTAGGCTGTTGATCAAATATGTCCATAACATCAAGGCCGTCAAAAGTGTCGGTGGGATATTGACCCTTGATCAAAATCTAGTATTATTATATTAAAATTTAAGTTTAATAATTAATTAGTTATTTAAAAAAAAGTACATTCCAAATTTATGTTTTGGACATAATAGAAATTCCATTACTAGATTTACATAATAGCTTTGAAACGAATGCCCCAAAATATACTCATCGGTGGTTAACTCTACTTGATTTAATCAATATACTGAGCAATCTCACATCTGGGGAGGATTGAGGCTTTGAGCTCCCTGTAGCATTTATCTGCCTCTTATTACTTGCTAGACTCGAACAGACATAGCCATTTTACACTTGGGGCATTCGAAACAGGGATTTTACATAATAAAGCACTAAACCATTGTGTACTCAAAACCCAGCATATCTTTCAGATTTGTAAAGAGAAAATGCCATATCGGCTGGGAGCATCCGAATTATGTGATGCTAAAGTGCTAACTAACTACTCAGCGGCACCATAGTCATTTCCAGATAATTCAAGCATTTGGTTCCAAGCCTTACGGGTTGGATAAGATCCATACAAAAACAAAAAAATGGCATGTTGAATGAAATAACATTATGAACCCACTCCTTACCAAGAGGGTCAGTAACTAGACCATTAGAAAAGGAACCCAGAAGATAATAAATCAATTTATTGAAATACTATGTCTGAATTGCTGCGATGCAACACAAGCGAAATGACAATGCACTAAAATGCGCCATGTTTCAAACTCTAATGGTTGAAACAACTTTTTTCTGGAGAAAAGCATCAATTATGTATTCCAGAATATGTACATCCTTAATCTTATTGGCAAATTCTAGAACTAAGGAAGGCTGTTTGGCCCTAGAAATTAGATATTAAGATAGGAGCATATTACAAAAGCTCAACGCAGTATGTAGACTGTCCATTGGCAATTTTAAAGCTCCCAACACTAGGCATGGCAGAATTCTACAAGGAAAAACAAAAAAATCTACCCATTTGTACTGCTGGAACATCAGAATAAATCGATCCCCTGCATCGGAATTCCTCATTGTGATGCTACCAATAAATCCTTTCGTCGATCGAAAAACATCAGAGTAACAGCCTGGACAATTCCGTCTTCCGATCTCACAAGTGAGATAAGCATACCTAGCCATCAGAATTATGACGAAATTAGCCAATTTAGCTCATGAAAATTTTACTCAATTATCTTATGGAAGTCACTTCTGTGTGTGTGTGTGGTTAAAGGAAAGGGATGTCTGACCTCTGGATGGGGCACGTCAAAGACACGATGGCAGAACAGCTGTGCAAACAAATTCATAAACATGTGGTTAACCAAAACCAAACCCTTCACTAGCCTCATGAATGGCAAGCAACAAACGTTCTTGAAGCTGATCCTTAGAGGTATACTCAGGAAGATCTAGTTGATTGAAGCTGAAAAGCAATTTCAAGAAGAGGTAAGGTGTTAGGATTGGCTGAAACTCAATGTTCTGTGCTGAAGTGACCTGTAGTAATCATATGAATCTTTTTTTTTTGACCAAAGTAATCATATGAATATTGAAAGGCAATATACATAACTCACCAAGTATGAGCTGATGGCAGTCGATCAGGAGCTCCATATGCCTTGTGAATCTGGAATCTTTGGGGACCAGATATGCCTTGCAAGGCCTTAAAACCCTCCAAAGGAACCTGAACAAACAAATCAGGAAGGCCACAGTTATTACCGGTAAAATATGTAACACACATGCACATACAACATCAAAGGATTTATCGGGAGATCACATCCAGAAGATTGCAAAATTATCCGTTACTTTAAGATTTAAGAACTATTTCATAGCACGAGGAAACAAAATTATTCAACCAAGGTAATAAAGTTTTACCTTTCTATTGCATACAATAAGTTGACAACTAATATGACGAATATGTATATATTCATGTGGGAGCTTGCAAACTCCAACATTTTACTTCATACAAATACCTAAAACTATAATTTTGGTCTAAAAACAAATTGAACTCATTGAAATTTTAGTCATTTACTTTTTTCGGTCAATGCAAATAAGAGTTTGATTTTAATGAAAAAGAGGATAATTGTGTTTTAATTTAACAAAAAGTGAGAGAATATGGTGACATTTATTCCACATAGGTGTGGGTGCATGGCGAACGACATCTAACGAATAACGCTTGGTTGTTGTTGTTGTTATTGTAGAAAGAAAGAATATGATTATAACTACCAAATCTACTCATTAATATAGAAAATATATACATATATAAAAAAATAATTGTGGAATGAAAAAATAATGTTATAAATTTATGAATTGCGTACTAGTTGACAATGTTTTGTACTATGTATATATCAGTCTGTAAAATAATGTTATAAATTACATATATGTTAATTAAAATTTACATCAACTCTAAAAATTATATATGTATACACACATACACTCCCTCCCTCTATGCCTTAATATAGGAACACTTTAACTAATTCATTCCATTCAGAAAGTTAGATAATTTAGTTAGTGATATTAAATTTGTTAATAATTTGTTTTCCTTTTATAAAATTATCTTTAAAATTATTGGAACTCATCATCTTACTCTTTCCACATAATTAATTATACATCTAAATATTTCGTACAGGAATCAAATTACCTTCGATGTTCCGGTCACAAATTGCAGTAATCTTGCCATGTCTTCCTTATTGAAACTTTTGACTACCTCCCAAAACCATTGAACAACATTTGATGCCACGGTGTAGCCTGTATACTCAGTATTTGCCTTCAAATCGTCCACTATAAGAAGAATGACATCATTCAGATGCTTCAAAGGAGATTAGAACATAACTTAATTAATGATGATGAAATGAAACCAACTCACAATCAATTTCTGGAAGACCACTTATGAGTAGCTCAAGTTCTTTGTCATTAAAGATAGATATGAGTTCCCGTGGAACCATTTCATTAAAACCTTCTAAAAAGGAATTAATTTGAGGACGGATTGCATTAGTCAGGATATGTTCAGCAACAAGGTCAACATACTCATGCTTTGTTTCTTCTGTAACCCTTATGTTCCTTCCCCCAGGTTTCAGCTCGTAATCAGTGACCTAATTCACAATTTCAGGAGGGATGGAAAGGAGAACTTATAAGAATTTATCACTAGTAAATATGTTTGGTTACTTCACAAATAATTGTGAAACTGTCGGATTTAAAATTTAACAAGCTTTTGCCGAGAAAATGCATTTTTTTTCCATTTACAAAAGATAGCAAATGAAAAACCAAAATAAAATGCTAACTTACCTGAGTCTTCTCATAAAGTATGAGCTTTTCCTCGTCAGCATCCATGCTAAATGTCAGGTCAGGAACATCACTCACATCATTCTGGTAGGCAAATACAAAAATAAAATTAGACAAAGCAATATATTTAGAAAATAAGTTCATCATGAACTAAAAATGACATGGCATTTACAGCACACCGTGCAAGAGAGTATTATATAGTATAAGTTTCAACATACTAAATAGGATAACAGTTTTTGGACCATTTCATACAGTGATTGTTATACAACTGTATAATAGATGTGAATTCAAGATAAGTGCATAAGCTGGGGCTGTACAAAGACCACGTTAAACAAACGAAACAAACCCATCTTGCTATCAAAGACATGCACACAGCCACACACATCCCTCCCCTCAAGGATCTCTGTTCCACTCACTGCCAAGCCAAGGTTTTCCATCCCTCCTACCTTACTTCAATGTAGCTGTACACCGGGATCCATAACAGTTTTTGGACCATTTCATACAGTGATTGTTATACAACTGTATAATAGATGTGAATTCAAGATAAGTGCATAAGTTAGGTAAGAGTCATCAATGTTTCCTAACATTTATTAATTTATTTGGTCATGCTTCCTCTGCCCAGTTACATTGGGTAAGTCAATCTACAACCTTTCAAAAACAAGAGATCTGATATAGCACCAAATTGTTTAAGTAGGAGATGAAATGCCACTGAAATAGTGTCATGCTAAGACTGATGGAGTTCTGGAAGCACACAGGTTCGAATTTCGAGATATTTAGAGATAAATTAAGGAGAAACTATTAGTTTGAAAACTGATACGGACATCATTAGTGAAGGGCAAATTGGAGAAATTCCTAAAGTTTATGAAAGAAGAAGTGGAAACCAATTTCTTGGGGACCACAATACAAGCACTCAATTTGTTGTAACAACCTGCCTACGTGGCAGGTGAGGGGAGAGAATAGTCAGATTGTATAGAGAGAGAGTGTTATATATAGTGGGTTAGCATTCCATTCAGGTTTAGGCTGGAATTGGGATTGGTTTGGGAAAGGGACTTGGTGATAGGATCACCATTTCACTGTTCTATTGTATTTTCTATACTTTTCACTCATATTTCCTTGTAATTCTGCTACACAAATCTGAGAGATCCACAGATTTGTTGATTAATAATACAAGGATTCATCTCTCTATTTTCCCTATTGTGTCTGTTTGTATCAAGTGGTATCAAAGCACTCGATCTTGGGTGCTCTTGAGGCTACTAGGCAGAATTATGGAGAAGTTCATACCAGAAAACTCAGAGCTTGTAAACACGAAACATCGTCGACGACATCATGCTCCAACTCGAAGGAGTAGGAGAAGAGGTGAAATTCTGAAGAAATGTGAAGAGATCTTGGAGAATTTGAGATCGCAGGTTTCAGATCTGAGGAAGGAAGCAGAATTAGAGAAGGATGAAACGACATTCAAAGAAAAGGAAGATGGAAGCACAAAACGTGAAAAACTCACTGTTGCAGAACCAGTATATTGTAGTGAAGAAGATAAATCGGAGAAGGAGGGAATCGAAGGCTCCAGTGGCGTACCTTGGAATGTTGATACGAAGCCATATGGTAAATTAGAGAGAGTGGTTCTGAGCGGTGGTGAGGAGGAAGCGCCAGTGGAAGCACTGACGACAGAAGGTTCGCCGGCGACAGCGAACAGTTTACTGGCGCCTTTTCTCTCTCTTGCCGTGGATGTCCGCGAAAGAGAAGAGTGGAAGAACGCTTGGTTGAAGTCGAAGCATGGGGAAGAGAATCAGAGTTGTGATGACGAAAACACGGTGGCGGCGGTGATGGGAGGAGTAACGGTGGCGGAGGTGCCACTCCTTCGTGATGCAAGAATGCAATATCTTTCTCTCGTAATGGAAAGTTGCGATAGGTTTGCGAGGCAGAGTGGAGCCAGCGCTGATGGGTCACTAGTGGAAGTGGGCCTCTTGATTGACCCAATTGGTCAAGCCCAATATTTGATATGTACCCCCCCCCCCCAATTCATTAATAGGGATTGGGAGCTACAAGCAGTAAAAGGAATGGGCCCCAAAAGAAAGACTAAAGTTGTTTGGAAATTAGAGGATTTGGACTTCACTTATAACTCAGTGGGCCGGGCCCACCGGCAGGTCAGTAAGTATGGCAATTCTTATAGGGACAAGGGTGTGTTAGAAGTAATAAGGGAGGTGAAAAATATAAACTCACACCTCTGTTTATTTCTGCCCGAGGCATTTCCCTGTGTTTTGGAGTGCAAAAACACAAATACATCATCACAAACAGCAGCAGTATCAACATGGGATCAGTTCATCAACATTTCTCCTTTATCTTCGTTTATTAATGTTGAAGCGATGGGGAGGTATGCCAACCCTATTACTGATTTTTTAGAAGAGTTTGCTCTTATTCTTGGAGTTGCATATAGCAAAAATAGAGCTGTTGCAATACTCTGTTTTCTGCTCAAAAACACAGTTGAAAACAGGGCATTTGATCCAGGAGGAAACTTCTCAGTTTTATACATTACTCAGTCATCATGCTTCAAGCTTTGGAATCCATTATTCAGCAATTACTTACTACTCCAACAATATCCGGGTTTGTCTTTTACTATTGCAGCTTTTATGGCCTTTTTAAATTGCTATAAAGGAGATTCTGTAATATCTGTGGCTTCAACACATTATCATAAAAATTTGGTTGAACCTCAAGCATGGAGTCACATAATTCCCCCTCTACAAAGTGAGTCTGAATTGTCAAAGGAATCCATTGGTTGGCTTTATGAGTGGTTAAGGGGTTTTGTTGGTGATTTAAATGGAATTATAGAAAATAAGCCACTGGAACTGCATGACAAGGAAGAGGAAAACAATTCTGATTTTGACAAGTCTAAGTGGCACAAGCTTATAGTTGAACACATTATTCAAATGGTGGAGTCTCCAGTCGCCCATATGTGGGATCCAGGTGGCCTTACAAGAGATGAGTGGAATCCGTGTGGCATTAAAAGAGATGAGGCCATGCAAGAAAGTGCCAACACATTTGTGTTGGCAAGCCATGAAAATCATTTTTGGAAGGAAGAGGAGGTTACATGGTTGGCACCATTTTTGGAAGGAAGAGCAGCGATGATATTCGCAGAGAAGTGGAATGGGGTTTTGATGTTTGAGATGGTGCATAGTGGAGTTTATCACAGTTTCATTTCTCATAGAGTTATGGTGTTAGTATTATATGCAATTCCAACTTATGAAGGAGGAGCTCATAATGGTGAAGGTCTTGAGAATCTAACTCAAGCATGGCTACAAACTAGGAAGGAGATTTGGGTTGAGCGCTTGATCCAAGGGTTGGAGTCTTCAAGAATAGCAATGGAAGAAAGACATCACAAGCAATGGGATCCGGGTGAACCATACTCCGCTTCTTGCATTATTGAGACATTTTGCTTCAAGCTGTGGGATCCTGGTGGAAGACTGATAACTGTTCGTTTTGGGTATCTTCACCTTGAGGACAAGGTGAATTTTGAAGGGGAAGGTATTGATACGGACATCATTAGTGAAGGGCAAATTGGAGAAATTCCTAAAGTTTATGAAAGAAGAAGTGGAAACCAATTTCTTGGGGACCACAATACAAGCACTCAATTTGTTGTAACAACCTGCCTACGTGGCAGGTGAGGGGAGAGAATAGTCAGATTGTATAGAGAGAGAGTGTTATATATAGTGGGTTAGCATTCCATTCAGGTTTAGGCTGGAATTGGGATTGGTTTGGGAAAGGGACTTGGTGATAGGATCACCATTTCACTGTTCTATTGTATTTTCTATACTTTTCACTCATATTTCCTTGTAATTCTGCTACACAAATCTGAGAGATCCACAGATTTGTTGATTAATAATACAAGGATTCATCTCTCTATTTTCCCTATTGTGTCTGTTTGTATCAAAAACACTATACATCTAGAGATGCGCCAAAGAGAAGTTAGGTTTGTGTTTTGAATGGACCCATTTGGAGCATATTGGTGAAAATTGTTGGTGAGTGGAGTGTGAACAACACTGGAGGTTGTTGAAGAAGTGGGGAAAGAAGATGATGATTTTTGACTGGTGAAATATAGGCTGTACTGTTTTCATTTCGTTGGTAAGTTCTGCATATGTTCAATAGAATACAATGCCCAATAGATGAAGAATTATTATATGTTAATATCTTTACAACGTTAGTGTTTGTGACAAGAAAAGGAAATGGAAAAAATAAAATCAAGAGTCTTTTAATGTTGATAAACTGAAAATTTTCAGGGAGAACGGAAACCACGGCATTCAAAGGCTTGGGAAATGCCACAAGTCAGCTTATATAATGGTACTCACTAATCCTCCAACACGGAGAATTTCTTACAGCATGAATCAAACATAAGCCTTGTGTATTATGTGTTTTCTTCCCTAAATAAATTGAGTAAAAAAAGCAAAACTAGTTTAACAAAATTGTGTACTATTTTTTATGTGAATGGTATGGCTGTACAGTGAATTTTTATATCATCCAATATAATGAAATCTGCCAAGAAACACAGCATGGGATATAGCTATACAATTCAGAAGGTTGCATATCAATGCAACACAAACACTGAAGAAAAGACTATCCACTATCCAGTACCCGGAGATATTTTTGTTATCCTACTCAATATCCCTTATATCCCATACAACCTAACCTTATATACAGTGCATTGAACAGTGCCTGAAGTTAAAAGAGACTATAAAGTCAAGATTGTAAGTTAATACTCACCTCCAACATCCATTTCAAATTCTTATAGTAATCAGGATCAACCGCTTCAATATCATGGTACGTAACCTTAACACCAAGTATATGCTTATAGAAAGACCGGGTGAAGTAAACATCCAATAGTTGTCCATCAAACAAAGCCTTTCCCACCTGCATATGAGAATATAATAAAAACTGTCAAAGACCCACTCAACCTTAAAGCACAAGGTCCCCAAATTTTCTTTTCTGTGGGAAGAGATGGGGAAAATATCTATTATTGAGTCCGAATACAAACAATCAATATAGTTATAGAGCATACCACTCGGCCCACAAACTTGAAGTATGAGAGGTGTTCAGTCTGGTAAACTGAGTTAGGGTTTGGCTGGAATGTTGCATTGTTCCCCACTGTTGTGAAAAGTAAAGCACCCTTGTCAAATATGACCCTTGATAGTAGCTGATACCATTCTCTGGTCAGACCACCAGCATCGATACCCTCTTCACCTTGAAATTGCACATTTAATCTCCCCTTGAGATCCTGAGTAGGACGCATCCTTAACTGATTATATGAGTCCTCCAAAATGTAAGCCCGCCTTACACTTATACGCAGTGGCCCAGACAAGTGTTGGTCATGTTGTTGCCTGATCCTTGAGCGGAAGTAGGCTCTCTTGTTATCAAAGTCAATCAGCCTTGGTGCCTTAAGCATCATGGAAAGTGATTTCTCCAACAAACCTGGATTCTGCCTAATGAAAGCATTTGAAAGTCTGCGATGCTTCTCAGCAAACCTTGTAAATGTGACAGCACCATCAAGCTTTCGCTGTGAATCTCCACTAAATTTTACGCTTGTCGAAACTGAACAATCAACAGAAGAATCCTTGACTTCTCGAGCAGTTGCATTGTCAAGGTCTTGCTGTGTGACGGATTCATTTGCTTGTAGCTTTTCACACAAAACAAAAAAAGCCTCAATGAAAGGCAAGAGTCTTTGTGTCCCAGGAGGAAGAGGTGGTGAAGTAGAAGAACCATGCAAATTCTCAGTAACATTTATGTTTGACATGTTAGGACAGAAAGAGCTCTGACCAAGCTGCGTCTCAGCTGCACTTATACAATTACTCAGCTCTTGCCACAGTGGCTCGAGTGCAGTATTCAAATTCCAAATCATTGCTATATCTTCATGCTGATCTACATCGTTTTCCATATCCATATCACCTGAAGTATTAAGTGAAGTGAGTGAACTTAGAGCTTGCAGCACTCGTAGAATGGCTGTACCAGCCATGGAACCAGCACTCAAGCCAAGCATATTTGTTTTCTGCAGGGTGACAAGCTCACTGACAGCTGAATCTGTTAATGCATGAGCTGATTCTGAAAGCTCCAAAATAAAGAACTTCCTATGGGAGGGAACAATGAAGGCCAACTTCTTCAACACCTCACCAGCAAGCATATACATTTTATCCGAAAGCCTAAAAAATATCAGATCAGTCACTTTTGTCTATCACAACTGAAAAGGGTTACAAAAATACTAACAAGGAAATGTGGATTTAACAGGTGGGAGTGAGACCGTATCAAGACAATTTTTCAAAGCCATATGGTTCATGGTTAGCATACTAACAAAAAGTAAGCAAAAAAAGATAAGGTCGTGAACAGTACCCTTCTCGACCAAGAAGACTGCATAGATTCCTCAAATCAGATTGAGGCAATTGCAAGAAGATGTAGTACATATCTACTTTCTTCTTCGCATCGGAATGACACGGATTCGTATCAGCATGCTTATCTTGTTGATTAGAGTCCAAAAGATCCTTCTCAGCTTCATTAACAGACAAATTTTGGGCATTTGCCTTTGCTTTTTCAGATTTAGATTGACTTTCAAATTTTGATGCTGCCGTATCAACTACAACTTGAATCAGACCCATGGCCTGCTCAAGATGAGCAGTGCTGCGTAAAAATAGAGGTTGATTTAAGAGCTTCAGAAAGAGAACAAGGGGAACATCCCCTTCCAGAGTTCCAGTAGGTTTTGGTGAAGGCCCCCCTTCAATCACCTTCTCCTTCCCTTTCCCATTCATATGTGCCATAGATGAACTTGAAGAATCTGGAATTGATTGCTCAAAGTGAAACAATATTTTTGAAACAGCAGAATGATTTGTGGCCAAGTAAGTCAGAATCTCAAGAATTCGGCGGAACACTAGGGGAGGAAGACCTGCTATGAAAAATATGATAGGAGGGATTAGCAACCATTAAACTATAACTATAATATCGAAATATGAAGAAGATTCTGTCCTGCACTAAGTGCAAAAATTACCATCCAACAATTGAGATCGACCATAAACTGTATTCGAGTGACAACCATAAAGCCTCTGGGAATTTAATGTCCCTGGTCTACTTACAGAACCTTCAGCTTCCAGCTTAATCATATCAAGCAAAAGATAAATAAGAGTGGCCCTTGTAACACTATGTGCACATAAGTTTAACAAGAGCCTCTGCAAAAGACCTTTTCCAAGGGGCTGACATGATGATCCAAAAGAAGAGCAAGTTATTATAATAATTAGATAGATACCAACATACAAACTACAATGAAATATATGTATGATAACACGGTGAATCTAAATAAAAAAATCTACAGAATAAATAGTGGTCACAAACTCACAATGTCACAAACTAGGAAAATTAAAAAAGTGAATCCACATCCAGTAAGAGAGGCTACTGGTAACATAGATTATATTATGAAGATAACCAAACTTACCTGTGCCAATCGTAGAAGCCGAATCAGAGCTTTTAATGCATTTGCATCAAGAAGTGGCTCGCCTTCAATTTCCTTCACCTTCAAGGCATCTGAAAGAGCAGACCTCCTCTCTATTGTAACCCCAACACCCCGATCCATCACAGGCCGCCGAACAAATCCAAGGCCATTTCTCCGATTGTTAAGCCTGTGACCACTCCCAAAAAGGCTGCGAGCTTGATAATGACTCATTGCCCGGTCCCTCAATATTTGAGCTTCAGCAAGGAGAGGAGACGGCAGTGCTGACAGAACTGCTTCAGAAGAAGTTAAAAGCACCTAGTATACAATAAAATGCAAGCCTTACAATCATGTCATATTTCCACAAAATAAATATCACAGAATAAGTAGCATAAAGGAAAAGTAAATTTAAACCTCTTCACGCAAATCAGCAGGAAAAGTAGCAATTATGGATGCATTGTCCATGTCAACTGGCTGTCCTTCAGCCTGCTGGGCAACCCTTTGAGCTCTTTGTTGGGCCAAAACCTCTGCTTGAATATCTGGAGGAAGAGCAGCTAAAAACTCAGGATCAATATCTTCTGCAGAAGGTGGTGCATAAGCTGGAGGTTGAACAGATTGAGCTTGCTGGGACGCCAAAACCTCTGCCCGTAGATCTTCAGGAAGAGCCTCCAAAAACGTAGGGTCAATTGTATTAGCACCAGAAGCTTCATTATTTGCACTAGTCTGGTCAGCCTGAGTAGCATCCAGAGCAACCTCTGTATTCTGAGTTGATAACAGCTCATCCCTCCTGTCTTCAGAGACAGCTGGTTGCCCTGGTTGATTTCCTTCAGCATCAACACCACCCATGTCAACATCAACACTAGCAGAAACTGATGATGCATTACAATCACCTGGATTAGACATCTCAAAACCGGAACCAACTAACTCAACATTAGTAGGCTGCTCATCAGCGTTTGATGATCCATTGCAACCCATGGGCACAACTGGCACATTATGGTTGCTAGCAGGTACATCAGCAATGCTTTCACGTTGTAGATCAGCATCAGAATTAATAGATGAGTTTACAAATGCATGGGCTGTTGCTACATTCTCATTGGGAGTGACATTTATTTCATGTTCAGTGCAATCAAGACCATTTGGAGTGATGTTCAGTGAAAGTGGTTGAACTGACATAGGCTCATTAGCTTGCAGACCTTCACCTGTATCTTGAACACCAGAGTCTAAATTTATCTCTTGCGCACAAGGAGCACCATCAACTGAAAGGTTGATTTGCTGAGCTATGGTTCCGTTACCATTTTCATGCTCCTGACCTGCAATCTGCTGACAAGTAGAGTTGGTTTCAGCATTCAATATTAGACCATCATGTGATAGAAGAGTATCAGATTGCTTCTCTTGTTCTCCAGAATTATTTAATTGCTGTTCAGCAGGACTGTTTGCAGGAGCCATACTGCCCATCTGAGCTAAAAATTGTTCCTCTACTGCTTGTGCAATGACAGCCGCTTGAGCACCCCCTTGTGGTTGACCATCATCAGTCCACCTACCATTACCTAGCACTCGCCTTCCAGGTAGGTGCAAGGAGCCCATGCCCACAGAATAATCTGTCAGAGGTGGTGGTGCTACACTACCCAGACGGTCTCCAAACAAACTACTTGGCACATGGTCGAATGGAAGAATAGGTGCATCAAACATGTAGAAATGGGCCACATCCAGATTCCCAGATGACAGGGTTTCTGTATCCCGGGATGCAGAATTACCACCTGACGACCACATTGAGACAAAATCACCAGATTGTGGTGGCCTTACAAGAAGAGGATGCTGAAAACCATTTACTTCAGTAGCAGATCTCTCAAAGGAAGACCTACCAGTCTGGCGGCGACGTTCAAAACTCTGAAGACGCAAAAGGTCATCCACATTAACCCCTTCAAAAGGCTCAGCAGCCACATCTATAAGGCCACCTGCAGTTCCAGGTTGCCCAAGTATCTGCAAGTGATCCAATCCATCAAGAGCTTCCCTCCATCTCACCTCTATGACACGATTCTCGTGAAACTCATCATCGTCTTGATCAATCATCTCATCATTGTATTCATCCCCCAAGCCAGCATCATCATGATCCTCCACATCAGTATCAGCCAAAGACATCATACCCCCACCATCTTCGGCTATATCCTCATCTTCATCCTCTCCCTCGTCATCATCTTCATCATCATCACCATCATCACCCATATCATCATCTTCATCACCCATGTCATCGTCTACCCTATTCTCAACATGAAAAGCCATTTCAATTTGATCTGGGTTGTGCAAAACACCACCCTCTCCCATCTCTTCACGCATAAAGTCCATTCCTAGTTCCAATGGTGGATTTTGAGCTATTGCCTCACCATCATCTACTCTCATATCCTGTTCCACTGATTGATTTGGGTCATCAGCATGATCAGCACCTTGAGAAGTTCCTTGATCATGTGCATTATCCACTGTTTCTCTGAGAGCTTCTTGACTGATCACATTTTGATCACGTGCCACTGTTTCAACTGCAGAAGGTGCTGCTACTTGATCATCGGATCTATCATTTGAACCAGAGGATCTTCTCTTTTCAGTCCCATCAGATTTAAATATCTGCTCACTAGCATTAGCAGCTCTTGTAAGACCTTCTAAACCTTTGAGTATTAGATTCACAATTTTGGGTGCATCAGGATGATCCAGATCAACCACTTGCAGGATGCTAGTTAGACATTGAATGATTCCGCCATCAATCAAGCTTTTTGCAATATCAGGTGAATATCCAGAACCAGGTAGGCTACCAGATGACGAATTTTTTGACAAAATAGAATATGCAAGATCAACAAAAGTAAAAAGCCTTTTATCTGGCGATAAGCTGGTTTTACTTGAATTGCTCTCAAAATTTGAAAAAGACGTCAACTCTTTAACGAGTTCATTTGTCACTCGCTTACGCCCTTCACCAGATCGACCACACAAAACTACCAGGAACCATGAAGCCTTTTCAGACAACTTACCTCTCCAATCATCAGGTCCTGCGGATTTGTCAACAGAGAGTGGTAGCAACCGATGTAATATGTGATGGATAATGCCACCATGTCCAGAAGGTTGATTAGATCCACGGAATTGACACATTTCAGAGTCGCGTTTGAGTATGACACCAACTGCATGCCCATACATTAGAAGAATGTCACTCAATAACTTAAGAACAAAAGTCACCTTCACCAGTCCTGTAGACCTTTCAGATTCAGGCTCTACTATCCCTGATTCTTCAACCTTCGATTTTCCTTTCACCTTCATGGCAGGTTCATCTATATCCATGAAAGTAGAGTCACACTCAGAATCCTCCTGGCCTTTCACGGGTGGGTACTTCAGCACAATCTCAAGAAGCTGATCAATTACTTGAGTGAGATTTGTTGGAACCTTTTTGTGGCTTTTCAAACATTTTCCTGATCCATCATGTGATTTGCTTTCTGTTATCCGGACACATTCATTCGAAGCCTCAACACCTGATTTTGCTTTTTCCTTTTCTTTCTCCTTTGATAACACAACTACTGTCCTCCCCGCTGATGTCTCTAACTGACAAACTGCAGCTGCAGCTTTTATGAAAACCATAGGATCCCTAGAGATAACAGGCGCCAGAGATGTCAAAAACGATCGAGGAGAAACACGCCCTGAATGGTGATTTCCACTTAAAGTTTGTCGTATCTCCAACTCCATGGCTGTTTGTAGTGTTTGAGGATCTTCAAGAAGATGCCGAACTATAGCCGATACAACAGTGTCATACCCAGGGAAAAAGCAATTCCTTGGAAGAGTAAAAAGAGCAGTCAAACCTCCATTTTCAAGAAACTGCATGGCTAAAACATGTGTTTTTGTTAACCGAGCACATAATTGTAGAACAGCCTGCATGACCACAGCAGGGACGTGCTGTCTTATCAAATCACATGCAATATCCAACAACTTATGGCTCTCATCAATAGTTGCAAAGCCAGTAGATTTCCCCAATATATTCTCAAAAGCCATGCCAGGTTCTTTTTTACTCCCATCTATTTTCTTTTCCTTCTGCGAAACTGTATCTGGAAATTGCAGGGAAACATGCTCCCCAGATGGATCGGGCATCGAATCAGTTTGGGCTCCTTCCATATTTTCAGTCTTTGGCCTAGACTGCAGCATCTGATCCAATATAAGTAATAAAGCACTAATGCATTTAGGAACCGCTAGTTCCTTCCCCAACTCGGGTCTGCCTTTCAAGTTTGTCAAGATATCTATGATGGTAGATATAATTCCATTCTGCGCAGCAATTTCCCGTGTACTTCCATCCTCAAAAAGAAGTAATGCTATAATATGTGCTAACACGCCCAATGTGCAGTTATCCTTCGAAAAGTCCAATGGACAAAGTTTTAGCTGCTGCAGAAGATAAGATATTACTTTTGGACGATCATTGCCTTTGTTCTGATTGCAAAGTGTTACGAGCAAATCTGTCAGCTGAAATGCCACTGAATCACTGCTCTGAAACAACTTCACAGATGCAGCAAGTATATCATCAACTGGAGGTTTCTTCATGTGCCCCTCTTCAGTAAGCACATCAATAGTTTTCTCGGTACTTTCAACTTTAGTAGTTTCAGAACTACTTCCTAGGGACAGAGCAAGTGCCCGTGCAAGTTCATCATCCTCCTGAACAGGATCATCAGCATGACTGAACAGCCACTCCATAGCCATTTCAACACTATTGGTTTCAACTCTTCTCAGTGCTTCTTCAGCCCTTGCCCTTGAAAAACCCATCTCAACTATAGTGGCAATTGTTGCCTCATCAGGTGGTGGGGGAATGAAACGTTGGTTTGTGCTTCCCAAAATGTTGTTTCTATTACGTTTTACATCTCCAACACCAGAGTATACATGTGTAACAAGTGAAGTTGTTGATGCAATGAAACCAGGACTACAACTACAAAACATGGGATGATTCCAGACTGGTAGGATCACATCCAGAACCTGAGATTGCAGCATACGAACAAAAACTTCTGGGTCTCTTGGAACTGGAAAAAGTCCAATTGACAGGCCAACCGCAACTGGCTGAACAAGAAGCTCTGCCTGAGATGCAGAGGTTGGGGACAAAAGCAGAGAAGAGTTTACAAAGTACTCAAGCAAACGACAGTAGCTTTGTAATGTATCAAGTAGCCATGTGTTATGGGACAGTTTACCTCCTTCACCTTTCTTTCCAATATCAACATCTGATGATGGTAAAGAGTAAGGAAGTGTCCATAGCAATTGACTAGTAGCTTCAAACGTTGTCAGTAGCTCTTTAAATGTGCCATGTACATAAAAGTTATTTACCATGGCAGTATAACAACTTCTGCGCCTGCTGTCAAATGTGAGAGCTGCCATATCATCCACAACTTTCCCAAGATATCTACATTTTACAGAAAGTGACGTTTCAAGTCCAGCATAAGTAGAGTGCCCAGAAAAACTAAGAGCCTCGAGAAAGTTTGTAGCTAAAACAGTTCCAAGTGCCTTTGAAGCAGCGCTAAGTGACCCTGAGTCAGCTCGACGACGATTTGGTGAAGTGAATCCCTTCACAAGAGCAGTGAAGAAAGAGCGCATTGTTGAAGCCAGCTTGTTAAGAATCTCTAAGACAAGAACATCAGGGCTTTTCTTTTTCAAATCTTGGGACAAAGATGCCTCCAGTGTACTAGAAGATGCTTCAGAATCAATGTGCAAAGCTTCCAAGTGACGGGCAGTCCTTCCACCTCGCATGCGGGCTATACCCTGCCGAGTACGGCGGTGCAAACCTTCTCCAGAACGAACTACAGAAAGAAACTCACGCTCTCCACTCCACAGGGAATGTGAACCATTTCTAGCAAAAACTGGGTTTGTGTACCTAACTGTCTGAACATTAGTATCGTCGTCACTCTCTCTTTCAACAGCAGTAGATGGAGGTGCCTGTGAAGTCTCAGGTTCTTGTTCAGTATTCTTCTTTTCCTCTGTCTTGGAGTCATTACACAAAGATACTTGCCAAATTATTTCTTTGTATGTTCTCCCAATATCTTTTAATACATCAGCATCAGAAGTGCTTAGTTCAGAGACCACAGTAGTTGTTCCCTTTAACAGAAATACAGAGAGAGTCAAGACACCTTCAAGGCTAGAAAGATATTTTAACACCTTTGTCTGTTTTGCAGATTCAACTAGAACAAGCTGGGTCCCCCCAACTGAATCTAAAAGCTCATTGGTAGATTTGAGATGTTCCCTCAAGAAGGAGCATACAGCCCGAGCAAGAGAAACATAATGCTGTGGGGAAAAGTTCTTGAAGGCAACAGAAATGCTCTGCCCAACAGAAATTGAGGGAGGCATTAAAGGCAGGGTAAATAACTGGAGAATAGCTTCAATTCCCTTTTTCTCAACAAATATTCGACATGTATCAGCATTCTGAAGAATTGTCTCAAGTAGACGAGCAATATTGTTTACACAATCTGGTAGAAATGACTCAATATTCACCATTGACGCATCAGGAGATGGCTCATTTATCTGCTCTGTGTCATCTGCTTTTGTTGACTCTTTCACATCAGGCAAGATCAAATTCTTGTCGCCGCCATCCATTTCCATAGGAACAGAGGTTGAGGAGCAAGGATCAGAACACAAAGATGAGAGATCCTCGACTGAACCAATCTTTGAGATAGTTTCCAGAATCTCAACTAACATATCCACTCCAGGCCCACGTAATGAAGAAGAGTGGCGCATTAATTCATCCAATCCACTAGATAAAGATGCAGGTGTGTCCCCTGTAAGAGCACGCAAATATGTTCTAGAAGTAAACACTTTCACAAAACACCTCAAAGGATTCCTATCTTTCACAGCCTGGAGGCCATTACCGTTTAAGCATAAGGCATCCAAACATTGGGGGATGCATGTAACGGCTTCTGCAGAGTTGAGAACATCATCCATTATAGCATCCAAGAAGGCAGATGGAAGACCAGCTGCATCTAAGACAGGATAACAAGTAGGATCCTTTTGTATTAAGTCACTCATGACAGTAGCAGCAAGTGAGAAAACTCCACCACCAAAATCTTTTGCTCGTCTAAAAATTATACATAAGCAATGAGGCAGCACATTCTCTTCAGACCCATATATACGAGCAGTATTTCCCGGGGCATAAGTTCCAAGGGATATAGCACGCAATAAAGCTTTCATCAGCAATCTCCGGTGATAGGAAATTAACGGTTCAGAATACAATGGCTGCATGTCATCTGGCCCAGTTGAAGAACCTCCAACCATATGAACACTTCCACTAGACTCAATATTTTCATCTGGCTGCTTTCCAACATTTTCTACCTGAGAAACCTCAATCTTTAGGCGAGAGATGGTATCATCTAAACCTCCCAAATCTCTGAACAATGCAGCAGCTGGATTACTGTAATCCATAAAAGCTTCTAAAATGCGCACAGCTTTCTCAACCAGATGCAGGTGCTGTGAATTTGTATCTTTGAGTAGGGGTAGCAGAGTAGGAATAAATCCTGCTTCACGCATGGCAGAACATCCCGACGATGATGAAACCAACACAGTTACAAGAGATAACAGAGCTTCTGCAAAATGAACTGACCATTTTGAGGTATCACTAATAACAGAGTCGATGGCTTTTTGCATCAAGCTAGACAAAATGCCGCGGTGCCCACCAGATGTAACTGCAGTCAGTACCGAAGGTTGACGGGAACGATCTTGGCAAAGAGCAGCTAACGAATGCAAAGATAAAATCCGAATTTTTTCCAAAACTGCATCTTCATAGCTCAGCAGTGATACTAGTTCATAGATAAATCCAGGCTCAGCATTAAAGAATGAAACCAGATCATCAGCATCCGCACAAGCTTGAATCAGAACTATGAAAGCATACAATCGAATACATGTGTATTGCTGTCTAGAAGGCAAGGAACCAAAAGCCCTAGCAAACCGCAATCTTGTCAATAAAGAAAATCTTAAACTGGCAGGTACCCTGTATTCTGTAACTAATTTGTGCAGAAGTCCAAGATCAGTTTCCACACATTTGTTGACGTCACTTACGTGAATGATTTGCAACCCTTGGACCAATGGTTCAGCTGCTTTGATGTCACTTTCTGACTCATTTACTGCATAAAACTCAAAATGAAGGGTAGAGCCCAATTCAGAAGCAATAGGGTCACAGCCATTAGGCACCGCTGAAGCAGTTAGTCCAAGTCCCTCTTCCTTTCCACCCCATCCTTGTGCAAGAGCATACAATTTTGAATTCAAAGAAGCATCTCGTATAGAGTATTTTCCAACTGTTTTCTTTAAAAAGGTGGCCAAAGTGTCCAGGCTAGCTTCAACCACATCTGGATCAGTAGAAGCAAGCAATGCTGAAAGATGTTGCTGCAGATTCAAAGACACCATGCAAAATATCAATGATGGTCATTAAAGAATAAATAAGTAAAATATATATATATACCTAACGGTAACACATTTCAAACTTCAAATTAATAAAATTAGTATATATGTGTGTGTGTGTGTGTGTGCATGTGTGTGTTTGTATTTTTTATAGGCAAAGTGGGTAGTAATTACTGTGTTAGTTGTTAGAGGGGAACAGGGTTCGAAACCCGTACGCCTATGTTTCCACCAACAATATCCCTTTCACTCAACCATGTGAGCTACCCTTCTGGGACCATATGTATGTATACATACATACATACATACATATTATATATATGTGTATATACAGTCACCAACAAAGAGAGATTAGAGACACACACTATAAACATCAAATCAGAAAGATGACATACCTCATATGAACTATAGAAATGCTTATTTGTGCAATTATCCAAAATTATTCTAATGACTCGAAGAATTTGAAGAACAGCTTCTCTAGGGAAAGGAGGATCTGAGTCCAGAAAATCATCATCAATCTGCAGATCCTTCCTTGGTTTTACATACTTCTCAAAGAATGAATCAAAATGGTTAAAAAGATCAACCCAGTGATGAAAATCCCCCTGCACGGAGAAAAGAAATACCAAATAATCAAACATGTCCAGAAAAATATAAATTAGTAATGTCAAACCAAAAGAGGCCATATAAAGCACCTTATCAAACTCCCAAACGAAGTTTTTTAAAGGTTCTTGTATCTTCTCAAGTGGAACTGAAGTAACAGAATTGATGACACATCTAATTTTTGGAGGCTGCAACAAGTCAAAGAAAAATTGACCCATCAATATTTTCATATCATGTTGACATAACAAAAACCAGCTAAAAAACACAACTAGAGAAGTAAAAAATCACATAACCAACTAAAATAACATACAAATAAAAGATGAAAGAGTACGTAAAACAATAAATTAAGCAAGCAACCATATATGAACCACTGAAACTGGTTTTCAGCTGACAATACAACGTATGCTTAATGCTTTGCAATTGAAATGCAAATTTACTTAGGGCCTGTTTGGGAGTTTGGAGGGGAGGGCTTCCGGAGGAGGGGAGTAGAGAGAAAGCTATAGAAATCTTTCACCATAATTAAGAGAGTAATTTTGTAGACAATGATAAGAGAATGCTTATGATTAGTATATTTTTAATTTTAAGACTATTATATAAGGATGTAAATGATTTGAAGAATTTCCCTAAGCCTTCCCAAACCCTCCAAAACCCCTCCTCCAATGCATTTTTTGAGTTCCTCCATATTGGGGGGATTTAGTTTTATGAAGAAAAATAAACTCCCCATTGAAGTTGATGGCACATCCTTCCTTCCATTTTTCTTTAACCCTTCCTATTTTTTTCAAGTCCTCCCCTCCAAACTCCCAAACAAACCCTTAAAGAAAAGTCATGCTAACCACGCACACGATCACATTCATCAACCATGAAAATCTAGAATATATAACAATCAGAAACTATAATGTTCACTGATCTTTGAAAAACTGTAAGACGTGTTATGACCACAGGGAAAGCAACTTCCTATGTGAGTGGGGAGATATTAAGTACAACAGTCAACAGCTGTGAAAGCCATCAGTCCACATAGAGAAGTTACACAACAAGTAAAGCAACACCCTAAAAAATTTACGCGCAGTTCGTTTAAACATGATTGTTTGACATATAAATTACAACTTGCGGATTTCATGTGTGCCCTGGTTCTCGAGCAAATCCCCCTTTAATTTCAACGCAAAAGAAAACAATAGCAACATTCCATGAAACAATGCAAAATAAGGAACAAGCAAGTGAGGCCCAATGAGAGCATCATCAAACCAATCAATTAGCATATCACATTGCTAGCAAAAGTACACAATGCCTTCTTTTCTCATATATCACTGTGAAATTTGAATTTATTTATAAAAAAAACTCTAGATATTTAAAAAAAACTTCGGCTAAACATGATCAACAAAAAAATCGTGAGATTCTAATATGTTTGGTTTTGCGGTGATGGAGATTAACTTTAAAAAATTCAATTTTGAAAATTTAATTTTAGTTAAAAGTGAGACGAATATAAAGTGATTTAGCATGTGTTTGGTTTTGCATCCCAACCATGGTTCACCTAAAAGCGGATTGAACAACAAATTTGAGTGTTAAAATCACATTTGGAGACATGCTACAAATCCTAGCTTCAAGTTAAAAGTCATCCTATAGGTAAAATTAATTTTAATCAAGAATCTCCAAACATATCAAAATCAATTTTATTATCTAACTATCTATATGATCACTTTTGGCCATAAGCGAAAACAAACATGCACTAAATATGCCACTTCACAACGAACGGAACCTAAAAATGTAAAATTCATGTAGAAATTTCTTAACTTTCCAACCCCAAAAGTAAACATCGAAAGTACCGATCAATAAACAGAGCAAAAACGCAGACACCAATTCGCATTTCAATCAGTAGAAAAATCCCAAAAACTGAAATAAAGAATAAAGAAAGAAAAAAAACAGCAAACTTCATCTATCATCAAAATCACAGTCAAGAACAGTTAAAACTTGCAAACCCCAAAGACAAGGTAAAAGATTATCATAAACCCGAAATACTCAATTAAAAAGAAAGGAAAGAAAATTCACAAAAATTGATCGAAAAACAAGAATATCGGTGAAAATACAAATAATCGGAAAACAGCGTCAAAGAAAAAAAAAAGAGGAAAAAGAAAAACTAACCACTTCGAGTGCCCGCTTCCTCTTCAACTTCATATTGGAAGTGAGAGCATCGCAAGAATCAGAAGAAAAAGGATTAAGCGGCTGGATCAATTCCCACAAACAGTAATCGAGAATTGATCCTCCAATTAGATGGAATGAAGAATCACAAGTCTTGAACGGAATGAGAGAGAGGATTGATTGAAGTGAAAGTAGAGAGAGAGAGAGAGAATGAGAGAAAAGAAAACCCAAGTGAGGGGAGAGAAGAGAAGAAGCAACACAGAATAGCGTGCTTTACAATTCCAAATAGGTTGTTATATTGAGATGAGATATTGAGAAATTAACTAGGAGAGAAAATAATTAAAAAATAAATAAATGCCCACAAAATTAAAAATATATATAGCACTCAAATATAATAATATATTAGTTTAGGAAAAAAAAATATCTTTTTCTCTTTTCCTTCTTTGAAAACACTCATTTTTTATGCAAAAAAAAAATACTCATTTTTTATTCATAAAATGTCATAAAATAATATTCATTTTTTAGACATAAAAATATGTTCATTTTTATGTTCTTTCCTTTTCTTCTATTTTATATTTTTGAATGATATCTAATATTTTAATTAATAATAATCATAAAAATCTTATAGCCTAGCATCATAAAAATTTTAATAAGACCCATTTTTATGGTTTTATTTGTCGAAATGTTTTCTTGGTACATTGTACATGCATGCCTTTTTTATTTTTTGGTAGGAATAGGAAAAGCATGCCTAATTTATTTGGTAAAAGCTTTGTTTTTTTACAAATGCTTTGTTAGTCTCTCTTATTAATTTGGTTTTTCACATTTATGATTTTTTTAGAAACTAATTTGCTTTTTTTTTACTACAGATCATCCTTTCATTGTGCATATGACATGAAAATTTGTTACAAAAACTACTAAAAATTCGTTAGATAGTCAAGGTAAGATAAAAATAAATAGGTTAAGACATGTGGAAAAAATATAAGATGGAATATACGCATGATAACAGTTACCCTTTTGTCAAAAAAAACAGTTACCCTATATGTATACACACATGACAACAAACTTAATAGCAGTATATTATTCTATCTTGATAAACGAAATAAAAGTATTATCTCTATCTTTGTATATCGATTGTCCTTCAATATTTATAAATTACCCTTAAATAATTACAATTTAAAAATATATTGTTCTAAAGTCAAATGTTGGTTTATTTATCACATAATTGTAGAAATAAAATTCAAATTTTGATTAACTATTAACTAATCTGAGACAACATTGTACCCTCAGTTTATCATTTTTTAAGGTTTTGTTTTTTCTTTCTCTTCTCCAATGTTGTATTTATCTCGATCCATACAAAAAATTATAACACAATATAAAGGAATAACTTAACATAATCGTTTTTTGGGTTCCTAATTAACTTTTCTTAATCATTGTTCAATATTTAGAATCAAATTTATCCTTATTAACTCAAAGTTTATATCTAGTTTTATCTATAACTCCACTAATTACGATTCAAATGATTTCCATCTGTTTTATCTAGAATTAAATTTCCTAAAAAATAAAATAGTGCATAATCCTCGGTATGGTATGAATAATATAAACTATAAAGTGTCAAAATCATATATAATTTTTAAAAATTATTGTTGAATTTTTTAAATAATAAAAATTTTAAAGTTGAAGGATGAACTCCTTTATTTAAGATGTTGTTTTAATTTTCTTGTATTTTCTTAGATTCAATATTCTATCTTTTTAATTTAACTAACTTTTATAAATCTATTATTAAATTATTTCCATAAGACTATATAAAGGAATAGCCTGACATAACCATTTTTTTGAAACCTAATTTACTTGTCTTAATTACCCTTCAATATTTGTAATTTCAAGATTTTAAATATTTAAAAATATCTTCAATCTTCCCTTAAATGAATTCCATGTAATCTAAATTTAAATTTATCCTTGTGGTACTTAAAGTTTAAATTTATATTTATCTATAACTCCGCTTATTAAAATTTATATGATTATTTTCGAGTTTTGACTTTAAACCACACACAAATTTTTATTTAAAAAAAAACATACAAAAATTAATGTGTAGAAATTCTACTAGTACATTAATAATTCAAAGTGAAAATTTATAATTTTATTATTAATTGACTCTTATATTTTTACTTCAATTGAATTTTGTAAAATTATTATTAATTTACTATTTGTAGTTTTTATTTTAGACATGTATAGTTTAAATTATTTTCTGTCATACTTTTTAATTTTTCGTATTATATAAAATAACAATTTTATGTGTTACTAATATATATTTTTATGAATTTTACCAACTTAAATAATTTTTATATTTTATACTTTTTAATATTAAATATAACTCTTACTTTTTATTTTAAATACTTTTATATTTTGCTAATTTTTAAATTTTATAAGGTTGAATGTATAAAAAAAGTTTCTATCTTATATCTTGGAGTCTAACCGAGCCTCATTTCAAGAAATAAATTTAACTACGTACTTGGATAAGATAGGATAAGTGATAAGATTTGGATGTCATATCATGTTAGGCCGACTAGGATTGGATTAAAATAATGTCTTTCTTATCGTGACCATCAAACGAATCCGAACCAATTAGCAGTTTGAATGCAATTCAATCCATATCAGACCCAATTCTGGACACTCCAACCAAATTACTGTCCAATTAAGATTGAACCGACTATTTTATTTTGTCATGAAACTAATTTTTTTCATCAAACCAATTATTGTGGAAGGAACTTCTCATATTTGAACATCTAAAATTTTTTCTAGACTCTAAAGTACCCTAAAACACACAACTTTGGATCCTCTCCTTCCACTCTCCCCTAAATCTCCCTCCTTCCCCTTTATCTCTCTCTTACTTCCATTCTCTCTCATCATTACAAAATTATAAATAAATGATGAGAGAGAGTGAAAGTAAGAGAGAGATAGAGAGAAAGGATGGAGATGTAAGGAGATCGAGTGGAAGGAGAGGATCCAAATCCAAAACACACTGCTTAGTATTACACTTTACGTATTTTATCACAGAACACACGAGGCTGTAGTGGTAAAAGTGATTGTTAGTATAGCAAAATAGATACACAACAGAGTTTGATGAGCAGGGCCGACCCAAGCATAAGGCGGCCCATGTCTTCGCTTTAGACCTAAAAAAATATTTTTTGTATGGAATTAAGGCCTTGAATTATTAAGTATCATATATTAAAAAAAAGGTCTCCATATTCCTAAAATCCATGCGGCACACACACTACCACTGTTCACACTCGGGTTCGAACCCGAGAGCCGACGTCTCCATGTCCCTGAAATTGTCAAGGCAACCAACATTGAGAAACTGAAACATGATAGCATGGTTGTGTGGTCAGAAGCATATTTATCTATCACCAGATTTGAGCACAAGACTTGTACTATTTTTTTTTGGTACTATTAATAAGTCATAAACTTACCACTGCATCAGCTTGCAATAAATGACATAAATAAAATATATAAGCTAAAATACACATGTATTAATTATTAAATTTATATTCTATTTTATAGTTTAAATTTTAAAATTATAAATATTGTTGGTATGAAATTCTATTTATTTTTGTAAAGCATGTACCCCATAACTTTAAAAGATTTAACTTTTTTTTAATTTCTTCTAATATTTGTCACTTTTATGTTATCCTCTATTTTAAAAAGTATCACTAAAAAGTTTGCTTTAACCCTTCAAATAGATTGGGCCGACCCTATTGATAAGGATTAAAATTAGACGATACTATTAACATTTTAAAAACAAAATTTAGAAAAAAAAAATAATGATAAAAAGACGAATTAAAACTTTAAATTATGTTAGAAGGCCAGAAGAATAATTTTGCCTCTATAAAACTAACAGGAACTAACAATTCATTTTAACTATTGGAACTTCCTTACTAGCTAAGCAAAAGTTTTTTGCATGACTTGGCTACCGAGGAGTCCCGTGGCAACTTTATGAGCGTTTGGACAAACAAGACATTGATTCTTCTTATACAAAAGTGACACTGATTTGCATTATTATTTAACTAAAAATTATGCTTTCTTTGTTGACAGACAGTGCATCAATCGTCAATTCAGCCCTTCTTTGGATTTGTAATGTTAGGAGGTAAACAAACCTATTGGAATATACCTTGTAATTGTGTATTGCTTGTATTTGTAATAAGTAGCTGTCGAAAGTGTAGTTAGTAGTTGGCATATTGGGCCTAGTCGAAATATGGGCCTGGGCCTGACTTTAGGTTTTGTGTATAAATAGGGATCACTAGTTAGTGAATAAGAATGCTTTTGATTACCTTTCAACCTAATTCTATCACTTTATAGTCTCACTGTTTTATTGCTCCCTTTTCTCTCTCTAGCGCCGTCGCTCTCCCTTCCCTCTCCTGTCTGCTGCGCCGCAGAATCCCCAACAAACTGGTATCAGAGCTTTAAGATCCATGGCAGCGAGAGATAACTATGGTGGAGGTATTCCGGGGAGCCTCCCCATTTTCGATGGAAAGGACTTTGAGAGATGGTGTTCGCAGATGAAGGTGCTGTTCAGATATCAAGATGTACTTGACATCGTGAACGATGGAGTTCCACCCGTGGCAGATGACGCCACAGAAGCGGTGAGAAACAGCCACAATGCGATGAGAAAGAGGGACGGAAAAGGGCTGTTTTTACTTCACCAGTGTGTCGATTCGAATGTCCTGAACCTGATCATCGACTGTGAATCAGCAAAGGCAGCGTGGGACATCCTCAAGAGCTCGTATGGCGGAGCAGACAGACTGAAGAAGATTCGACTCCAGTCGCTCAGAAAGCAGTTCGAAGCCCTGAAGATGTCAGAAGCAGAATCGATTGGCGAATTTATTACGAGGTTAGTAGCATTAACTAATCAAATGAGGGGAAATGGTGAGACTGTCGAAGAAGTGAAGAAGGTCGAAAAGGTGCTTCGATCCTTAACCGAGAAATTCGACTACGTTGTTACAGCCATTGAAGAATCCAAGGACCTAGATACATTGAAGTTAGATGAACTTCAGGGTTCCTTAGAGGCACATGAATTGAGGATAAGGCAGAGAAGTTCAGAGAGAGAAACTGAACAAGCCTTACTTTCATATTCCTCTAAGAAGAATTGGAAGGCAAGTAACAGGGTCGAAAGAGGTAGAGAAGAAGGATCAAGCAGTAAGCAGAATGACTTCGACAAGAAGAAGGGATCTTTCGACAAGAAAGGTGACCTGTCGAAAGTGCAATGCTACAACTGTCAGCAATTTGGGCATTATAGAAACAGGTGTAAAAACAAGAAGGTTTCTAGAGATGCTGAAGCCAATTTTGCGAGTGACAGTGACACAGACTCCGACTCAGATGGGCTAGTGCTGATGGCAGTCGAAGATGAGATTGAAGATAACACTCATCTTGACGAAATTGCTGAAAGTAGCGAGCAGAACAGTGTGAACACTTGTATAAGTGGATACACTTGTAATGCTCAAAATACTTGTGCTATGTGTGTGTGGCAGGCCAGTCGAAACACTGGGGATACCTCCAACATAGCCAGCAACGATGATGAGGAATTATCATTCATGACGACTATAGACCCAGAGTTGCTGTTGTTGAAACCAGATACAAATTCGACTGAAGAGAAGTGTGTCGAATTGCAGGTTGTCGAAGAACATTGCTTGAAGAGAACTGTCGAAGAATGTTTTGAAAAACCGACAACAATGGACTTAGAAGAAGTTCATGATCAGAGTGATCAGGATGTCGACGAGGTCGAAACTGAAGAGCCAGAAGAACCCATTGCTGTCGAACCTCTCAGAAGGTTGCAAAGGGAAAGGCAGAAATCAGTAGAGCTAAATGATTTCGACACAATCCCAGATTCTGCTGTAACTGCAGAGGGAGAGTTAACTCAATTCGAACTGATGGCTGAAGAAAAACCAGTGAGTCTGGAGCAAGCTCTTAGTCGAAAGGAGTGGAAGGAAGCTATGATTGATGAGTCGAAATCAATAGAGAAGAATGATACCTGGAAGCTAGTCGAACTTCCAGAGCAAAAGAAGGCAATAGATGGTGAAGTGGCCAAGGGTAAGGCAAAATTAGTAACCATTAAGAAAGAACCCTTGTATTGGGCACCAAGTATTGAAAGTTGCAGCCCGGTTCGACAGAGTGCGAAACAGCTCGAAAAGGGGCAGAACAGATCGAAAAGTTGCAGCCCAGTTCGACAGAGTTCGAAACAGTTCGACAAGGGGCAACACAGGTTCGACAGGGTGTGGGCAAGATCAGGCAACACACTTTGGGCACATGGGTGCCGAATTCCTCTCGACAGGAAAGATTCGACAGAGGAACAAGAACTCTGGCTATATGCAGAGTTGCCGCCTGGTGGCGGGGGGACAAAACTGAAGTGTCACTTAGCAATGACCAATGCATTGCAGAAAGGACATTTCGACAGAAACAATGACCAAGCCATTGCAGAAAGGAAGATTCGAAGAACTGAGGACAATGCTTGGAATGATGTCACGTAGCAATACAAATTAGGAGGGAATATTGGAATATACCTTGTAATTGTGTATTGCTTGTATTTGTAATAAGTAGCTGTCGAAAGTGTAGTTAGTAGTTGGCATATTGGGCCTAGTCGAAATATGGGCCTGGGCCTGACTTTAGGTTTTGTGTATAAATAGGGATCACTAGTTAGTGAATAAGAATGCTTTTGATTACCTTTCAACCTAATTCTATCACTTTATAGTCTCACTGTTTTATTGCTCCCTTTTCTCTCTCTAGCGCCGTCGCTCTCCCTTCCCTCTCCTGTCTGCTGCGCCGCAGAATCCCCAACAAAACCCACCTGTGAGGTAAACTAAAGGTTGATTTGTTGGCAACCAAACTAGTTCAAGTGGAGCATGAACAAATTGTTGTATTTTTTATTTTAAAACAAACATTAAAAAAATAGATGAAAAGTCTTGTTGAGATTCTGCTGGTTTGGAAATTTATATTATGTTCACACCCAAAAATTTGTTAAGTGCTAGTCGAATTTGACAGACAGTGAAACACTAAAAGTAATCAAGATGTCGGTGATCTGGTATGCTGGCCGAGAGTCGAGAAAGAGCTTTCACTTGGGACTAATGTACTGTTTGGATAAAATTTATTTTGAACTTATAAAACACAACTTAGGTAAATAAATAAGTTTTTATGTATTATTCATAAGTTTGTCAAAGTAGTTTATGGAAAAACAACTTATGGATATATAACTTTTGTTATTCAGAACTTATGAATTAACATAAAAACTTATTTATCTCCGTTTCTCATAAACTCAAAAATAAACGGATCCAAACGGGCCCTAAAACAAATAGATGTGAAGGGAGTAAAGGAAGTGAAGCTTGCGCTTAGAATTTAGGAAGTTAGTTAATGGATAGATGCCACATGGGATTAGCCTTTGAAAAAGCATACATGGATGCAAAAGCAGTGTATCAATCGCTCATGACGCGGAACATGGTTAGCGGGGTAGTTATTTGCAGTCGAGCAATTGTTAGCCGAGACATGGTCAGTTGATAGCCAATGGAGTGGCCAATAGGAACTATGCTTGGATATAGGAACTATGCTTTGTTTATGTTATGGTAATATGTCTTAATAATAATTGCACCCCTCATTTAGGGCCCATTAACAATTTGGCCCATTAACAGCCCAACCAAATCAACGGCTCAGATGTCTTCTCAAGATCGGTTGGCTCAGAATAAACAACACAAACACATTCAAACTCTATAAATACCCCATTCAATGCTCATTAATGGTAAGCACTTTTGAACCAAACACTTATTCTCTCAAATACTGACTTAAGCGTCGGAGTATCATTGCAGGTACAACCTCGCCCTCCAAGATCGAACATCTCAAGATCGAACACCTCAACATCGCCTCTCAAGGTCGAACATCTCCAGGTCGAACAAAACCTTCCTCTCAAAGCCCGAAGACAAAGATAGAATCAAGGACGAAATATCTACCAACTGCATAATATCGATCCTCAAGATCGGAAGCACGGTACAGAACATTGGCGACCACAGTGGGAGAAACCAATACCCGATTTTTTCCCACCATCTCCTTGAAACTTATTGAATGGCACCAACACACCGCTCAATACCGACTAGTCTCATGGCCGAACCTGACCTCGGCCCTCAGCGAACTCCCGAAGGCCACGTCCAGGAACTCACGAATTCGTCGCAAACACGAAGCCGACATCCCAACACGGGACCTTCCCGAGCACAATCAGGCGCGGATGAGACGAGCTTACCATCTCCCCCTCAACTACTCCCGGCCTTGACGGACGCGGTTCAACATCTCGTTCAGCTATTGGCCCGGCAAGAAGCAGTAAATGAAGAAAGAAACAACCGTTTCGCCAACCTCGAATCCGAAGTAGCGAGACTGCAAGGTCGGAACGTCCTGGATCAACAATCATCCGGGCAGAGCTCACTGGAGGAACGACGCCCAACTCGAAGAAGACTTTTTCATCGATCACCCCCACGGAGAAAGCTCACTCATCGCTCCCCCGCACGCCGTCAACGAGGGAATGGTTCCCGTTCTCCTCTGGCTCGACAACACGAGGCTCATTCCCGTTCTCCGTCAGCTCGACAATACGACGATCTAGATGATCCTCATTCTCCTCCACGCCGCCACCGAGGGAATGGTTCCCGTTCTCCTCTGGCTCGACAAATTGAAGGCTCAACCTCGTCACGGAGACGATCGAGAAGCCATGACATCATTCAAAAGGTCCATCACAGACGCCAACCACTGTCACGAGTAAATCGACCTGGGCGGAAAGGTCCTTTCACAAAGTCGATCGACAACTTCCGGGTCCCCCGGTATCTCGAAAAACCACCTGGAGGATTGAAGACTTACGACGGGACGGGCGACCCCGACAGACATCTAGACCAATTTGACACAACCATGCAGTATCGAAATGTACCCATGGAAATGAAATGTCGAATATTCCCTTTGACCCTAGACAAAATGGCTTCCGAATGGTTTCGGACGTTAAGGTCGAATACCATTTCCTCATGGGACCAGTTAGCAAAACACTTCTCGGTGCACTTTGCCCATTCCAAAAGCAAACCCAAAAACAAAAATGTTCTAGCATCTATTGTCCAGAAAGCAAATGAACCCCTGAGGGAATATATAGAGCGATTCAACATCGAAGCTCTTCAGGTTCGGCAGTTAGACGACGCCTTTCGAATTTTCTTCATGGCCCAAGGTCTGCTCCCTGGAAGCTCGTTCCGAAAGCACATCAACACCTGGGAACCTAACACCCTTCAAGAATTCCTCGAACTATCCCAGTGCTTCATTAACGAAGAAGAAAATTCCAAGATCGACAAAACGTCGTCACAGGCAGAATCGTCGAAACGCCACATCGAGGTCGACCCTCGGAAAAACTCCTGGAACATCGGTAGGAAAAATCGTCACCAGGTATACACCGAACTCAACGTCTCCAACGCCCAGTTACTAGGGGAATGTTGGAACGTCGAATTCAGGGACGTCAAGCCTCCCAGGCCCTTACCTATCCGACCTGGGCAGAAGGCCAACAAATACTGCCGATACCACAGAAGCAATGGCCATGACACAAACCATTGCAACGCCCTAAAGGATGACATAGAAGATTTGATAAAACGGGGAAAACTATCTTCTTACGTCAAAAGGCAGGGAGAACGGTCTGACAACTTCGGAAGAGAAAGAAATGAAAACCTCAGGGCAAAAGGAAAAGAAATGACCGACCCAGACTGCGAAGAGCTGGATAAAAAACGCTCGGTTATCATGATGATAACTGGGGGATTCGATCATGAAGGATCGGGAAAATCCATGAAGAGAAAATGGAAGGAATTGTTGTGCGTGGCTTCAACGTCAACGACCCCGGTCAAGACTAACCGACCTCCATTATCTTTTAGTGACAACGACCTTATTGACGGAAAAGCTAACAAACACGTACCTCTCTTGATATCGGCAATCATAGCCAACAAGGAGGTACGTAGAATCCTGGTCGATCAGGGGAGCTCATCAGACATCATCTTTATCGATCTTCTGAGCAAAATGGGGATCGATAAAGAGGAACTCACCCCTTATAGAGGGACGGCTTTGTCCGGTTTTAACGGATCTCGAACGAAACCCCTTGGACATCTGGAGCTAATGGTTACCTACGGAACCGAACCAATGGTCCGAACCGTCAGAACCAAATTCCTCGTCTTACCTTGTGAATCCATATACAACGGCATTATAGGAAGACCGACCCTCGGCAGGCTCGGGGCGGTTACATCCACCACTCACTTAAAAATGAAGTTCCACTCTCTTTGCGACAGAGTTATCACTTTAAACTCTGACTTAGAGTCGGCCTCCAGGTGTTTTTTCCTATGGACTAAGAACGAAAGAAAAGCTTCGGAGCATGAAGGGGTTCCCCCTTCGGAAGTACTGGCGACTCCCAAAATGCCAAAAGGAAGATCGACTGAAGTTAACACCGCCACTAACGTAGGAACCAACTGCGGTCCGGAGGTCGAAAAACAGATAGATATCGACGAGCTAACGAAAGAGCTCAAACGCAAAATCAGAAGACCAGAGCCTGATGGAAAGTTCGTCGAAACACAACTCGGTTCAGACCCCTCCCAAAAAATCAAAATAGGGATCGACCTTCCAGAAAAGATCAAGACCGAATTAACCCAATGTCTTAAAGATTTCAAAGACATTTTTGCTTGGTCGGCCGAAGACATGCCTGGGATCCCGCCAGAGATTGCCTGCCATCGGCTCGCAATAAACCCAGAAGCAAAATGGATCGCCCAAAGAAAGCGGGCCCAAAGCAGAGAAAAAGCCATTGCTGCCACCTTAGCAGTAGACGACCTCATCCGAGCCAACTTTATCTCTGAGGTTAAATACACAACTTGGTTATCAAACCCTGTCCTGGTGAAGAAGTCTAACGGAAAATGGCGTATGTGTGTCGACTACACCGATCTTAATAAAGCTTGCCCAAAAGACGCCTTTCCGGTCCCCAGTATCGATCGTTTGGTCGACAGCGCTTCCGGTTTCCAGTTGTTATCTTTCATGGACGCATACTCCGGGTACAACCAAATCGCCATGTTTCCACCAGACCAAGCAAAAACCGCCTTCATCACTGACCGAGGAAACTTCGCGTACCGTGTTATGCCCTTTGGTTTAAAAAACGCTGGAGCAACTTATCAAAGAATGATGAACAAAGTTTTCCAAAACCAGATCGGTAAAAGCGTCGAGGTTTACCTCGACGATATGATCGCCAAAAGCAAAAGTGATGCCGACCATGTGAGCGATCTGAAAGCAATTTTCTCTGAGGTACGAAAAAACAGAATGAGATTAAACCCAGAAAAATGCACTTTCGGGGTTCGAGCTGGGAAATTCTTAGGTTTCTTCTTAACAGAACGAGGTATCGAGGCAAACCCAGACAAATGTCGATCCGTCACAGAAATGCGAACTCCGACGTCCAAAAGAGAAGTACAAAAACTCAATGGAATGATAGCTGCTCTATCTCGTTTCATATCGAATGCAGCATTCAAATCTCTTCCACTTTTCAAAATCCTCAAAAAAGAAGAAAAAGATTTCAAATGGACACCCGAGCAAGACGAAGCTTTGAAGCAACTTAAAAAATCTCTCTCCGAGCCTCCAATTTTAACTCGCCCAAATGAAGGAGAAACATTATACCTATATCTAGCAGTCTCGGAAGAGGCATTAGCTGCCGTTCTAGTACGCGAACTCGAAACCGGGCAAAGTCCCATCTACTTCGCAAGCAAGGCTCTGCACGGGGCTGAAAGTCGTTATCAGAAAATCGAGAAAATCGCCTTGGCCCTCATTGTTGCAGCTCGACGTTTTCGAGCTTATTTCGTCGCCCACCAGGTAGTCGTCCGCACTAACTACCCAATCAGACAGATACTCCACAGACCCGATCTAGCTGGAAGGATGATCAAATGGGCCGTAGAACTCTCAGAGTTCGGTATCAAATATGAAGCTCGAACCACACTTAAAGCACAAGTTTTAGTCGACTTCATCGCCGAGATGACACCTGCTAACACCGGCTCTGACATATGGATCCTCTACGTCGATGGTTCCTCAAATCCAAAAGGGAGTGGTGCTGGGATTATGCTAGAAAGCCCGACTGGGGTCATCATCGAAGTTTCCCTTGCATTCGGTTTTCCCACCTCGAACAACCAAGCAGAGTACGAAGCTTGCATTGCCGGACTTCGCCTGGCAATTGACCTCCAAGTCCAAAAAATTAAACTCCATACCGACTCTCTCTTGGTGGTCTCCCAGATCGAAAGCAAATACGAGACCAAAGAACCGATCCTACAAAAATACCTACTTCAGGTACGGTCGCTAATAGCTAAATTTGAAGCAAGCGAGATAATTCACGTCCCAAGAACGGAAAACCAACGAGCTGATATCCTCGCCAAACTCGCAAGCACAAAAACCCCGGGTAACCAAAGGACGACCATCCAAGAAACACTACACAATCCCAGTGTATCTATCGAGCCGCTGTTTAACCCGACAATCTACGTACTTGAAGAGGCAGACAGCTGGATAACCCCAATTCTAGAGTACATCGTCTCAGGAACGGAACCCCCAGACAGAAACGACGCCAAATATATCAGGAGAAGAGCCTCGGCTTTTTCAGCCATCAACGGGACGCTCTATAAACGAAGCCTCTCTTCCCCGTTAATTAAATGCATCGAGGGAGAGGAAGCGGCCTATGTGTTGACAGAAATTCATGAGGGGATCTGCGGCCAGCACATGGGAGCTCGTTCTTTAGCACGAAAAACCCTTCGAGCCGGCTACTACTGGCCGAGCATGATCGGTGATGCTAGTGATCACGTGAAGAAATGCAAGAAATGTCAAATCCACGCCAATGTGCACATAGCTCCCCCCACAGACCTCACGAGTTTATCCTCCACATGGCCCTTCGCATGGTGGGGAATGGACTTGCTCGGACCTTTCGCAAAAGCACCAGGACAAGTCAAATTCTTGATCGTCGCCGTAGACTACTTCAGTAAATGGATAGAAGCGGAACCCCTGGCAACTATCACTGCAAAAAACTGCATAAAGTTCTTCAAAAAAAAGCATTATGAGCAGGTTCGGGATCCCCGAGGTAGTAGTAACAGACAACGGAACGCAATTCACAGACACGGGATTCCGCAAACTAATGTTCGAGCTTAAAATTAAACACCATTTCACTTCAGTAGAGCACCCTCAAACCAACGGTCAAGCAGAGGCTGCAAACAAAGTAATACTAAACGGGCTGAAACGACGTTTGGACGATGCTAAAGGAAATTGGGTAGAAGAATTGCCTTACGTCCTCTGGGGATACCGGACGACCCCCCAAAGCTCCACTGGGGAAACACCTTTTAGGCTATCCTACGGCAGCGAGGCGGTCATCCCCGTCGAAATCGGCGAACTTAGTTGGAGAACGGCAAATCCCAAAACACAAAGCAATAACGATCAAGCCCTAAGAGAAGAACTCGACCTCATCGATGAAATCCGAGGTCGAGCCTCGCTCCGAGAAGCGATCATCAAACAAAAGGTGGCAACCAGATACAACACCAAGGTCGTTCACAGAGATTTCAATCCTGGCGATCTGGTACTCAGAAGGGCTGACGTCGGTCAGAAAAACGCCTCCCAAGGAAAGCTCGCCCCAAACTGGGAAGGCCCCTACCGAATTTTATCTAAAACCGGCACGGGAGCCTTTAAATTGGAGACCCTCCAAGGAAGAAAGGTTGAGAGAACTTGGAACGCAACAAAACTGAAAAGTTATTATCCTTAGAAAGAAGTCACTCACACCGATCTTATGTAAACTCGAAATAAGCTATTAATAAAGAAGCTTGACATTTCTTTCAAACGCTTTCAATACTTCTCAAAAGTTTTTTCAAGTCGCCACACATTCTTGATTTTCATCAAACAGAATGAAGGGACCTAATTCCCCCAACAGGAATCAACTGGGACCGATCTTAAAAGATCCCCCCAACAGGAATCAACTGGGACCGATCTTAAAAGATCCCCCCAACAGGAATCAACTGGGACCGATCTTAAAAGATCTCCCCAAAGAATCAACTGGGACCGATCTTAAAAGATCTCCCCAAAAGCGACCACCCAAAGGTCAAAAACTCTTTGAGAAAACAGTTAAATCCGAGCCGAGTCTTGGCAAACTATCTCAAAGAGACCGGGTCTTCAAGGATCGAAACGTCCTACGAACGACCATCGGCCACAGCTGCCGATACCCCTATGGGGCGAGTTAAATCTGGGCCGAGTCCTAGTAAACTGTCCTATAGGTTCAAAACCGGTAAATCGAGTTCCTCGATTACCGACGTTTTTACGTCACACGCGACGTGCAGAATTTAAAAAGCACTCGTTAAAAACTCGCAAAAACGACATACATGACATGCGAAATTCGAAAAGCATTCATTAAAGCTCGTAAAGGCCTTATAAGCATATTCCAAAAAGAGGTTACAAATATCTCCAGCTAAAACCAAACAGAAGTTCCGGATCTATACAAAAAATGCATAAAAGCATACACCAGGAACTTCTGCAAAAGAAACGCTATTACAACATCAGGCAGTGGAGGTCGGGAATATCACACTCTTCGTCTGCGTCTGAGCATCGATCTTAAAGATCTGACCCCCTTCTACCTCATGGTCGACGTCAATAATCGACCGATCCAAAATTATAGAAGGATGGACCAAAGTAATTTGCTCCTGGGCGGACTCAAAACCCTCCTTGTACAGCTCAATTGCAGAATTAGCAGCTTCCCGAGCCTCCCTCCTAGCCTCATTTGCAAGTTTTGTCGCCTCTTTAGCATTTCTTCTGCTTTGCTGAAGGGCTGCCTCAAGCTCTGCAATTCGAGCCTCCGCATCGCCGCTCGTACCGACCCGCGCCTCAGATGCTTTCTTCAAATCCTCTTCCAAATCAGCTACACGAAACTCCAAACCTTTGATCTTCTCGTTGGCCTCGGCAAGTTGCCCCTCCAAAACTTTTTCCCTTTCTTCAAGCTCCTTGACACGATTCTCGGCAAACTCCGCCCGACGTACAACCTCCCCTTGGCTTTCCTTCAGAACCAGAAGTTCTTGCTTTGTTCGAGCAAGCTCTTTCGATTTTAAAGCCACGTCTCCCACGAGCTTCACTATTTTTGACTTCTCAAGCTCCAACGAAGCTGCAAAATCGAAAAATGAGGGAAATCAGTTTATGAAGAAAGAGATGTTTTTATAAAAAGCAATGATGTCATTTACCCTTAGCCCGCTGCTCGTATTTTTCTTTCTCGATCCTATGAACATCGGCCAAATTCGCCAACAATTTAACAGACGCCCCGACAGGATCCTCCCGCCATTGGGCGTAATTCTGCTCCAAAAAACCCTCCTCCAAGGGTACGGTCTTACTCTTATGCTTCGGTCTCCTCGAAGTCTTACTCCTTTTTTCTGGCCTCTGCTCGCCACTTGCTTCGGTGCGCACCCTTTTTCCCGAGGTACCCGCACCAACTTCGGGAGCAGTCGGGGGAGGAGAACTGGAAACAAGATCGACCATAGCCTCATAGGCAAGGTCCTCCTGGGTAACGATATTTATCGGAGAAGCAGCAGTGACCGTCCCAACAACAGTCTCGGCCTGGGGAGAAGTCGGAAGCGGAACACCAACCCCCTCAGCATCTCCAGATATCTCGACGCTCCTCATCGCCAGCGCCTTCATTACGGCGAGCTTCTTTGGGGCCATGGTATCTGGAAAAGAAACATAAATCGGTCATACAAACTACGGTCAAAAATATGCAAATATCAATAGCAAGAAAAACAAGGCTACCTAAGACAATTTGCACTCGTCTTCGCTTTCCGGCCTGAACTATCTTAGCCGCAGGGATACCCCGATACTTATGTTTTGAAAACGGAATGTTCTCAGAAATAAACATCAGGATCCTCTTGGTAAGAAGATCGGCAGCGTTCAAACGATTCTGACCAACCGAAAAGGAATTGGTGGATCGTTCAAAATGGGCCTGACTCCAACCAATGGGAAACTTGGTGGACACCAAAGTCCGACCATCCTCTGAAAACTTTCCCACTCTCTCAATCGCTTCGTCGGTCACCGGTTCGACCCAATAAAATAACTCCTTCCAATTCCCCTTCAACGAGTCCGCATAGGCTTTAAAAATCTTGGCACCTCGCCTCGAACGAAGACTGACGTGTTCGCGACCGGACTTATTCTCACTACTATTCCGATTGATCTCAAACAAATGAAAAAAGAGCGACGGCGAGACCGGCCTCTCCAGATGAAGACACATTAGCTCGAAAGCTCGAACAAAAGCCCACGCGTTTGGATGCAACTGAGAAGGCGCAACATCCAAAGTCGCCAAGACCGTCTGCTCGAACCAAGTGAAAGGAGGCCTGATATTCATCTCGTTTATCAGCATATGATACAAAGTAAACTTAAGCTCTCCTGGCCACAAAGCCACATGCTCTCCCTTCTTCATTCCCTCGACTCTCCAAATTCGCTTCGAGCGACCCGAAGCTTTCCTCCCGACCCTCTCCAAATTAAACCCATGCTGGTACAACGATTCGATCTCCAAAATATTTTTGGAAACCCAATCATATTGGGAGACCTCTCGCACCGGTACGTCAAGGTCCCCGCAACCAGTACTAGAGTACTCATCCAGAGAAACGGCAGAAGCTCGGCTGGACTCCGGTTGGCTCTTAGGGCGAGATTCAACTTGTTCTTCAACACCCTCTCTATCGGACTCATCAGCAGAGTCGGAACTCGACCCAAGATCGACCTCGGAACCCTCTGATTCCTCCACTGGAATTTCCTCATCAGACTCGGAAGTAACAGCCATCACATCCACCAAGCAATCCTCCTCCACATCTTCGGGAGTATCGTCATTCGGCTCATTAGCATCGGTCGCAGGAGAAGAACTTTCGCTCTCAAAATTATCTTCCGCCTTATCACTCACAGGGGCGGAAGCAGAGTGCTCTTGCACGTCCGGGGCGGCGACTTCAAGAGGCTCGGCACGGACCTCAGGGATTTCACCACCAGAAGCCATCGCACTCGTAAACTCTTTCCGGTACTGAGTGACGTCTCTCCGAGTTTGTTTTGTCCTCGCCAGAGCGAATCTACAGGAATGGGGGACGAAATGTCAGGGTTAAAGATCGAAAATGGGTTCGCGAGCAAGTCGGAACCCGACCTGACGACCCCCATTCTGAGATCAAAGGGGACTGGGGGAAGTCCAGGCACGAACAAAAAGAAAAGTAAAGAAAAATCAAAAATAGACTAACCTCGGAACTAAGCCGCAAGTTGATTATATCTGGAGAAATACGGTTGTCGATCCACAGAAACCGACCTTAAAAGTACTTCGAAACGTTTCAAACTCGTTTACTTTAAAGAAGCTCGAGAGCTCTCGAAGATCGATAAATCGAAGACAGATGATCAGCAAGCAATAAATGGGAAGGTGAGACCCTTTATTTATAGCAAAGCGGATTTTATGGGCCTGGGCCGGGAAGTCGAAGCGTCACATCCAAACCCTAGCCCATTAAAATTCGCACGATAAAGAATAAACGTCACCATCACGCGCCGCCACTGTGAAATCACGCTTTGTCAGAAACAATAAAGATGGCACTGATTCCAAGATTACGCTGATTCCAAAGCAGCACTGAATTCAAAAAAAAAAACTATCTACCTCGCTCGGAAGATCGACGACCTTTTAACATCGGCCAAAAATCCCAGGCTCGACATAAACTCAAGACTGGAGAAATTTCTACTCAAACAAAGACAAAAATACAAGGCTACGTCGCCCATCAAGTCAAGGTCGCTCCTCAAATCGACCAGACTTGGGGGGCCACTGTTATGGTAATATGTCTTAATAATAATTGCACCCCTCATTTAGGGCCCATTAACAATTTGGCCCATTAACAGCCCAACCAAATCAACGGCTCAGATGTCTTCTCAAGATCGGTTGGCTCAGAATAAACAACACAAACACATTCAAACTCTATAAATACCCCATTCAATGCTCATTAATGGTAAGCACTTTTGAACCAAACACTTATTCTCTCAAATACTGACTTAAGCGTCGGAGTATCATTGCAGGTACAACCTCGCCCTCCAAGATCGAACATCTCAAGATCGAACACCTCAACATCGCCTCTCAAGGTCGAACATCTCCAGGTCGAACAAAACCTTCCTCTCAAAGCCCGAAGACAAAGATAGAATCAAGGACGAAATATCTACCAACTGCATAATATCGATCCTCAAGATCGGAAGCACGGTACAGAACAGTTTATAAATACAGCTTGTAAATATAGGAAATGCTTACATCAACCAAAACAACTCTTATTTTAAAAAAATCATCTTTACTTGCCATTTACTTATGTTTTTGGTAGCCCCGTAGATATTAAACACTAATCGCCTACCTCAACACTCCAAAGAGTAATTGATAAATCATAATTAAGAGACAAAGTTCTTATCTTAGTCTAATTGCTTGAAGAAAAAATAATTACTATTGAGAGTTATTAACCAATTTTCTGTGCTAAATTTCGATTGACAACAAATTGTAATATTTTTTACTTAGTATTCTTTTGGTTCAATTTTATTTATCGATTTTTAAAAAGAAATTTGTCCTTTTCTACTTGTCGTATTGATAATTTGAAGTTATATCAATTACTTATTTCTCAACTATACTCATAATTATTTATTCTAGATGGATAAATAAGTGTAATGAGTAATAAAAAGACAAAAGTATTATAGGATAAAGATTAGTGTTTTTAAAAACGACAAAATTCACTGATTTCCTTAGTTTGAATAACATAAAAAAACATGTAGAAAATAATGGATAAAATTTACGAAGTATTTTAGAATGGTCTGAATTAACTAAAAAAGATGTATTAAAAAACAGGGGTACAAATATCAATACCCACTAAAGGTACTCAGCCCACAAAACAAGCAAGATTTTAGTCCTTTAAAGCAAACAATACTTCAACCATTAATACATGGAAATTATTAAATACACCCACAATTTTTGCTAGTATACTCCTCCGAACCATTTTCTACTTTTTCAAGGATAAATAAACAGAATAACAGATAGAACCGTTCAAAAATCTAGATATATTAAAATATGGTTTTTAAAACATCTGAAACCTTACAATTTTTGACATGGTGCACTGAACTGAACAATTAGATTAATGTCGTCTTGCACACATTTGTTGATCTAAAGAATTGAAAGAATTCGAAGTTTCTCGTGTCTTGCTGCACATGATAGATTACTGACAAGATGGGATTGAGAGATTCCTTTTGTTCACACTGTAGAAATGTCGCTAAGAGTGTCATTCATGTCCTCCGCGATTGCCCTTTAGCTTATTCTTCATTACCATCTGTAGCAACATGATTACTTGATTGGGAATGCTAATTGGGAAGGTGTTTGGGCCACTCCTTGCCACCTCCGACGATCTTGAAGGAATATGGAAACTCGTGAGGCTAGCTTTTTGCGTTCGCTGAGACCTTGGCGCCTAGTTTTGAGATATGATGCAGAGTACTATGAGGCCATTGCTGTTGTGCCTGCTGCGATGCCTCATGAGGTAATTCAGATGAATGTTTGTTAGGAGCCTCCAACTACTGGATGGGTTTGCTTAAATACTGATGGAGCTTATAAGTCTAACCTGAACCTTGTTGGTTGTGGTGGATTGGTTTGAGACAACATGGGTAATTGGCTTAGAGGTTTCTCAAAGAAAATTGGGAAGTGCTCTGCTTTTATTGCGGAGTTGTGGGGTGTTCTTAAGGGGTTAAAGTTGTGTAGAGGCGTAGAGCTAACAACTCGAGTGTTGTGGTGGTGCAAATTGATGCATCATCGGTGGTGCATATTCTTAATGGAGATGGAGATGGTTGTGTTTATGGCTGGAGCCTGGTGTGTGAAATCAGGAAGATGCTACGTCTCTCTTGGGAGGTCCGCTTTATCGATATTTTTCGGGAAGCCAACATGTGTGCTGATCTCTTGGCTAATGTAGGAACAATGTCCCATTCTTAAGGAACACTTGTTGCTCGCTGATACTAGTGGAGTTTCTACTCCTCATCGTGTTGTTTCCTAGTTCTCGTTGTTATGTTGAGGTGTGGCCCCGTTTAAAAAGAACTGAAAACACTAGTTGTGGGACACAAAAAAATAAAAGTAAGAATCCTTCGTTAGAATCTATAAAGTGACTTGTCGGTGATAACCTACGTAAATCATACTTCTAAATGGTGTTTTTTGTAAGTCTCAATGAAATTGCAATGTTCTCAAGAAATATATTTTTAAAAAGTACTAAAAATTATATATTTATATATATATATATATATATATATATATATATATATATGAATACCAATAAAATTTGTTTGGAAATATACTCTTACACATTATATCAACCAAAAAAATACGCTTGGATATTATCAACTAATCAACTAACTATTAAGAAAAGAATGAGTCATTGAAATTACCAAATTGCCCTTTTGATTTTTTCTTTGTTGAGGGGAAATTTGGAAATTTATTATTATTTTATCTCATATTTTATTTTTGTGGGTCCCACTTTCTCACATCATTTTTTAATTTTTTTTATCTCACATTTAAAACTCATTTTTTATCTCTCTATCTCTCCCTCTCTCTCTCTCTCACTCGTATCTTTCTCAATTTTCTCTCTATCTGTCTCACCTCTACCTCTCTCTCACTATCTCTCTTCACATTTTATTTTTTTTATTCTCTCTAATGTGTATTTAATTAAAGTACTAATCATCAATTATCTATTTAATCAAACAACTAATCATCAACTAATCATCAATTATCCCAAGTAGGTAGCTCAGTTGGCGAGCTAAGGGATATTGAAGGAGTGCACAAAAAAGAGTGCAAGAAGGAGATCCCGGGTTCAAACCCCGAAAACTAACATTCCCCCACCCCCACTAACATTACTTATCAAAAAAATCAACTATCTATTTAATCAACTCAACCACTACCAAAAATAGGAAACTACCCATCTCAAAAATATTGGACGGGAAAATATATTTACTACTAGTTTTTTACCCTGCATATGCACGGGTGATACTTGTAACACCCAAAATCTACCCGGCAAATTACTAAATAAATCAGAGTTTCAAAAATCTTTTTGAGTGCTACAGTTTTCAACTGAAATTCGCCAACGAAATCATACTTCAAAAATAACTGACTTTCATTTAACATGCAGCGGAAAATCAAAGGGTTCAACTTAACGATAAACTTCCAAAAGGTTCACAACATGAATAGTCATAACGGCCATAAACTTAAGTTCAACAAATGTAACGACATAAGGAATATAAATGAGCGTTCATCCCCCCGAGTGCTACGTATCAGAGCGACGACACCGACCCGACTATATGAAGGTACTCCGCATTCATTCGCTATTACCTGCACGTTACCAACATAGGGGTAACATTAAAACAGAAGGGGTGAGATATCACACTATCTAATAAATCGTATGAAAAGCAATATGCATTCGGTCAGGTCATCACATTCATCTCGTCACAATAGTCACATAATTTCACTAGTCAATCATGCAGTATGGAATGCACATGCATGCGGTACCAAGTCACAACACTGGCCATAGGCCTAAATCACAACGCTGGCCGAAGCATAATCCACAACGCTGGCCGAAGCCTAATCCACATGATATGCATGCGACGCAACGGGTATGCACAACATGTCAACACAATCAAATATCGGCACAACAACAACGTAAATCACCACACTGGCCATAGGCCTAGGACATAAAATCATGACAACAATGCAATACACAACACTGGCCATAGGCCTACGACACCAAATCACAACGACGACGTAAGACGGGACGCCAACAACAACAACAACATTTAACAACATCAACGGCAACGACATAATCCATGCTCATATATATGGGCAATCCAACGTATGTAACAATCGACTAACATGGTTAACATCAATATCATTAACAATAACATCATTAACAATTAATAATTGACAACTTAATTGGAGCAACAAACCTCACAAAATTCAGAGCAACAAACCCCACAAATCCGGATAGAATTATTAGTCATTTTGAAATCAAATCTTCTCCCTCAATTATCAACGAAATTTAGCGAAATCAGTGCCTATTCAGTAGGAAATGAAGTCTACTTTCCAACAAAACAAACCCCACGAAATTTGGAGGATCAGGGCATTCACAATTAGACAAAAACTGAACATATATCCCAAACCGTCCCAGATTTTTGGCCCAATTTGTAACCAAGAATTCTCCCATTATACTTATCCAAATTGAGTAAACCCAGTGCCAAATTAACGAGCATTAAGTCTAGTTTCTAAAAAGGTAAACCACATAATTTTTGGACCACTAGATTGTTCCCAGTTACTGTATAACCGAACCTATACTCAGATCGTTTCTAGAATTTTAACCTAACTTGCAACACCTTTAACTCGAGCTATACAACTCCAAATACAACCAAACTAGCGCCAAATTAACAAGCATTAAGTCTAGTTTCTAAAAAGGTAAACCACATAATTTTCGAACTGCTAGATTGTTTTCAGAATACACGCAGAATGCACCCTATGCGCCCTACAACCAGAAATTTTGTTTAAAATCAACAACACACAACACCAAACACCAACAATCACATCCAAATCGTCATCAAACATGTTAATCATCACCAATCATGTCTAAACACCATTAATCACATTTAATCACCGTCAAAACACATTTAATCATCACCAATCACATACAATCATCATCAATCATGCTTGGACATCGTCAATTCATGTTTAAACACTTTTAAGCACATATATTCATCATCAAACATAATCAATCCTTAAAACTAAGGTTCTCTAATCTTAATCACCTAGGGTTCCATTAACCACCCCACATAGAGACATTCATATAACCCATTAGATAGATAGAACCCCACCCTTACCTTGTTTTTGAAGAACTCGATATCCTTGCTTGCCTTAGCCCCCTCTCAATTCGCGACTTCCCTCTTCTCTTCTCCTCTCTAGCGCCGTCCTCTTCTATCTATTCTCACTCTCTCACTTTGTTTTTCTAATTATGTGAGCAAAACCCTAAAAATTACCTATTTATACTTAATTAGTCTTATGGGTTTTTCTACTTAGCTTATGCGACTTAACCCAAGCCATTTTCCTTTTAACATCTCACTCCTTACCAATACCAACCCCCACACAAAATAACACACATAATAATATATATTTATTTTATTATTTTTCTACCACATAAATCCTAATTAATTAATTAAATAATTAATCAATTATTTTGGGGCGTTACAATACTGTATGGTCGGTGTATTACCACGAAGTCATAATAGTAATTTGGAAGATATTGATAAGTTGTGAACAATGTCAAAAATGTATGATTTGAAATTCAAAGTGGAATATGCATCCCCGTTGACAATCAGAATTACATTGATCCATAATATTGTATTTGGACATTAGAGGTAAAATATGCATCCCCGTTGCCCATCCTGTTTGCATCCTCGTTGGTCCTCCTGTTGGCACTCCCGTTGCCACTCTCGTTGCCACTCCCGTTGGCACTCATGTTGGCAATCCCGTTGCCACTCTCGCTCTCGTTGCCACTCCCGTTGGCGTTCTCGTTGGCACTCCCGTTGGCATTTTACTCCTTTATAGTAATTATAAAATAGTTATTTGGTAATTTTTTGTAGTGATTAATTGATTGATTTTATTTTTTATGAAAAAATTAATTGATTTTACTCATTTTAATTGATTTTAGTAATTTTAGTAGTTTGAGTAAATTATAAAAATGAATATTTTTTTAAATAGTTGTGTGGGAAAAAGTTTAAAAAAAGTAGGTTTGAGTAGTTTGAGTAAATTATAAAAATGAATAATTTTTTTTTAAATAATTGATTATACTCCAATTATTTAGTTGGGAAAAGCATAAGATTGATATTTTGGTAGTAGGTAAATGGTAAGTTTGAAAAAGTGTGTGAGAGTAAAAAAGTTTGAAAAAGTGAAAAAATAAAATTACCTAAATATACTCCAATTGCTTAGTTGGAAAAATGATAAGATTGATATTTTGGTAGTGGGTAATGTATGGACTCAGACAAAATTTAATTAGTCAGAATTTTATCCAGTGAAAACCAAGACAAATTTAAAGTTAACAGATTTAATTAGCCTAAAACAAATATTAAAATTTTGTCAAAATTTGAAAATTTTAAAATAGTAAAGAGGAAAAATGAAAGTGACATGTAGATTAAATTAAAGTAGGTATATTGTGAAAAATAGAGAAATGGGAGAATTAGAGGAAGAAAGAGGAGAAGAGAGTGAAAAAGTGTGTGAGAGAGAGTGAAAAAATAGGAAAAATAGAGAAATGAGAGAATTGGAAAAAGAAATAAGAGAATAGAGTAAAAAGTGAGGAAGAGTGAAAAAGTGTGTGAGAGAGTGAAAAAGTGAAAAAGTTTGAAAAAGTGAAAAAGTGAAAAAGTTTGAAAAAGTGAAAAAGTGAAAAGGATAAAATTGTAATTTTGGTAGTGGGTAAATTGTATAGATAGATAGTAGATAGATAGATAGTAGATTATAAATGGATAGTTTGTTTTTTTATAAATCTTTTTTGTCTTTCTTTTGAGTTTTAACGGGTAAACATTACACGCTGTTGATATAATTTCATTATTTTTTATTTCTTACGGGGAAATATAAGACGTTGTCGATATAATCAATTTTTGACCCGCGACAAGAAAGTACTTTATATTTCCCAAAAAAAAAATATTTTTAAATTTTTAGTTTCAGCGAGTAAACATTATATGTTTTTGTTGTAATTTCATTTAATTTTTTTATGGTGAAACGTTACACATTATCAGAATAATTACTCTATATTTTGTATTTGATTCAATGGGAAAAAGTTACATGTTATCATAATTTTATGACTGAGAAAATGTATTTTGTAACGATCAAAAATGTAAAATGAAGAAAGTATTTTAAAGTTGTAAAAATTCATTACTTAAACAACTTGAAAGATTTACTGTAATTGAATTCTGTCCAAGTCTATTTATACAAAGAATATGATGTTACCCGTGCATACGCACGGGTATATTTCTAGTAACATTTTAAAAAA